>CM046875.1:594314776-594817245 GCA_025667525.1 Glebionis coronaria | reverse complement strand
AAGTTAAGAAATTTTGTTTAATAACAGCAAATATAATGCCCCCATAGAAGAGCAACACATGCCCCTTAGTACAACGCACGAGTTCCGGATGTCTCGTTGGAGGTAACGATGCAATAAAATCTAAGAGGGAGTAAACACTCTTTTTGAAGCAACCACATGAACCATACATGCAATTTTAGGGCTGAGCTTCGGGCCGGAACCGACCCGACCCGAACCGAACCGAAATGGCCCGAAACCGAGATAAGCTAAAACACACAACCGAAACCGAAAATGAAAGTGGTCGGTTCGGTTCGGTCGAATGTCGGGATAACTCGGGTTACAATCGGGTATGGCCCGAAACCGACTTTACCCCAAACACCCCCTTAGCAGCCAAAAATAACATATACTCCCAAACACCCCCTTATCAGCAGAATGCAAAAAAAAAAAAAAACAGAAAGAGCATGTTTCACAGTAGGGTATTTAGTTTCACAATGGGCATACAAAGTTCAAATTCAAAATAGAAAGTACAAAGTTCAAATCCAACTAACAAAATACAAAGTTCAAATTCAACAAACATAACAAGAAACTAGATTGAACGGGTCAATGCTCAATTCTTCGACATTTCTTCATCTCCCAATTGTTTCTCCAATCCGTCTTGAATTTCTACAAAAATATAACAAACGAGTTACACTTTGATCGTTGTCATATAAGCCAAAACTTTGATCGTTGTCAACTTGCCATATAAGTTCAAGTGTTCAAAAATATAACAATGGGCATAATTTTTAACAGTGGGCATAATTTCAATATATTATCACAATATCACTATATTATCACTGTATCAACACTATAACTATGATAATTTTGCTCAAAAAAAAAACAGTGGGCATAAGAAGCTATTTTCGACAGTAGGCATAACATTATAACAACAAACATTACAAGAAACATACCTTTAGCAAGCTCGTCGTCTTTCATCAAGTCTTCAAATGAATCCATAGTAATATTTTTACTTGATGTACGAATCCAATCTTGCGTGCACACCAAAGCTTCTACAATGTTTGGCGCTAAGCAATTTCTATATGGGTCCAAAACTCGACCGCTCGCGCTAAAGGCGGATTCGGAAGCAACGGTGGATACTTGGATGCATAAGATATCTATAGAATAAAAAAATTCAGAAAAAATATTTAAAAATCAGAAAAAATATTTAAAAATCAGAAAAAATATTTAAAAATCAGAAAAAATATTTAAAAATCAGAAAAAATATATAAAAATCAGAAATATTAAAAAAAGTAGAAAAAATGAGAAATTACCTTTCGCCATCTTTGATACAATCGGAAAACGTGGACTATTTAACTTCCACCAATTAAGAATGTCAAATTCCTCGTCATCATCAAGCTCTAGAGGCGGTTCTTTAAGATATTTCTTCAACTCATCTTCACCCCCACTCGACTTATTTCCCATTGTATCTTTATACTCCATTAAGAAAGCATTGCCACGACGATTTCTAGAGCTACAACTTTTATTTGACATTGTTCTCGATGAGTCATTTGATGTGGTTGTGCCATATTTTTCTTTGTATATGGCAAACAACTCCCCCATATCCTTCTCAACCTTCTCAACAAATTTTTTAGATAACTCATCGTTAGTTGAACAAAAAAATGGCGTCTCATTACTATCTTCATCATTTTCCTCCATTGGCATACAACCAATATCTAACAAACGCTTTAAACCATATCGTACTATTACGGACTTCATCGTGGGATCTAAAATAACGGCAAAGTACATATAATGGTTGATTTTTTTGTAATCACCCCAATATTTGTCATACTTTTTTCTCATTTCTCCAACCATGTCCTTAAATGATGGATTTTTTTGCCACTCACGAAGATGCTTATCAATATCAAGTACCTCTCCAAACCACAAATGAGCAACCGGATTTGATACGTTTGACACAAGTTCGGTAGTTTCCTTAAATTTTTCCAAAAATTGAACTACCTTCTTACAAACCGCAAAATCAGCCCGCTTTGGTGTTTCCTCCAAGTCTCGTGCAAAATTAGAGTTTCTAAAATCATAATCAACAAAAGCATCTTTTAACTCAATGGCGGTTTTCAACATATCATGTGTTGAATTCCATCGTGTAGGGCATTCGGAAGTCAAAAACTTTTTTGAATCGGTAGTCTTTTCAACACTTTCTTTAAAGTTAGAAACTCTTTGGCTCGAGTGTTTTATGTATTTCACGGCTAAGGCTATGGTATCAACTTCTTTTTGGTACATTTTTAAACCATCTTTGACAATTAGGTTTAAGATATGAGTCATACACCTTATGTGGAAATGTTTCCCATTATCATACTTACTTGGTAAATTCTCTACCAAGTACTCAAGGGCTTTGTCATTTGAAGAAATATTATCAACCGTCACCGTCATAACATTCTTTAAACCCCATCCGTTTATACATTCCAAAAGAGCCCTACCAATATCCACCCCTCTATGACTATGAATTGGTCTAAAATTTATTATCCTTTTGTGCATAACCCACTCATCGTCTATGAAGTGTGCGGTTAAAACCATAAAGTTCATTCTTTTACAACTAGAAGTCCAAGTATCGGTGGTTAAATGGACCGTGGTGGAATCATTGCTTAAGTATTTCAATAGGCTCTTCCTCTCTTCTAGATAAAACTTAGCAATATCTCTAGCAACAGTAAAACGGGAGGGCACATGGTATCTAGGTTGCAAGTCCGAAACGAACTGAATGAATGCCGGGTGTTCTACAAACTTAAAAGGAAGCTCGGCAAGAATGAACATCCTAATCAATGATTCTTTGATTACTTTTTCATTATACTTCCACGTTTCTAAAATCCCACTACTAGTACCACCCTCATCGTTCTCACAAATCTTTTTCTTAAATGCTAGCTTTTTTTGTTTCTTAATCTTCTCAACATCGGGATTTTCATCACAATTAACATAATGGTTGTTTAAGTGGCGCGTACCATGTTTATGAGAGTCGGCTTTGAAAACCGCTGGACACCATTTGCAATATGCCATCTTAATAAGTACCCCATCTTCATCATTTTCAAACTTTTGATCAAAGTATTTCCAACATTCGGCTTTTAGTCTCCTTGGATTTGATGGGGCTTTTCTTTTGCGTTTCTTATCTTCATTGCCAATAGTCTCCACGTCTTTGGTATCATCCTACAAAAAAAATAGTGGGTTAACAAAGTATTATTAACAAGTAATCAAAACAGTGGCAACAGTGGTACAAAAACAATGGTACAATTAAACAAAAAAAAATTAAACAAAAGTAAATTCGTGTGAAATTAAACAAATCAGTGGGTTTATCACTTGCATAAGAATGAAAAAAGTGTATAATTAAACAAAAAAAATTAAATCCGTGTGGAATTAAAAAAATAGCTAATTAAATTCGTGTGGAATTAAAGTATTAAACTACTTAAATTCGTGTGTTAAAAATTAAATTCGTGTTGATTATGATTTTAGAAATTAAATTAAAAAATTAAAGAAAGTAACTGATTCTTATAGTAATTAAATTCGTGTGTTAATACTAATTAAAAGAAAATAATTATTAATTAAAAAAAAATTACCTCAACATTGATGGTGTTTTGTTGAGTCGAAAAGGATCCAAATACGGGTAGAGATGATGAAATTGATTCAAAAACGTTATTTTGTTGGGGTATTTGTGCATCTTGATTCAATTCTTGATCCATTGAATTGCTCATTTTGTTAATTTGTTTATTGTTCTTCCTTTTTTTTTTAAGAGAGTGACAAAGAATGAGAGAAAGAGAGAAGATAGAAAAAACGGCTGAGAAAGAAAGAGTAATAGAGTAAGTAGGGTTTTTTAATATTTCGGGTAAATCGGGCCATGTCGGGCTGTCGACGGTTTTTGGACCGAACCGACCCGATCCCGAAATAGACCCATTTTATAAACCGACTACCGAACCGAATCAGTCGGTTTCGGGATCGGGACAATCGGTTTGTTCGGTTCGGTCGGACCGTTTCGGTTTCGGTCGGGCCTGCTCAGCCCTATGCAATTTACTCGCAGTATAATTTAACACATCCACCTGAATACTGGATATATGCTATTATATAAAATAATATAAATTTAATACTATTAAACTACGTATGATTATGTTCCAATCATGAAATCAACTAAACAATAGCATGATCAAATTATTAAATTGGTGAATGGAATCACAAAACACATCTATTCAATTGTATAAATAAAGCAAGTGGATTTTGTGGATGAAGTTGCCACCCTTGCATTATCATAAATTTTCAATGTGTTATGATCGATACGAATTATATTGGAGTTAACATAAACCAGCAGTCAGATTATTTTCGCGTTGCGATTGCAGTTATTCGAAAATTAAAATTATGTGAATTATATATATTTTTCAATAACAACTTTTCGATTAATCATAATATTTTTAACTTAGAATAACTTTAAGCATTAATAAACTATTTCACATAAAAATAATACTACGAGACTGTGATAATTTATAGTGAAAAGTAGGGCGTTAAAAAATCCAACCCAACCCGAGTATATTCGGATCGGGTTAGTCGGGTTCAAATTTGAATTCGAGTTAATCATGTCAATCCGACTAACCTAAATTCGAAATCAGGTCGGACATCGAGTAAAAAAGTTATACTTAATTCGGGTTCGGGTCAACCCGATTGACCCGAATAAATTTATCTTTTATTTATTTTATTTTTTATAAATAAATTTTATTTAATTTCTATTTAAAAAAATTGAAAAAAGTTTTTTTTTATATTTTACCCATACTCAAGTTGACCCGAACCCGAATAGACCCGACCCTCGAGTAGACCCGACCCGAATAGACCCGAACCCAACTAACGCGAGTTCAACTCGGGTCGAGTTCGGGTAAATTTATTTTTACCCTCAATCCGAATTCGACCCGACCCGAATAACCCAACCCGATTCCCACCCCTAGCGAAAAATATTTGCTAATCTGTGTAACGTTCATCACATTATTATATAACATTTAAGCTAGCCGAGTATCCGCGCGTTACGGCCGCGTGTACCCTATAACATAAGTTTCAGTCAATAATATTTTAATTTTATGTTCCTTACAACGACAGCTCGAAAACGACAATTGAAAGTTTAAGTAACTTTATATAATTGTCTAGCTTAACCGATGGTGACCCTAGTTGAATCCGATGGTCTGGTTACGTATTCAAAACTATATATACTATCATTTTACATAAACAACATATGTATATATGCTTGAGAGAAGTGCAAAAATCATCCATGTGGTATGTCGAAAAATCGAATTACATCATTCGTTAACTTTTTGGACAACAGTCATCCCTCCGTTAGTGCGCGGGGCACAATACATCCCTCATGGACTAACGGTGCAAATGTTTTCTCGTTAAAAATTAACAAAATCTAAAAGAGAGGGTATTCTTGTCTTTTTCCTTTCCCAGGGATGTATTGCGAACCTTATTATAAATAGTTTCAAAAAAAAAATATTTTTGAAAAAAAAAAATTATTTTCAGAAAAAAAAAGTTTTATTTTCTCGAAAAAAAAATTATTTTCGAAAAAGAAAATTATTTTCGGAAAAAAAGTTTTTTTTTCTAAAAAATAAGTTTTATTTTGGAAAAAAAAAGTTTTATTTTCGAAAAAATATGTTTTCTTTTCGGAAAAAAAGTTTTATTTTCGAAAAAATATGTTTTATTTTCGGGAAATAATTTTTTTTTTTCGAAAATAAAACTTTTTTTTCGAAAATAAATTTTTTTTTGAAAATAAAACTTTTTTTCGAAATTAATTTTTTTTTAGAAAATAAATTTTTTTTCGAAAATAATTTTTTTTTCGAAAATAAATTTTTTTTCCGTAAATAATTTTTTTTTCGAAAATAATTTTTTTTTTCGAAAATAATTTTTTT
Organism: Glebionis coronaria; assembly: GCA_025667525.1. Taxonomy (NCBI): domain Eukaryota; kingdom Viridiplantae; phylum Streptophyta; class Magnoliopsida; order Asterales; family Asteraceae; genus Glebionis; species Glebionis coronaria. The sequence continues at coordinate 594,811,354 of CM046875.1, read as the reverse complement.
TTTCGAAAATAAACTTTTTTTTTCGATAATAAATTTTTTTTAGAAAATAAAACTTTTTTTCCGAAAATAATTTTTTTTTTCGAAAATAATTTTTTTTTAGAGAATAAAACTTTTTTTTCCGAAAAATAATTTTTTTTTTTTGAAAATAATTTTTTTTTTCGAAAATAATTTTTTTTTTTCAATTTTTTTTTTTTTTAAACTATTTATAATAAGGTTCACAATACATCCCTGAGAAAGGAAAAAGACAAGAATACCCTCTCTTTTAGATTTTGTTAATTTTTAACGAGAAAACATTTGCACCGTTAGTCCATGAGGGATGTATTGTGCCCCGCGCACTAACGGAAGGATGGCTGTTGTCCAAAAAGTTAACGAATGATGTAATTCGATTTTTCGACATACCACAAGGATGATTTTTGCACTTCTCTCTATATGCTTTTATTGATATATACTTTAAATTGTTTTATATCGTGAATATAAAATTATATATTTAAGTAATAGGGTGTAGAGTGAGTATTTGGACCGTTGACCCGGACCGAACAAGAAAACTGAACCGGACCGGAAAAATTTCAATTTGTGGTTTTGGATCATTTCGGTTCTTGGTCCGGTCCGGTCCGATTCGATCTTACCAAAAAATAATTTGAATATGTCTAATAGAACCGGACCGGATCGAAAACTGGACCGACCCGAACTGGACCAGACCATTTCGGTCCGGTCTCTGTCTGAGATTTTGGACCATTTCGGTCCTTGGTTCGGTCCGGTTTTAGTCAGTCCGGTCCGGTTTTGGTCAGTCTGGTCCGGTCTGAGTCCGTTGCTCAACCCTAATAAAGTGTATTAATTGATGTTGATTAATTTTGAAAAAAAAGATAAAATGACATTTGTACAATGTGTTCTTTTATTTGTAAATTATGATAATAAGGTGTTTTAATTACTATAATATTTAATTATAGTATTAAATGTAATGTGTTGTATTAAATGTAACTTTTTTTTATTTTTTTTATTTTACAACTCACACCTACTATCTCACAATTTATATCTCACATGTCTCCAGTATTAAATGTAACTAATTATGTATTACAATGTTATTATTTTTATTTTGAAGTTATGTTGATTTATACATAAAACATTATAAAGAGTAAGTTGATTTTATAACATTTTTATAAATAGAATGAGTTTTCTTTTAATATATAGCAAAGATAGAGAAACTTTTCGAAGTTTATATGGAACGTATAATGTGTTTTGTTTCTTGTAAAAGGGGATGAGTGTATTTTAATACGGAGTATGTTGTTAATTGTGTTGGTTGATTGGCTTTCTGCAATGTGTTATATGTGTTGTAAAAGGAGGATGTGGATGTATTAAACATGTTATTAATTTTGTTTATAAATTATGTATTGATATATGTAAAATTACTATTTTATATTTATAACTTTATTTAGTTTGTACATCATTTATTACAACACGTAAATTGATTTTTCAACATTTATATTAATAATATGTTTATTCTTATAATAAGTAGTATAGATAAATCTTATTTGGCTTTTAATTGACATATTAGATTTAACTTATGATATAGGGTGTATGCGAAAATAAAATAAAGAATTTTGTTTTATTTAGTAGTATTTTTCGTATAAATTACTAGAAACACTTAATTATGAAATAAATAGGAGCAAACGAACATACACAATAAATAAATAAATAAACATAACTTAATAACCTATACACATACACAATAACAAACTAAATAAAAACTATTAAAAAACAACGAGTGGTACGCCATTCATTCTTTCCTTTTTTCATTGCCTCACACGTAAAGTGAGGAGTTTGTTTTAGTGTTCGCCCGTGAAGAGATTTTCATTCGATGAGGCCTTACTCACCACTTTTACCACCACTTGTATGAGCCTAAAAGAATCACTATGGTAATCACAATAGACATGAGTTTTGTAAACTGACCACTCATGCTCAATTTAGATTATACTCAATTTTATACCTATATTTTTAAAATAAGCCTACTAGCAAACCGATTTGTTAAAAAGAAAGTTCATTACTTCATTCTCATATCCATTAATCAATCAAAAAGTGTATACCTTTTAACTGTAAATTACAGAATCAGTTATTTAATAATTATAATTTACATAATAAGAGAAAATAAATGGGTAACAAACTACGTCATTGGCTTTTTTTATAACAAAACTAAGTTTATTAAATAAAAGTATTTAAAAAAAACAAAATGAATGTACTTTTAAAAAGGATACATAAAGTATTTTTGACTTTTACCATAATTGATAAAGATAAGTTAAGATAAAAATAAAGCTAAATTACCCATATACACATATTTTCCTTTCAAAAATAAGAACTAAAAAAGGAAAGATAGGTGGTACGAGCAAAATATATGATGATAATACATATATGGTTTATATCAGTGTTGCAAAACAAGGCCTACAAGGCCGATTAATCGCCCCTAGGCGCTACAGGTTCACTAACCTTTTCGTGGCTGATTAATCGATCGACCAATAAGTCAACCATGGTCAACGACGTTCAAGGACAACCAATGGTGATCAAACTTGCTGAAAACATGCAAATCTTAATAGAAATATTCAAAACTCGTCGTAAACATCTTTTAATCACATACGGTATGTAGAAAACTATTATAGAAAACGTAGAGGGGGGTGAATACGTTTTCAAAACTTTTTGTATCAGATGTCCATTAAGGGGACTTAGTATGAGATGTGTTTGTTTATAGTCAAGGACTATATGAATCAAGTAGCACATTGAGTGATCACAACACACGTAAGTAATGCAAGTATAAGGATAAAGCAATAAAGAAAAGTAAATGCAAACCGACACAATGATTACAGTGGTTCGGCTACAAGGACACCTTCTTTGCGCTACATCCACTCCCGAGTCACCTACTCGAGATTTAGACTTCACTAATCAACAATCTTCTTTACACCGGTGGAGAAACCTTTACACTTAGCTTACAATCTTTACCGACACCTAAGCTATGATGTCGTGTTCTTTCACACGGGTACAACAAGTCCCTTCTATATCGCTTACACTTTATCCGGTACTTAAGCTACACCGGGTCCGTGCACAATGGATAAGACCAACACCCGGGTTCTTACACACATGTAGAACCAACACAACTTCTAACCTTACAACATTTGTAGGTACTAATCAAGTATCGGGTTCACACAAGAATCGACAACACATGAAGTTTGTGATAGTTTGTGATATATATATATATATATATATATATATATATATATATATATATATATATATATATATATATATATATATAGAGAGAGAGAGAGAGAGAGAGAGAGAGAAAAAGAGAGAGAGAGAGAGATGACTATATGATATGATCTTGCCTAGATCATGGATTACATCTTGAAGAACATGTCTTGACATATTGATAATCCTTATCATCTCGAGTCATTAAAAATATGGATCTATACACAAAGTCAACACGTACTTAGCCTTTGGACTTTCCGTTCCTTAAGATGTATAGATTAATGATGATAATTCATGGATCTCGGTTGAGAAGCAAACGAGATGTCAAGATCATAGATCTTGGATATAATACCATGAGATGAAAAGTACAAAGAAACTAGTCTAGATAGAGGTGACACAATGACTTGATGTATGTCTTGTGCTTAAACTTCTTGATCTTGCTTACACCTTAAGTGATCTCCATATCTACAAAGAGAAACACAAAACAAGAAGAAGAACAATTATAAATCTAAAATCTACATGTTAGAGAGATGAGAGATGTGATAGAGGATCAGGTATAGAGAGAAGGATAGAGAGAATATGATAGAAAGGTGTGTGTTTGAAGCTTGGAGAGTGCTTGGTATTTATAGGCAAAGGACCAGCAGTTCACGGACCCCGACGGACCCTTTACCAAAGGGGTCCGTGAGGTCTGACTTTGGTTGTCTCATAAGTGATTTGTCCAACATCACACTCAAGGTCATTATTACACTTATAGTTGACTTTGTTATGAGATTTTTGAAAGTGTATTTTTATGTTTTGTAGATTTCTACAAAATCATATAAGTGTAGAAATATGGTTTTAGCTAGGATGAGCATGGTACCGGTACTGTACCGACCCCGTACCAAATTAGTGGTACCGATTTTTCCTGAGCATAAATTAACGGTACCGGTAACGTACCGAACGGGATTCGGATATCGGTACCGGTACCGGGAAATCGGGGTTTTCCCGTTTTTTCGGGAATTTTCCTATTTGCTACCGGTCCCGTACCAAATTAGCGGTACCGAATTTTTTTCACCTTATTTCGTAGTACCGGTACCGTACCGAACGGGATTCGAGAATCGGTAGTTCGGTTTCGGAATTCGGGACGAAATGCTCATCCTAGTTTTAGTAATATTGAGCCAGAATATGATTACAAGTAACTTGTACATTTTACATTATGTATTACAAGTTACATGTTTGTCATCAACAAAACAACCAAGGATGTGTAAATTAAATATCCTAATACTTGCACTAACGCGGTAGTCGTTTAAATCTTTTATAAGTTGGGTTATAAGGATAAACTTGTCGAAATATTCATAACTCGTCGAAAATACACAAAACTTTTAAAATATGGCAATCTGATTATCTTGTGTAGACTGATTACAAGCTATAAAGTTGTCGAATGATCGACTAACGATTCACGATTTTTGCAACCTCGTTATATAAAACTAATACAATATACTAGTAGATATTCTTTTTTTTTAAAAAAAATAAAAAAAAGGAAAGAGAGGTGGTAGGAGTAAAGTATATGAAGATAATGAAGATGGTTTTGTTCTTCTTGTCTTTTGTCTTTGTAACCCCTTTCCTCAATCACCCCACTCTCTTCACATAATCACTCTCTTAATAAACCAACATTATTAATTATTTCCTCATAAATTCATAACAAAACAGCTCATAGCCATTAATAACAACAACAACAACAATGTCATCATTAAGGTTCTTGTTTCCGATCCGGTCATTGCCGGAATTTTAAAATTTCCGATGAGTTTTCCGGCGACTATTATTTACTTTATTAAATTATTACTAAATCCATATTATGGAGTTCATGGTTTCTTATAGTAATCTTTTTCCTGCTAGAAAACTGTGGACTCGGTTATTACTTTTTCAGGTATATAAAATTTACTGTTTTTTTTATAGAAGTTTTTTAAGGTTTTGGTTTTCTGGGTATTGTTTTTAGTGAGATATTATTTATGGGTTTTAAGTTTAGTTGCCTATTAGCTCAAAAAAATTCAAGCTTTATTAAAATCTTTAATCAATTTCAGAATTTTAGCTTCTTTTTGGGTATTTGGGTGTTTCGGATTGCTTATTGGGACTGTTTATGTGCTTATTGTGTCTTGGCGCTACGAATAAGCAGTTTTGGTTAAATTTAGTAAAGATTCTAGATTTATCCGAGTAATGTCACATCACGTGTATGAGGATATAAGGGCTTACGTGTTTTTGTGTGCGTTTTACAGATTCTTTTAGTGTTGGTGTTGGTTGATACGAGTCAAGCAAAGTTTGATGATAAAGATTTAAGGCCACGGAGAGTGGAAAGTGGAGAAAATATTAGAACGCATTCGTGCATTCATGATCAAATAATTGAGCAGAGGAGGAAGAGACCTGGAAACAAGGTGTTTTCGGTTACACCCCAGGTTTATCATGGGTCGAGTACGTCAAGTCATATTCACCGAAAAGGAAGAGAGTTGTTGGGAGCTTTTACGTATCTGAGTTTTATGAAGGATGTAAAGTTACCCATAAGAATTTATTTGAATTATGATGCTGTCGGCCACTCACACGATAGGGATTGTAGGAACGTTGGAGACATTGTTAAGGTGAGTTTACATTAGTAATCTGGTTCTTGTTTGCCTGAAGTTATTGGGGTTTCTGATTTATTTATTTTCAGTTAGGTGAGCCTCCTGCGGGTTCTGATTTGGGTAGGTTCTTGTGTAATCCTCTCAATGATCCTCCAATATATGGTGATTGCTGGTATAATTGCACTTCAGATGATTTAACCGGGGATGACAAGAGGCGCCGTCTGCAAAAGGTTTGTCCTAGTTTCTTGTTCAAGTTTTATTGTTTTGATACTATTGGATGTTTGGATGTGCGTTTTGAGCATTGTAATGTTTGGGTGACATAACTCTGCTTTATGGTTATAAAATTATACACAAAGCAGATGATCAGTTTGATAGTAGCTTTAATAATACTGATAACTGATTATTTTAGGGTAAAGTAATCATCTGGATTTGTGTTTAGAACCAGTTATCTGATTATTGCGATTTCAAGCTGCAAGATCTGTATTTAGTGATTAGCCTAAGAGGTTATGGTTTGCTTTTAATCATATTATTGTTGTCAAATAATCACTGTCATTCTACCTGGAACAAAACTGATTATGTAATCACTTCTAACGCACATTTAAACACTCTCAATGTCACATAATCACTAGTAGGACGCACACCCAAACCTTTCTGTACCAAACTTTGTTTGGGTGAGTAAAGATCATAAGGTTGTTACTTACTAGGTTTGTGCATTATTTTATGGTTAAATCTTGAAAGATAATATTCCTTTTCGTATATTTGAGAACGCAGGCTTTAGGGCAGACAGCAGAATGGTTTAAAAGTGCTTTGGCGGTTGAACGTGTAAGAGGTAACCTGAGGCTTAGTGGTTACTCTGCTTGTGGACAAGATGGCGGTGTTCAGCTTCCACGTGCATATGTAGAAGGTAACACAATATACTATTATATTAGAGGGTGGGGGTTGGCTAATCTTACTTAAACAGCTTATCAGCTCTGTGTATCAAAATTGCAGTTTGAGTGTTGCATGCAGTCAAACAACTTAAACTTATTGCCCTGTTTAAGCTACTTATAATAAGCTCCTCTCCACTAGTTTTTTTTTTTTGCTGATTTTGCAAGTGCGTATAATTTTTACACTTTCAGTCTTTCACCCCCACATATTGCCTCTTTGTTCTTCTCTTTCACTAGAAGTGTTGGCCCTTTTTATTATACTAGGATTACTACATTTTGATGGCGTATAAAAGTTACCCAAAAACCATCTCCTGCATTGTGTTTTGGTTAGTCATTTAACCATTAATACACTTCAATACCATATGAGCTTACCCAACTTCGTCTCCTGCATTGTGTTCTGATAATGTATATGCTAATAAGCTTATTTGTTAACCAGTGTAGGCAATATGAGCTTATCCTAACACTAACTGTGTTTCTACAATCTATAATAAATCTTTATTTTTTTTTTGTAACTTCCTAGAGGGAGTTGCTGATGCGGATTTGGTTCTTTTGGTTACTACAAGACCCACTACAGGCAACACCCTGGCATGGGCAGTAGCATGTGAACGTGATCAATGGGGTCGTGCAATTGCCGGTAACCATTCTAGTTTCTGGTCCATAATACTTGTTAGGTGTTTGAATGATAGATTCTTGTTGCCTTAATTTATTTGTCTGATTCCAGGACACGTGAATGTTGCTCCTCGTCACCTGACAGAAGAAGCAGAAACATTACTTTCAGCTACCCTCATACATGAAGTGAGTGTGATATCCATTGTGTATTAAGTTTGGTATCTTTTTTAAAATTGTTTCTGACAAGTGTGGAGTTCACAGGTTATTCACGTTCTTGGATTTGACCCTCACGCCTTCACACATTTTAGAGATGAAAGAAAAAGGCGACGTAGTCAGGTCACTAGACAAAAAAATCTTTATATTTAGAGAAAAAGAGCATCATATCACTTTACTGATGCATCAATATAAATGAACTTTATGTTGAATTAAATGCTTTAACCATGTTTTTTTTCTTTTCCAGGTCACTAGACAAATTATGGATGAAAAGCTTGGAAGGATGGTAACTCGTGTGGTTCTTCCACGTGTTGTCATGCATTCACGCTATCATTACGGGGTACTTTTTGCCTTCGCTTCAACAAGATTAATTTTTTTCTAGGTAAATATAGGTACATACAATCTAACATTGTAAGCTGTTTTTTTGAGGCATTTTCCGATAATTTCACTGGCCTAGAATTGGAGGATGGTGGAGGGCGTGGAACATCAGGTTTGTGAATATCTTATCCGATATTTGAACGTAGTCAACTATAAGACATACCCGGCTAATAAAAAAAGTGGGTTCACGAAATATTATAGCAAAAAGCAGTCTTTGATAATCTAAACGTGTAAATATGCGTCAGGATCTCACTGGGAGAAAAGACTTTTGATGAATGAGATAATGACCGGTTCAGTTGATACAAGATCCGTAGTTTCAAAAATGACATTAGCTTTGCTTGAAGATAGTGGTTGGTATGAGGCTAATTATAGCATGGCGGACCGTCTAGATTGGGGCCACAACCAAGGGACCGAATTTGTTACCACCCCTTGCAACCTTTGGAAAGGGGGATATCATTGCAACACAACACAACTTTCTGGGTGTACATATAACAGGGAAGCCGAGGGTTATTGTCCAATTGTAAATTATAGTGGGGACCTTCCTAATTGGGCCCGTTATTTTCCACAGGCTAATAAAGGTCAGATCTTTAGTGTCATAGATGTTATTATATGGATATGCTGATTATTCGATCCTAAGCGTTTTAACCTTTTTACTTTATGGTTATTGGTCAATGCAGGTGGGCAGTCATTGTTGGCTGATTATTGCACATATTATGTAGCTTATTCTGATGGTTCATGTATAGATACTAATAGTGCACGGATGCCCGATAGAATGTTGGGGGAAGTTCGCGGAAGTAGCTCGAGGTGAACATTACAATATGGTTGTACAGTTTCATAATGTGTGCTGTAAAGTTATTAAAACTTTCAGATGACCATTATCTTAATATTCTTATATAGGTGTATGGCATCTTCATTAGTACGTAATGGGTTTGTTAGGGGTTCTATGGCCCAAGGAAATGGTTGTTACCGACATAGGTGCATCAACATGACTTTGGAGGTGCGAGCTTAAAGTTGATGCAAACCCATTTATATAAATTTTTGCGTATTCAAAGAATCTTCAATCTTGTTTCTACAGGTTGCTGTTGATAACATTTGGAAAGCATGCCCGGAGGCTGGTGGACCTGTTCAGTTTCCTGGATTTAATGGTAATTTCCTTGGCCCATTAGATAAAATCGTCAATAAATTTTTTCTAATTTTCTTGAGTTCGTTTACAAGATTATGATTTTTGTTATAATGTATGAAACTATAGGCGAGTTGATCTGCCCTGCATATCAAGAACTTTGTAGTGTGAACCCGCTATCCATGTCCCGACAATGTCCCAACTCGTGCAGTTCAAACGGCGATTGTGTTGATGGAAAGTGTCTTTGCTTTCTTGGATATGACGGCCATGATTGTAGCAAACGTAAGATCTTTTTGCCTTACTTTACACGAATAATATTGATGTACTATTCTTAAGATTCTTCACGGATATATTGTTTTCAGGGTCTTGCCCCAGCAACTGTAACGGAAACGGGAAGTGCCTTAAGAACGGTATTTGTGAATGTGCAAAGGGATTCACTGGGATCGATTGCTCAACTGGTGAGATAAAGCTCGCATTCTCAATTTTTAATCATTAATACGGGTCAAGCAAAATGTTACATTCTTTTTTGAGGGGAGAGTATTATCTAGTGATCTTGTTGACATATGAAACCTAAAGAATTTCTAAAAGATGATGTTATTTTGGATGGTGTTGCAGCGGTCTGTGATGAACAATGCAGCCTTCATGGCGGGGTTTGTGATAACGGGGTGTGTGAATTTCGTTGCTCTGACTACGCGGGCTACACCTGCCGAAACAGTTCATTGGTTCTTGATAATCTTTCGATTTGCAAGGATGTTTTAATTAATGATGTTGGTGGGCAACACTGTGCACCAAGTGAATCAAGCATCTTGAGGCAGTTGGAGGATGTTGTGGTGATGCCCAATTATCACCGCTTGTACCCAAGTGGTGCTAGAAAGATTCTTAATATGTTCATAGGTAGAAACTGTGATAAAGCAGCAAAACGGCTTGCATGTTGGGTAAGATCTTTATTTTCATACTGTTTCTTTAGTATCTTTCAGTTCTAAGTAGTGCACAAAGAGAATGACCGCCTTTCCCTTACAAACATTAGTGGTAAAAATTACTCGATAGCATGTATGGATATGCGAACAAAAGGTAAGATGGTCCATTTTGGGTATGTTGACCGAGAAAATTTACAGGTTGCTATATACATATAAACATGTGTAATGGGTAGAAATGTGCATCTTTACGATTAATGCTCCAGCAAGGGCCATCTTACTCTTAAACGTATCAAGGGTATGAATGCCTACGTATATGGATGTACAAGCAAAGGGTAAGATGGTCGTTGTTGGTATTGTGGCAAAAAGAAGCAATCACGCTGGGAGCTGGCCCTTTTTTTACCCCAAGATCTAAACTAATGGCTAAACCATTTCAAGCTATAAACGATTTTAGAAGATTTTGAACAGGCCAAAGTAGAATGCACGCATATCTCCTTTCTACACACTTAAAAAGGACTATGTTATCCTTGCACATATGCGTTTAACCCGGTTTTTGATACTTTATAGCCAAGTTTCCATCTTTCTTTGCCATTACGGTTGTAAATATGCATTGCTCATGTTATTATTTTGGAATGAAACAGATATCAATACAAAAGTGCGAGGAAGACGGTAACAACAGATTAAGAGTATGTTATTCAGCATGCCAAGCTTACAATCTAGCCTGTGGTGCATCACTAGATTGTTCAGACCAAACACTTTTCAGCGACAAGGGTCTATGCACAGGCTTGGGTGATATGGAGTCATGGTTTTGAATCAGCAACGGTTAGAATCCCTGTAAATGATAGGACAGCTTTTTGTTACTTCTTACACCTCTGAGTTCAGTTTTCCTGGCTGTAATTTTAGTGTAAAGGAAAAGCCTGCACAAAGTGCACCGGCTTTAGGGTTGGGTTTTCTGTCCTCGACCCAAGAATTTTCAATGATGTAAAAATTACACGATGATTGTTTAAGGAAAATAACCCGAAAAGAGCACGAAATTCAGCGGAGTTTGTTTCAGTTATAAAACAAAGTGTTGTTGGGGCATGATGAATAAATTAAATCACTATTTTGGGCGGTGGATAAATCTATTTTTAACATGATTAATTAATAGATTGTATGAGCAATTGTGCCATTTGTAATGACATCATTAAGATCAAGACAGTACTTAATAACTTAAAGAAAATAGTAAGTACCAGTTGCAGATTTGATTAATGGAATCTACATAAACTAATAAGAAGGTATCTATTGATCCTTGTTTCAAAATCTAGCTTAATCTGACAAAAAACACAATCCCCAATCTGAACTCAAAACACAATTCAAACATCAATCTCAATGATTATAAAATCTGCTGATTAAATACTGTTTGTTGGACAGAATGTAATCAAGTAATCCGACCCGGAACAAGTAAAAGTACTCGAAGCATCATCATAAGCATAGCTATAAGCACTCGGACACGCTGCTTTAAACATAACCGAAAACTGAGTAGGAGCACACGTTGCAGGAGTAGCATGCTCACCCGTGCAACAAAACTCAGGCACATTAAATGCGTCACACGCACTTTTACACGCCACAACCGCACCGTTACCATCCAGGACCCTCAGCTCAGGTGGACAATTCACATTCAAATCAGTAATACAACCCGCATACTGACAGTCACCAGAACCACCCGTCGCCCTAATACCAATACCTACATTATACCCATCAACCAAACTCACATCATAGAAATCCTTATCGCTGTTACTAATCCCACCAGCTATAGTAAACTCGGCTAACGAAACAGGAGGCGCCCCACCGCCGTTACACTTAATAGTATTACCACAATCACCAGTTACACACCTTCCATTCCCAGCCTCGTCAAACGTACAACCTGTCCGGGCCCAAAACCGACCCGACCAGCCAGGCATAGCTGGAAACTGAACAGATGCACCTGGAGCTAACGAGAATCCACCATCACCTAAAACAATACCGGCATTACCGGATAGCGTCCCTGGCCACACTGTATAGCTGCAACTGTTTTGTAATGTAAACACGCCTGCTGAAACTTTACCTCCTAATTACACAACACAAAACGGATTCCAACTATAATAAGTAGCTAATCATGAATTTATAGCTTTGTTAGATTACATATAACCATCTTTATTTTTATTTTCTTTTGCATTTATAAATTTATAAGTAATTATACTTATTTCTCATCATTCTGATTTTTAATTTTCTTTTCACTAAATCTCAGTATTTTAACATCTAGCTTCATTTTTATTTACCTGGATTCCGACTTGACATTACAAGCCGACTAATCACAGAGCGATTATCAAACAAATATTTAGATAATAAAAGCATATATTATTGTTAGAATTGAAATTTGAGGCCTTAAATTTATAATGAGGCACCTAAAACTTTTGAGGCCCTCTGCGATGATTCACCTAGCATAACCTTGTTTATGGCTATGTCGTAAACAAAGAGTTATAGCTGAACAAGAGAAGATTATACAATATGTTTAATAATCAAAATGCGCGTAAAATATTCAGACAAACACAGAAAATGAAGAAAAAGTTACCGGAAACGAAGAAAAGGAAGAACAGAAGCATAATAGTCTTGTCCATTGATTGATGATGAAAATGATGATCAACAAACAACACGAAAATATTGTGTAGGAGAAAATGTGTGTAGAAAGAGAGTGGGAGAGTGGGGGTTTGTAGTTAGGTTCATGACAGTTTAAATACTAGTTACCACACATGTTGAAGTTATTTTTTTAAAAAACTTACTGACCAGATATATAAAAAAAAGTACACAACATGTTATCATGTTAAGTTGGTACCTCTGTTCAAACTAGTCATTGACCTTGGTTGTCAATGCACAATGTGTGACTTGTGAAAATGCAAAATATAGGTTGCTACTTGGTTGATTGGAGTGTTATCGAGTCGGGTGTGTCGACTCTTTACTATTAGGCTCGAACTATTTAGTGATAGTTTTTAGCTTGGTTTGACTCGGCTTCAATATATATCCAGTACTATTAGGTCATTTTGAATTTTAGATCTCACATCTAAGGAGCATACTCGGTTGTTTGGCGAATAAGTTTTTTTCGTGGAGGTTACTGCGGCGTACTAGGTCGTATGGTCGTTTATAAGCGAAAACTAATCTCTATAACGACACCGATCTCTGCGTCATAAGCGCGACTCCATGGCTAAAACATGTATAATACTTTATATTTTCAGTCTTTCTCAATTTGGTCATTAACAAACAACTTTGACTTAATAAATTCAAAAATGTAATAGATTAAGGGCTTATTTGGTTTTTTTATTAAGTAATGTTTAATTAAAAGATGATTTAATTTAAACACTTTTGTTTTTGTTATTTAATATTTTAAGTCATTTTTTTATTAAGTAGCAACAAATATTCTTTATATATGACTTAATAAATTTAATTTTTTTCTATAAACTCAATTAAATTATTATTGAACAAACACCTAAGTTAATTAACTCTATTTAAAACAGCGCCTAAGTAACAAGTATACATTGAAAAACCCTTTTTGAAGCTTTGATATTTGTTCAAAGTTTATAATTATCATTAAAATATCATTTTTCTTAAAAGAATTATTCTACTTAAATAAAAACTTTGGTTAGGATCCTGTTTAATAGGTTGTAACTTGTAACTCTTATTTTTGGGTTCATGAATAAAAAGGAAGGTCATATTCTGGTTTTATTTCTAGTTCCATAAGTGGTACATGTTTTATCCTGATGTTTAACTGAGTTTCTAACAAGCAACAATCTATAAGTATACGCATGCGTGAGACTGATATAATCAGGACAAGGTATTCTGTCATGATCAATCGGATTCGTCATTATGTCGATCATAACTTGCACTGACCCGAGCCTCGTTTATGTATGTCACTTTTATGTTCATTTTCAATTAACAATTAGTAAGAAGTTTATACTAAGTTTTTCGTGACTAGTTGATGTTATTATTATCGCTACTTGTTAATTAAGTTATCTTAGCCTGGTCACTATGGTTCGGTCGAGCTTATTTGGTCGACTATGGTCTCAGTCCCGAGCCATAGCAACGACCAAGAATGTTAGTCGATTAGAAATACCGACCAGCCTAACGTTCACATTCTTATAGTTTTATGTGTGTTGTTTTCCTTTTCCGCAATTATTTTTATTGAATTAGTAATATTTTGAATAAATATCTCCATCGATAGGGGGGAGCAATTTGAAACCATATTTGAACGTTATTTTCCCCCTAACACCTTTTTAAATTCACATGTTTTTGTAATTATTATGTTTTTGAAAATATTGTTAAGAAAAATTCTCAATTTGAAAACTGCTCATGTAATTAATTTCTCAAAATAAGAAATCTACTGACTTTACGTGAACCATATGAAGAATATGTGCACGCAGGGTCGTCTCGTTGTTTTTTATGGCCCTGGGCGATAACAATAAACTAGCCATTTTACGCGCATTAAATAAAAAGAAGTTGCATGTAAAATTGAATTATATAACTCATACATGTTTAATATTATACGTATTTATATACAAAACTAATAAAAATATGACATTTTTAAAGTGGAGGTCCTGTACGACTGTACATGTTGCACACCCATCAGAGACCTCTGTGTGTGCTTATTTGGGTAAATTCGACCCAGATAAGCCTTATTTGGGGTAAGGTTAAACGTCTGTTCAAAAAAAGGGCAAGGTTAAACGGTTTTAGGAAGAAAAAAATAACCCATACCTGAGCCAAATAAGTCGTGGGTAATTCGGGTTATACAGGTTAATCGAGTTCAGGTTAATCGGATACGAAATAACCTGAATAAGCCAAAGTTATAATATAGAGATAATAAAATAAGTATATATTTGAAAAAAAAGCCAAAGAAGTAATATGGTAAAAAAATTAAGAGTTTTACGTGGGTTACTCGAGTTAACCTGAACTTCAAATTATCTTTAAATTCTCACTCTAAACCAGACCCTTGTAATAGTTCTGGTTAACCCAAATAGGTTTTTTTTTAAAACCCATTTAACCGACCCGAATAAGCTTATACAGGTACGGGTTGGGTTGGTTACACAAATATGGGTATTCTTGACAACGAGGCCTCGTCAGTCAGACACCGACGGTCCACTGGATGTCTGGACCAAATTGATCCACTGGTTTAAACCATTTGAGATACTTTCAAATGTCCAAGTTGCACCTATGAATATATATTTTGCTCCGGTAGAGCTTAAACAATTGCCTTTTGGTTTATTAGACACATCTAATGTATCCTAGATACCGCTACGCCTTAATGGCATAACAACTGCACATATATATATTTACAAGATGACACGAACGACATCTTCCAAGCCTCACAAGGTCAACACATAGCCGATAGTTGTTTAAAACTTAAAAGAAGTAAGAGCGTACTGAGTGAAGAACAAAAGGTATTCATTGAATTGTAGGTTAAATCAAACCGTCCCCAATTTACAATTACAAATCAAATATGAAAAAATATATTTATCAAGAAGAATGTACATTTGCACTTTTACAAGAATTTATTCTTTAACAAACCAATTATCTTCCAAAAGTTTTCTAGCAGATATGAACTTTCACCTGCTTCTCTTTTTCCTAAGAGGATTTTTTTCCGGATAACAATGACTTAACATATTCAAGAATCGGTGTTGGACGGAAACTGAATGCAGTAGCAAATGATAGGTATACAGCAGACAGGAAAATGTATACTTTGAACCAAACGGATGAGAAAAAAGCCAGATATGAAAATAAAGAAGTGATGGCTAATATTAGCACGCAATTTACCAAGCATTTGAATGTTGAAAGATCGCCTTCTGTTCCTTGGTTAGGGAAATGACCTTGGGAAATGAAATCTGAAAGTAATTGATCCTTGAGATGAAATGTGTTTATTAGCCAAGTGCTGCACTCGCTTTCTGAAACTGGAATGTCGTCAAGAGATATGCGTCTAACGTGAATATGAACTTCTGAAGGTTCTACACCAAAAACATTGTCCATGAATGTTGGGCAACGGTTCTTGTATGCTATTGTCACATCGTACACTGAAATGACGAGAGGAGGATAGCATGTTATTACATAGATATGGCGTCTTAAGTTATAGCCACCACCAAAAATCATGTAGACCATATCAAACAATACGTGTTTGATAATCAGTTTCAGATTATCACAGTAAACAAAAACTACCTGTTTACCTCTCTTTTTTTAAAATATCTTTAAGGTCATTTTATAAATTCTTAATAATCATACTGTGAGCTGTTAAGATCTGATACACCTAATAAATAAAAGGCAGTACTGTGCCATTTTACAACCAGATAATTATAATTTAGAATCCCATAATGATAATTGATTACAATTACAGATAATCACTTTCAAAATGCAGATCCAAACATCCCCTAATCAATATTTTAAGTATCTCAGGGGACTTAAATGTGAGTCTTCTACCATGACATTAAGCTATGGGTGCTACAGAGTTTGAAACTACACAAACTAGAACTTAGATTTATATCGGAACAATAGTAGAAATGATAAAACTTTGTCAAAGTGAGAAGTTATAAAAAAAATTTACAATCTAAACACAGGTTAACAAAAGGACCACAATATGTAGCATAATTGAAAATGGCATCCCTTCTGAAGAGCTTGTACACATATTAAATGTTATCTTGGATACTATTTTAGTAATTGATACAAGTTTAGTTCGTATTTAAACTATATACTATTAGTTACAGACTTGCAGATATTAAGAACTCAAAATGGGCCAGAGAGACACGAAGAATAAATTTTCAGGATTCACTTTTCATATTAAATCAAGAATCAAGACCACTTGAGAAAAAGTAATTAAGATAAATAACCTGCATCCAGAGAACCCCTTAGGATTTCCACACAAGCATGAAAGCCTCTTGTTTTCGGAAGCAATACATTCTTGAGAACAGGTAATCCATTTTCTGTAGCAAACTGTTGGCTTTTTGCACACTTCTGTTCTCTGCATATACAGATCAGAATATTATCAAAAACAGCATGCGATAGATACAGAGAAATGGTTTTGCAAATATACCGGCAAGAAAGTATCACAAAAATGTGAACATGACTCATGAGTTGACAAAATAAAATATTCTTTCAGAATTTTTTTGTCGTAATTTAAAGAATGGAAGTATGTTATGCAACATATATAGGTTATAAAAGGGGTATTAAGTAATTACGTAAAATCAGTTCCCTCGGGAAATACAGCAAGCCACAAAGGGTCCAATGGATTGGTAAACGTTGAAAGCATTTTTCTCATGATAGTTTCATCTACTTCCCATTTTCTCTCCACTGGAATGAACTCAAACACGTAAAATCCCCAACCAAATATCGGTAACTTCATCAAGCTGCTCTTAAGCACATATTTGATGCATCCTAAGCAACCCTTTCTCAATGCAAGATCCCAAATATACATCCAATCAACTTCCGTCCGGTGATTGGCAATAATTAAAACACGTTCCTTTGCTGGAACGGTTTCACCAGAAAATATCACTTTAGTTCCGTTAATCTTCTCAAACAAGAAGGGCCATAAAGCTAACCAGAGACCGAAAAGAAACGATGAAGCCTTCCTACTATAATGTACACTAAAAAGACGGAAGAAAAGTGCAGCCACGGGGCTAAAGTAAACTAAAAACATAAAGGCGGTTGAAAGGTAAATCACTAAGCATGCCAGACCCCTTAAAAGCCTTAGTGGAGTTAAACGGTAGTGCTTTAGTTCATTGATTGTGTCTGAATCAAGGGTCTGGCAGGCTTCCATTATCCCTGAGTTACTCAGGGTGAAGAGTCAAACTCTTCCCTTTATGCGGCTGCAACTCGTGGTTATATAATGATCTTAGGATGTAAACACTGAAAATTTATAGGGCATAGGAATTGACTTGAGGACTGGACCTTGCTTCCGCTGTTAACAAAGGATATAGACAGACTCAGTCGATATAACAATAGGCGTGTATATGAAAATCATAATAACCTTAACCTCTAGATCATAAATGCACTGAAAACATTTATATGTAGTAAACAATAACTCAATGAAAAAAGAAAAAGAAATCACCGAAGGAGTTAATATCCAAGCATGTACTAAATCTAAATATGTTTGTACCATATATATATATATATATATATATATATATATATATATATACTAGTACAGTGCCCGCGCAAAGCGGCGGCGAGTACTTAATGACGATTTTTGAAGCAAACAAATGTTACTATTTTACCTATCAAGTTCGTATTTACATTAATTTAAAATGGTAAAAAAGTTAAAGCAAAATAAACCCGCTAAAAAAGGAAATAAAAAAAGTTAATAAAATTTAACGAAATTGATATTGAGTTAAAAAGCACAAAATTTTAGAAAATATGATGAATTTAGATTATGAAAATAATATTTTATCTCAAAATTAAAGATGTTATTTTAATATATTGTTATAAAAGTTTGTTACAAAAAGTTGTTACAAAAAGTTGTTAAGAGGAAGATATATATTTAACAACTTGATTCATATATTAAGTGAAAAAGTCTTAAAATTCAGCCAAAAAAAGTTTGTTACAAAAGTCCCAAATGCTTTATAATATAGTAAGATATATATATATATATGTAGCAAAAATCTACTTTATTAGATTCCACATGTGAAATGTGGAAAGCAAACAGATTAGCATTATGCTTCAAAAATCAGTTTTACTTCGATGACAACAGATAACTGACCATACAAAAATAGTACTATAAGAAACATCTATGTAGGGGATTTTAACTTTAAAAAGTAACAATTGACCTACGTTTGGCCATGGTAAATTGGTAATACAGCCAAGCATCTTAAGTGTTTGTACGGGAAGTTCAACTACTATTGCGGACCTATAGTACAAAACTTCCAAACATTACCTAATACTACATGTTTGTCTTTCCGGCCCGAAGTCAACAACAAAGACTCGACATTCATTTACTCTGTGTTGTCACTTACATTTAAAAGCGGGCCCCCAATTGATTCATGGCCTTGATTTAAAGATGACCATTATTCGCAACCATAAATTGATTCAACCTACTAGCTATGACTAAGACCATGTACTAAAGCGAGTCAAATTAAGACGTTTATTGCCATTTACAGCTACCGACTAATAAAGTACTTTTCTTGGTAGCATCCCACAAACTACTCCACCAGATAAACCTTTACTTGTTTATTTTTCAATTACTAGAAATATCAACATATAGAACATCAATTATTTCGCACACCAGAACCACTTATTTTGACGATTCTACCCTCGGTGGAAAAGTATGCACACAATAAGCGTAAAACCGAAAAAAAGCGGCTATGATGTACGAGCGAAGCAGAAAATTTTCTCCTCGTATCCCCTATATGCTAAGACTACTCAGTATGGTCACCAAAACCACCATCTCCACATCAAATCAGCGCCACATCACCATTCAGCACACCACCAAACCCAACACCTTAAAGAAACCTCACTTTATATAAACATACCCCTACACACTCACAAACCAAAAATACAATAATAAAAATCCCTGTTTCCGTAGATTTTCGTTAGGTGGTGCATACCACCCACCACCAAAAAGGAACGAAAACCAACGGATGGTGCGTGGTGGTGGGTGCCTTCTATTGGGGACCACGCGTTATGGGTGAGGTGGAGGTGGTGCACCACCAAACATAAAAACCAGCCTAATATCCATACTAAGTTCTGGCAAAAAAAAAAATCTACTTAGCCAATTACCTTTCTACATAAACACCACATATATATAGTACTGTACAATAACTGATGGCACATGATGGATTTGAGTTCCATTAAAACACATACAACTACTAGCAGAAAATAAACACAACCTTAAAATTTTATCATTAAAAATAAAACACAAAGACATAAATACATGTCACCTTAAATATCACCAACAACCTTAAATTCCAACAATAAATCATTTTTATAAAAAATAATCACAACCCAAATAAAACATAAATCAAAATTTAAAAACAGAAATAAAAACTGGAAATAAGAAATAAGATCTAGGATTAAAAAGTAAACAAAAATCACGTTTTTTTTTTTAATTTATGAATGAAATAAAAGAGAGACAAAGATATGGAATTTAAGAAAACGTACCGTATGAGGAAAGATGGTGTTAAGGTTACGTAAAATGGTAATGGCGGAGGATTTATATGAGTTGAATCGAATACAAGTCAAATGTCATTTGTTTTTGTTTTTTTGTGAGGGAGACAATACAACAGTACCCTTTCTTTCATTCATTCAACAAGGATTTACTTACTTATATGTATTTATAGTCCCTTTACTATTGATATAGCCATACTTGTTGTCCATCATTGCCCATTTTAATAGGTACGCGGTTAGCAGTAGTTGTTTGTTTTGTATTACTATCTCCGTCTCAAAATTATTATCCACAGACAAAAAACACACAATTTTAGAAAAACATCACTTTTTCAGCTTTCTCTCTCTTACTTTTTGCAAAATGACAGTTTTACCTTTAACCAATTAATTTTATACTTCTTTATTATTTGTAATAATAACCTCAAGTGAGGGTAATATGGTAAACTCAAACAAAATTCTCTATCTAATTTTAAAAGTTTTAGAAGTGGACAATAATTTTGGGACAACCCAAAATAGAATAGTGGACAATAATATTAGGACGGAGGTAGTATTTAATAACATTAATATTTTATATTTCATATGAAATGAAAAATAATTAAAGATATTAAAAAAAACGAAAAATAATTAAAGGACCTAATTTATATGTTTAAAAATAAATTAATCATGACAAATAATTGAATAAAAAGTTGAAATAAAAAATATATATAAAATAATAAGCCTTCTACATTTAATCAATTACAAGACAATACGTAACATAATATCAGTGTTTACAATGAGATGATGAGCAACCCATACTCTAATAAACATAGGAAAGGTAAATGTATTTGTGGTTATAAACGGTAAAATAATGCGAAGTCTAAATATATGTTTGGTAACATGTATCAGTAAGCAGAAACAGCTTGATAACGTAGTTGTAAGATTTAATTAAAAAATATAAAATTACAAAAAAGACATATAATTTAATTAAAAAGACTATAAATGTTATATTTTAGAGTAAAAATAGAATTTCCTAACCAGCTAGGAACAGTTCTAAAATATTTCTCTAATTAGCATTTAAGATTAAAGCGGTTAAACAATTTTTAACTGTTTGCTGAGGCATTGCCAAACAAGCTTTTTATTTAAAATGTTTATCGCTTGTCGTTTGTCGTTCATAAACGCTCTAAAATACTTGTTGTCAAACACAGCCTAAATAGAATAGTGTTATTTTTAGAAAAATGAATAAAATGTTAAAAAGATAAATTTGGAAAAAACTTTAATTCTAATTTCTAAACACTTTTAAAAGCTTCTTACCGAATATACTAATGGCAATTAATTTACTATCCTAATCTGTCTTCCTTTGAGTTTAAGTAAATGGTAAACTTTGAACTTAAAATTTTCTTTTTTGAAATTCAAGTTAATACGAAAATTTAGAGAGAAGTACAAAATACATCCCTGTGGTTTATAAAAAGTGTGGATTACATCCCTTGTCAGTACTTGGGACATAATACATCCAACCGTTACATACTGTGGACACAATACATCCCTTGGATAGATGATGCAAATATTTTTTTCGTTAAGTATTAACGAGGGTTTATAAAGAATGATATTTGTACATTTTTTCAATATAGAGGGGTATATTTTGCACTAAACTAAAAAAAATCTTTTTTTTTAAATTTTTTTATTAAAAAAAGTAAATTTATTTTTTTTCAAAAAAAAGTTTAATTTTTTCGAAACCATTTTTTTAAAAAAATTTAAAATTATACTTTCTTCGAAAAAAAAATTCCAAAAATTAATTATTATTCGGAAAAAAAGTTTTTAAAAAAGTAAAAATTTATTTAAAAAAAAAGTAATTTTAATTATTTTAAGAATAAAAGTTTAATTTTTTCGAAAAAAAGAAGTTTAATTTTTTTAAATCTTTTTAAAAAAATAATAAAATTACACTTTCTTCGGAAAAAAATGTTTTTTTCGAAATAAGAAATTAATTTTTCGAAAACATTTTTTTGAGAAAAATAAAAATATATTTTCTTCAAAAAAAGTTTACAACGTTAGAATTTTTTTTTTCGAAATGACACTTTTAAAAAGGTTTAAAAAAATTAAACTTTTTTCTTAAAATAATTAAAATTACTTTTTTTTAAATAAAATTTTACCTTTTTAAAAACTTTTTTTCGAAAAATAATTAATTTTTGGAAATTTTTTTTCGAAGAAAGTGTAATTTTAAATTTTTTTTAAAAAAATGGTTTCGAAAAAATTAAACTTTTTTTTGAAAAAAATTAAATTTACTTTTTTTAATAAAAAAAATTTAAAAACAAGATTTTTTTTTAGTTTAGTGCAAAATACATCCCTATATATTGAAAAAAGGTACAAATATCATTCTTTATAAACCCTCGTTAATACTTAACGAAAAAATTTTTGCATCATCCGTCCAAAGGATGTATCGTGCCCACAGTATGTAACGGTTGGATGTATTATGTCCCAAGTACTGACGAGGGATGTAATCCACACTTTTTGTAAACCACAGGGATGTATTTTGTACTTCTCTCCGAAAATTTATTATGCGTAATTTTGAAATTTAAACATACAATTTTTTAAATGAGAAACAGTAACAGGTGCAGCTATAGAAATACGTCATTTGGTGCGTCTGGTTTATAAAGGGTTTGGATATGTATTTGAATTAAGGGATGTTTGTTTTAGCTTATATAGTGGGTTTATAAGTTTATTAGTTTATATAAGCTTATAAGCTGAAATTAAGTGTTTGGTTAAGTTTATATAAGTAGGCTTATAAGTTTATATAAGGAGGTTTTTGTAAGCCAAACATTTGAGGCTTTTATAACAAAAGATAGGGTTATATAACTATTATATATAAAAAGATCTTTATACCCTATTTAATAATTACATAATTTAACATTCATAATGTTTTTTTCGTCATTTTACTTTATTAATTTTAATAAGCCTAACCAAATACTTAACATATGCTTATATGCTTATAATATATAAGTTATAAATGGCTTATATAATATAAGTCTAAGCCTCACTAATAAGTTATAAATGGCTTAGATGTAATATTGGTTTTGGAGAGAAAAATTTTTTTTTTAACCAGCAAAAGGACCCAAAAGAAAGAGGCTTGACAAAATTGAATAAAGAATTTATGGTGCTTAATTAGTCAAGTTTAATGATTTTGTTAGACATATTGTTCAAGGGTCTAACAAAATTTCGCTCAGGGTCTCTAAAATTTAAGAAATGGCTTTGAAAAGAGCTTCGACACTGCCATCACCCTAAACTTCTGAGACTAAAGAAATTTATTAACCAAACGAGAACAATACAACGACAGAGGCGCTAAAAAACAAATTACAAAAAATTACAAGCCATACAAGGGTTTTGTAAAAAATATGTCGAAACTATCTTAAACTTATTGCTTCTACTAGTAACCCATAAAAATCAATAGAAACAATATAATCAAATCGGGTGAACTTTTTCGGTTTGGTATCACCAAATATAGACTCTTTATGGAACCTCCAAATACTCCAAGCCGTCGTGATAAGGGGCGGACCCATAATTTTTTCGGGTGTTGCACAAATCTTTTAGAAGGCATTGCATAGATTATTAGGCTAAACTGAAGTAACACAAATTTTTTTGGGAGTTGCACATACGTAAAAAGTAACACTTTTAGAAAAAATTACACTTCGTAACCCCGAATTAGGTGTGACCGTGCCACACCCGGCTCCTATGTGGGTCCGTCCCTGGCCGTGATAACCACCACATTGAACACCTTCTTGTTAACCGAGGAAATGTTAAGATTGTCAAGACAACTCAAAAATTCTTTATAAGAAACAAACACCGGAATGACCAAATTTCACCATCTACCAATCAAACGCCATAAATCTCTAGCCACTTGGTAATGCAACATAACATGATCGATGCTCTCGATGTATGTATCACAAATGCCACAACGATTATTGAACATCTAAACCTCTCAACATGAGATTCAACCGGGTTGGGAGTTTATCCAAGATCATCCGTCACATGAACATGTTAATTTTTATTGGCACTAACTTACTCCATCGCGTCTCCTCTTCCCCGATAACTAAAGTGCCCTTGTCAATCAAAGCTCTCGTCATAGATACAGAAAAACACCAGAACCATCAGCAGTCTAAAACCATCTATCCATTTGATCCGAAACAATGTGGGTCTGAAGAATGAAAATAAATGCTTCCCACTACTCTCTCTCAACCCTTCCCCTAGGCCTATGTCGCAACCACGAGCCATCATGCATGATATGAATGTGATCACAAACCATCAGTTTAGAATCTTGATCTACAGCAAAAATTCTAAGAAAAAGATCTTTTAAGAGACAAGTACTAATCAATAAATCTTCCCAAAAACAAGTTGCATGATCATCTCACACCTTTCTTTGAATAAAAGCATCCAAACATATATTTTTTTTAATTTTTGCGACACCTGAATTATTGACCCTCAAACTGACCTTCCACATCTCGAACTCGGAATACCATTACAGAGAAAAGTTACAAGAATATATATTTTATAATATAATTAGAAGTAAAAATTGTAATGAAACAACGTGGTTAAAACCACTAAATGACAAAGTTTTAGTTAATTAAAATATGCATTCAGATTACTTGTATTATATTAAAACCCTTTAATTCAAAATAGGTTATTTAGACTCAATAAAAAGTTTACCATGGAATCACATGACATATTTTATCAAGCAACTTTATAATATTCATTTCACCAAAATTTTCTTCACACGTAAAAGTCTTATTTCTCCTTTGTTTACTATCAACCAGGTTGTAAAAATCATAAACCGTTAGTCGGTCGATCGATCATCTTGTAATTTGTAATAGTTTAGGCGGGACTAATCGCTGATTAATCGAATCATCATTTTAGCAAATTTTGCGGATTTTCATTAAATTTTGAGTATTTCTAACGAGCTTTAGTTGGTTTGGACAATATTATTCTTAAAATCTAACTAATTATACATATAAATAGTTATTATAAGTGATAAACACAAGTTTACTGTGAGTTTTTGGTATTTTTAGCATGATTTGCAGGTTTTCGGCAAGTTTGACATCCCTTAACTTTCGTTGACCATAATTGACCGCCGTTAATCGTTTTTTATATAAATCGACAAGGTTGATCACCTTGTAGAGATTAAACAACGATTAATCAATCTTGTAGACTTTGTTTTGCAACAGTGCTACCAACTAATACGTCGAAGTTAAAAAAAAACAAAACAGTAAAATAAAAACTAAAAGACTAAAATTTCATGCTAGGAAATACTTTAAGGTGCAGTTATGTAAATTACTCAACTTGAGCTTCCAAGATGTATAACAAACAAAGCATGAAACTTTGTTCAAAAAAAAAACAAAAAAAACAAAGCATGAAACCACAACCAATAAAAATCCTAAAACTTATTTTTATTTTAAAAAAGAATCTGATTTGTCTGGGTTTTATCCGGTGCACTTGTCGTACACGATTAGACTTGAAAAATATTACGTCACTACAAGCCAAACGTTCCAAACATATGACATATGTAGACCCTCACATTCCTAAAAACCAAACCATGCAAATTTTAACTTTGTAGTTGTTGGTTTGAAAAGTTAAATGAAACCGACAGAAGCTAAATATAGATCAACTTGTGGTATTTGCAAGTTTTTAGATAGCGTGAGACTTGACGTGACGGTAGAATCCTGTCTTATATTTTTACGAGTCACGAGTTATAGTGTTTTTAAAGCGTGAATTAAAACGTCACAAAATATTTAAAAATATATAAATATATATATTTATATAATGTTATAAATATATCGAGGTCGCAAAAAGTGTAATACATAAAAAAGAAGAAGTTAGAAGACTATTTTTGAATGTAATCTTTTCCATATGTATATAAAAAATACGATGTTTATCTAAATTTAATTTAAAAAGCTTTTACGGATCTCGTTTTATCGCGACTTATCACGTTTTTTCACTTATCGTCTTATTTCAAGCCTTAAACTCAAGCCTTGATTTATTACGTAGCGTGAAGGTCAAAAGCTTTTATGAAATTTTTACAAGACCTTTACGAGCCTTTTAGAACCTTGAGTAGTTATCATTCAAAACTTAGACTTGAGAGTAGTCGAAAGGTTTAAAAAATGACGAAGAAACTTACTACGTATTTTATTTTATTATGATAAAGATGTGTGTTTCATGCTTAAGTTAAGTGAAATGAGAATGTTTAACGTTTTGAATTATTTTATAAATTTAATGCAATTGTGTTTAGTGAAGTTTGTATAAAACTTTAATAGGTTTATGTATAATGGTATGGATGAGCATGGGTACTGAAAATACGGTACGATATCGGAATTGTATCGATACCGGTTCTTTTTATTCGGTATAGTACCGATACCTTCAAAATCCCTAAAAAAATCGATACTACTAAAAACGGTACGGTACCAAGTCGGGACTTCCCGAGTTTGGTACCGAAATACCCTTTGTATAATTTTCTTGCTAGAATAATGCATATTCATATGATAATATTTTGGCACTGTTCTTTAGTATTATTAATGAATTTGAGATGATACTGTGATAGGATATATAAACAATCTAACGTGGAATGAAAAAAAAATGCTATTTACATTTTAGATACATGTTTTCGAAAGGATATGTTAAAGTGCTTCTCTAATTGTTGGTATAAATGAGTTATTGCAAAGAACATTTTTATGTATGATGGGTTTAGTCAAAAATCATAATTCAATATGTTTAATACTGTAAGTAAAATGGAAAATAAATATACTGTATGAACATCAGTTGTTTTAACTTGTTACAAAAAAACGTTAAACATCTTACACTCTCATATGCTTAATGACCAAAAATTTCTATTATGCTAATGGATATATATTCTGCTAAGGGCTTCATTTGCCATGGTTTATAACAGTTGGTAACCAACTTAAGGTTAATATCGGTTGTCGCAACGAAAAGACCAGTGCCTAGTTTGTGTTTACACACGTTAATACTGAAGATGAGTCTCGAACTAAAATATGAGATTATCATATATAATAAACAGTACTTATTTCGGTTAGGTACCGGTTTACTCGGCACCGGAATCGGCACCGATACCGGTACCGATATACTCCTCGGTTTCGGGATCGGGTGTAAGTATATTGGTCGGGAAAAAATAAGGTACTTAGTAAACGGTGCCGGTACGGTACCAAATGTTAGAATGCATAAAACCACATGCCTTGAACTTTATAAATCAACATAATATATACAGTACAAAACATCATACCCTAATGGACCCTAAACCCACAAACCGGGCCGGGCCATAATTATCCACTAATACTCCCCCGCAGTTTGAACGGGAGGCTTTCGAACGTTCAAACTGGAGCGAAACTCAAGAAATAAAGCACTCGGGAGACCCTTGGTAAAAATATCCGCATACTGAAATAGAAAAGGAACATGAAGCACACGAACCTGGCCAGAAGCAACATAATCTCAGTCAAAATGAATGTCAATCTCAGTGTGTTTAGTCCGTTGATGATGAATAAGATTAATGGACAAATAAATGGCACTAACATTGTCACAATAAACAAGAGTAGTAGTAGAAAGCGGATCATGCAACTCAAGTAACAAATTACGAATCCAAGGAGTCTCAGCAACAACATTTGCATCACCACAATATTCTGCCTCGGCACTAGACCAAGAAAATGTAACCTGTCGCTTGGTAGACCAAGAGAGAAGATTATCACCAAGAAAAACACAATACCCGGAAGTAGATCTACGAGTAACAGGACAACCAGCCCAATCAGCATCAGTGTAGACAGTAAGCTGAGCAGTAGTAGAAACATGAAGCTGAAGGTCATGATCAATAGTGCCACGAACATAGCGCAAATGCGATTCAAAGCAGTAAAATGAGGATCACGGGGGTCATGCATGTAAAGATAGACCTGCTGCACAACATAACAGATATCCGGGCGAGTGAAAGTTAAGTACTGAAGAGCACCTGCAAGAATGCGATATAAGGTAGGGTCACTAACGGGTCACCCAGCTTGGACTCAGTGTCCACAGGGATCCTGCATGATTACAATGATGCATATTTGCTCGCTCAAGAATTTCCTCTGCAAATTTAGACCGAGACAAAAACAATCCAGACTTCGAGCGCTGTGCATTTATACCAAGGAAATAATTAAGGGAGCCAAAATCAGTCATAGCAAACTCACTATGAAGTAATGTGATGACACGCTGTAAAAGAGCTGCAGATGAAGCTGTGAGAACAATGTCATCCACATATAGCAATAAATAAGCAATATAAGAAGCCCGTCGATAGTAAAATAATGACGCTTCGGTTTTGCTGTGCTGGAAACCGACACGTGTGATAAAGCTAGCAAATCATTGAAACCATGCGCGAGGGGCTTGTTTAAGCCCATATAATGAACGCTGCAAATGACAAACATAATCAGGGCGTGCATAATCAACAAACCTGCAGAACAGAGTGTCCGGCCTATCCAGCCATCAACAGAGTGTGGATATCTGCCATGTCTGAGCCTGGCGTGCGGCCAAGGCAGCAATCTGGGCCTGGAAGGGGTCAACACGTCCCGCCCCGGAGAGTCAGGAGGAGCCTCATACCTCCTCTTACGAGGTGGCAGAGACCCGGGAGCATAGCCCTAAAGAGTGGAAGCTGGTGGTAAAGGTATCAGGGTAAAAGTCATCTGGTCCTCCTCCCTAGTAGGGGAAACAGGTGTAGCAGGTGAAGAGACAAGAAGAGAATCAACGAGTGCGGTGTCTCCGAGAGGCTGGCTGTCCTCAAAATCGCTGGCCGACAACCATCCCGGTAGTACTGAAGTCGGTGATAGAGCAGTGGGAGATGCAACTGGTGAAGTCATTATGCATCTGAAAATAATATCATTTTAAATTGTCGTAAGTATAAGCTTACTCAATTTTAAAAAGTTTTAGAAATCATAGTTGTAAATTATATAATAGTGCCATTTAACATCGTAAGTTAAAGGTTACGTTAATACTTATAAGATTAATCAACCGGATGTTAATAATCAATGACACTTAGTCCACACATAATAAATGTATGCTCTACATTCTACATGCTCAACTATTCTAGTCCCGAAACCCAAAAAGATTTTTATGCAGTTATAGTCCAGTTTATATAAAATTTTTATTTTTATATTTATTTACTTTTTGGTCTGGTTCTCTATAACTATCGCTCTGATACCATTCTGTGACACCCTCAAATAGGTCAAATACAGCGGAAATAATAATTGGGTGTCACGTAGGTGGATCAACAGCAGATAGTATATAGAGTAACAAAATAAAAGATTATCAAATCAAATATTACATGAACCATAGTACAAATGTCATAAAAATTGTCTTTAACATTATTCAACAGTTTGTTTATTCCCAAGTTTATAAAACCCTAAAATGAGCTCTATAAATGCTGCCTATCATGATACTTTTTTTTAGAACGGCAAATGTTAGTGGTTAGTGAGTCGAGTCGTGCAATGACATCCAAGCGGAAGAATGTCTTCTTCGAACCCTCGCCTAGTTATGTTAGACTCCTTATCCGCTTCGCCTGAAAGGCCCTTGGCAGGTCTTGAACCCAAGACCTCCAAGAAACCTCCCCCAAAGAAACCACTTAGTGGAACCTTGGTGGCCAACTGAGCTAAGCCAGTTGGTTAGGTTAGGTCAATTCCTGCACATCAAATACCTGCTTGAGTTTTGTTAGGTCAATTCAGTACCTAATGACCTCCCTGATGGATTAGAATAACAATCAGCCTAAGTGAAGTATTAACCTTGAACATAACAAAGTCACTGAGTGAACAGTCACTCAGTGAGTTGCCTTCGAGTTCGTAGACTGAGTCTAAAAGAAAGACTCTAGCATTCAGAGAGGCGAAGCTCAATGAATGACTTCTATGACAAAGAAGAAGGTGATGGGTTCAGTGAGTTGTGGCAATAGACTCACTGAACCCCATACGATCTCCCTGAAGAAAACAAGCATTCTACAAGACTGAAGTAAAGGCGGGATAAGTTGAATTGTGACAAGATGAAGTACATCACACAATTAGCGTGACTTACCCTTTTGGGATAGATGGGGTACTGACAAGTGTAAAGGACTTAAGTCTTACTACTTAGAATAGGATAAGACAAGATACTACACTGTACCAATAAGAAAAGAATTGCACATGGGCAATTATTGTCTTCTACCCAACTTTCCTTCTATAAATAGGATGCTTGTATAGGAGAATAAACAAGTTTGTGCACTTAATGCTTTAGACATTCACAAACAAAGTTTTCTCTCCTCCAAACACGATCACACACTTGAGTTCTAAACTCTTGTTGATAGAATCGTCAAGCTTAACAATCGTTAGGATTGGACTAGCTTGTTAGTGAGGAGATCACAAAACCACACATTGTCTATTCAATCCCTATTGTAGCTTCGTATACAATAGGGTATAATTCTTTAATAAAGCTAAGAGTTAAACGTTGAAAAACTTTGTGTCATTTACTTACTTGTATCAAGTTTATTGCATTACTTAACCATGGGTTAGGACTATCCTTAGTTTACTTAAGTATAGTACTAATTACAAGGGACCAACAAGTGGTATCAGAGCGGTAGGATTATAAAACTTTTAACCACCGTCTTAAAGTTTTTAAAACCTTGATCCATTATGGCTGAAAGTAATGTACCCAACTTGTTAACAAAAAAGGAGCGAGTTACTCTGTTAACGCTCCTAAGTTAGAACTTGAAAGATTTAACAAATGGAAGAAAAGAATTCTATGTTATTTGATGGGAATGGAACCTTATTACATAACTTGTATTAAGAATGGTCCATTCAAACCAAAAACAGCAGCTGGTGATGACAAACCTGAAAACCAGTGGTCTGACGATGAAAGGAGAGTGGTCAATCAAGACCAACGTCTCAAAAGCATCATACTATCTTGTCTTCCTGACGATATTATGGAGGCTGTCATCGAGTGTGAGACGGCCTCTTGTTCATAGTTTCGAAGGACCATCCGACACTAAGGAAAATAGGATTATGGACCTGAAGTTAGAATATAACACTTTCAGGGCCAAACCATCTGAAACAATTCCTCAGACTTACACCAGGTATAAAATCTTGCTCAATGAGCTAACGAATGATAGGGTGAAACTGTCTAAGCACTAAATCAATGTTGGTTTTGTGAACAATCTCCCTAAAAAATGGCTTGGTTTTTCTCAAGGATTGAGAAATGCTAATCACATACAGACTCAGGATCTTGCAAACATTTATGGGATATTTATCAATGAAGATAATATAATAAATAGAAGATATCCTGAGTCCAAGAAGGCCTTAATAACAGACACCTCAGCCAAACCTACCCAAATTGATCATGGCTCCATTACAACTGCTTTTTACTCAAATGCAATTGTTCAAGATTTTCAGGAAACCTCAGATGATGAGGTGGATGAAAGATCTAGTGCTGAATACATAAGGGATTTGAACAGGGAATATCATGAAAGGGCCATGTTGGCAAATACCAAATGTTATATCAAAAGAACTAGATTTGCTGGTAACCAATCCACTGAGGGAGTGGATTGCTACCGATGTGGTAAAACTGAGCATTTTGCTAAATATTGTCTTTCAAAAACTCCATTGGCCTCTTATAAAAATCCAAATTTTTCATCAGGAAATGACAATTTTCAACCTAAGTTTACACCAAAACTAATTCAGGCTTCTCCAATTAACCAAAGTTTTCAAAATAGTAAGAAAACTGAGAAAGACTATAGGTCTGAGTATAAAAAGGTTAAAGCAAAACTTGCACTCTTGGAAGCTGAACCTATTGTTGCTCAGACTCAAAAGCCTGCTCAGAACAAAGCCAAAGGGATGGTAGCTGAAACTTTTGATTGGGATGATGAAGACTTGTCCTCAGAAGAGGAGGAAGCCAGGTATCAAGTGTTAATGGCTCTAGCTGATGATGAACTATCAGTTGGAAAGAATCATGCTCGAAATGGAGAATGGGTTGACATCACTATGAGAAAGGTAAACATGCTTCTCTCTATGGATGAAGAATCTGATTGGCAAAAATTCCTTAAGTATATTAACATTGACCTATCGTTTGTTGAAGAGCAGAGATTGAATCTTCTTTCAAAATATAATAAACTTGTTTTTGAATTAAACAAATATAGAGAAGATTTATTGATTTTAAAACAAGCTAAACTTGAAGCAGTAAGTTGTCAACTTCAGAACACTGAACTTACTAAAATCAATCATGCTCTTCAAGAACAACTTAAGGAAGAAAAACGCATCAATGAGAAATAGACAAATAGCTCTACTTTGGCTTCTCAGTGTATAAACAGTCAAATACCTGCCCAAAAGAAGAAAATTCTCAGTGTATAAACAAATATAGAGAAGATTTATTGATTTTAAAACAAGCGATGGAAGTCCGCAGTTTCTTAGGCTTAGCTGGCTGTTACCGTAGGTTCGTGGAGAACTTTTCCCGCTTAGCACTACCATTGACCAAGCTGATGCGGAAAGGGGAGAAATTCGTCTGGACTGAAGACCGAGAGAAGAGCTTTGAAGACCTGAAGCAAAAGCTAGTATCTGCACCTATTCTTACTCTCCCATCTGGTACGGGTGGATTTCAAATCTACAGTGATGCATCGGGGAAGGGACTTGGCTGTGTTCTCATGCAACATGGGAAAGTGATCGCGTACGCTTCACGGCAGCTTAAGCCTTATGAAGAAAATTACCCCACGCATGACTTGGAACTTGCAGCAGTTGTGTTTGCATTGAAGATATGGAGGCACTACTTGTATGGAGAATCATGTGACATTTTCACGGACCACAAGAGCTTGAAGTATATCTTCACTCAACGTGACTTGAACATGAGGCAGAGGAGATGGTTAGAGCTGTTGAAGGATTATGACATTAATCTACAGTATCATCCCGGAAAGGCAAATGTAGTAGCAGATGCTCTTAGCAGGAAGTCCGGAATGATCAACGGCATTAAAATCGAAGAGGAAATCATAAGAGACTTGGAGCGACTTGACATCGAGATCATGCTACATGGACAGCACGGTTACTGGGCTAATCTTAGAGTAGAACCCGAGTTACTCTCTAAGATCAAGGAAGCTCAGAAGGATGACAGAGAAATCTGGGCGATAGTACAAAATTTGGAGAAACAGACAGAATTCAGAGTAGATGCAGATGGTATCGTATGGCAGGGCACGAGACTTTGTGTTCCTGATAACCAAGAACTCTGGGAAGCTTTGTTAGCTGAAGCTCATAGCTCCCCATTCTCTATACATCCTGGTTCGACTAAGATGTACCATGACATCAAGCAGTATTTTTGGTGGAGTGGTATGAAACAGGATGTGGCCACTTACGTCTCCAAATGTCTTACCTGCCAGCAGGCTAAGATCGAGCATCAGCGATCTGTCGGTCTCCTTCAACCGTTAGATATTCCAGAGTGGAAGTGGGACAAAATCACCATGGATTTTGTTACTGGTCTTCCGCCTACCAAGAGGAAGCACGATGCAATTTGGGTTATCGTAGATCGACTTACCAAATCAGCTCATTTCTTACCGATCCGCAAGGAAGATCCGGTAAGTAAACTCGCCGATACGTATAGAAGAGAGATCATGAGACTCCATGGTGCACCATCCAGCATCGTCTCAGACAGAGATCCTCGATTCACTTCGCGCTTTTGGAAGAGTCTGCAGAAAGCTTGGGGTACACAACTTAAGCTTAGCACGGCTTTTCACCCTCAAACGGACGGACAGTCGGAACGAACCATTCAAACATTGGAAGATATGTTGAGGTCATGCGTTAGAATGGACGGGTGATTGGGACGATTACATCTGTTTGGTGGAGTTTGCATACAACAACAGTTGGCACGCAAGTATCAAGTGTGCTCCTTTCGAGATGTTGTATGACAGAAAGTGTCGCGCCCCAATCTGCTGGGATCAGGTTGGCGAGCGAACACTTGAAGGACCAGAAATCATAGAGATGACCAACGAAAAGATCGCAGTAGCTAAGCAGAAACTTCAGGAAGCACGGTCACGTCAGAAAAGTTACGCCGATAAGCATCGTAGGGACATACATTTTAACGTAGGAGATCACGTCTTTCTTAAGGTTTCGCCGGCACGTGGTGTTAGACGCTTCGGGATTAAAGGGAAGCTCAGTCCTCGTTTCATCGGACCGTTTAATATCATTGAACGAGTCGGTGAAGTATCTTACCGATTGGCGCTAACTCTGCAGCTTTCGCATGTGCACAATGTGTTTCATGTGTCCTTACTCAGAGGGTACCAGTATCATCCCCTTCACATGGTTCAGTATCCACTGGAACAGATACGTGAAGATCTCACTTTCATTGAAGAACCCGAACGAGTTCTTGACAGACAAGAATGAGTCATGAGAAGGAAGACGATTCCATTCGTCAAAATCCTATGGAGGGATCATACCGAGCGGGAAGCCACTTGGGAAACAGAGGAGTCTATCCGGGCTTCTTACCCTCATTTCATATTTTGAATTCGGGTATGTTCTTATTTTCCAGTTTACTTTATCTATAATTTGGGGACGAATTATTCTTTTTAGGGGGGAAGAGTTGTAAAACCTGCATGCTTTTACCATGAATAGTACCCTTAAGATCGTACGTACTAGATTAAAACTTTCCTATTATAGCATGATTACGATTATGTGTTAGGATTTTACGTATTACGTACGTGTTAGAACACGATAAGTATTTACTACGCACGAGCACGCAATAATTATTTGACAATAATTAATCACGAACATGCGATCATGAAATCATGAACGTAATTAAATCACGAACTATTATTAATTACGTATATATATTTATTACGAGCGTAAATAAATATATTAGGTCACGGTAATTATTTAACGAGAACACATTAAACGTGAACACAAATAAACACGAACGAACAATTAAACATCGAGACACGGAAAACGGTACGGGTACCCCATGTGGGCCCCCCTACCCGCGGCAACAAGGAAGAGATAGGCCAAGCCCATCTCAAAATTCACTAAAGAAGGGTAAAGGGAAAAGTTACTACTCATTTTTCACTTTACAAAAGATTTTTACAAAAACCTAAAAAGTTCTTCCTTCTCCTTCTTTTTCTTTTTGGTCGCCACCCATAAACACACCAAGGGGGGGTGTTTGTTTGATCTTTGATCTTGGTTTTGGTGCAAGTGTTCGTGTTTGTTCATCCTTGTTTAGATCCACGCATTCGGTAAATTCTTTTAACCCTTTTCTTTTGATTTGATCTATTAAATAATTAAGAACATGATGTGTTTTTTTAAAAACCTAATTAAAACATAGATCTAGCATGAAAATGGCTTTTGGAGAAATCAAAAAGGATGGTTTAGGGGTGTTTTGTTTTGGCCGGCGCCTAAACCGAACCCCAAGGGGGTCTCGGTTTAGCTACTCGACCACCACCGAGACCATATGGTCCCGGTTGGTTGGTGTGGGTCCCACGGCAGCAGCAAGACAAAGGGAACCCCGAAGTGGTTCGGGGTATGGTGTCGATTTCATGTCCGGTTCATGGTTCTTAGTCAAGATCCGGTTCACAGTGTATGTTAAGATTATTATTTTTATAATCTTATGTTAAAATTAAATTAATAAACATGACATGATTAATTTAATAACATGACTTAGGTTATATTAATTATTAAAAATCATGAAATTATTAACCTAAGTATTTTATATTTTTTAGACTTATAATTAATTAATTATTTAAAAACCATGGTTATAATTAATTAATTAACATGACTTAGGTTATATTATTAATAAATAATAATACATGTTTTAACCTAAATATTTAACTTTATTTAATTAAAAACATGATATACTTTAATTAAATATTTTAACCTATAGTTTATTTTAATTACATGAAATAATTAATAAACTATACATTATATCATATGACTTAGAAAATAACCATGAAAACACTTAGGCTTATATACTTAGCTTATTTAACCAGCTTATATCTATTTATGGAAACTTTCTATTTTTAGAAACTTATTTATTTTAGGTAGCTAATCTATTTATGGAAACTTATTTAATTAAGGCAGCTGATCTATTTATGGAAACTTTCTAATTTTAGAAACTTATCTATTTTAAGCAGTAATTCTATTTTTGGAAACTTTCTATTTTTGGAAACTTTCTATTTTTTGGAAACTTTCTATTTTTGGAAACTTTCTATTTTTGGTAACTTTCTATTTTTGTAAACTTTCTATTTTTGGAAACTTTCTATTTTAAGAAACCTGCTATTTTTGGAAAGTTACTTATTATTACACAGTAAGTATAATAATACATGAAATACAAGAAATACTTAATCAGAGTAAACAGAATATAAGATAAACACAGTTAAGGCTTAAAACAGTAAAACATGATAAGAACATATAAAATAAGCTAAGACATGACATAAAATCAGTTACGTATTAGTAAGCAGATACTCATTCATGTATGTATTTATGTAGCATTAGTGATACGGAGGTAGGGTTCCTCTCAGTTCGTCTTCTTCGTTTACTGGACATAAGGTACGGATTCCCGTCCTTTCAGTATGGACATTCTTTCCTTATTAGGATTCCCCGTATGCAGCCAAATGTTTTCCCGTAGTATAAGTTATGTGTTTGAATTGCTTATGTTTAATTTAGAATACCTACAGCCATATACATGCATGACTAGTTTCACCTAGTTATGGAGGTACCATAACCATAACATTAGAGGCACTGATGTTATGACTTCACCACGGCGGAGTGATTGCTCGTGGCGTCCCTTCAGCTTTTGGCCATTTATATTATATTTATCATATGGGGCGTATGGGTGCATCCTAGTTATATGTTTTCAGTCAGGATTTCATGGTAAATGTGGTGTGTGCCTTGCATCCTTCACAAGGAGCTGATCCCTCCTACCCAAACCAGAATATTAAATTAGAGGCAGACCCTCTAATTTGCATGATGAGGTCACCCCTCCAAGTATTCATGCACGGTGGA
This sequence comes from Glebionis coronaria, assembly GCA_025667525.1. Classification (NCBI taxonomy): domain Eukaryota; kingdom Viridiplantae; phylum Streptophyta; class Magnoliopsida; order Asterales; family Asteraceae; genus Glebionis; species Glebionis coronaria. The sequence goes on along the minus strand of CM046875.1, from coordinate 594,774,256 downwards.
TTTTTATGACCTATATTGGCTAATGGTAAAATATGATAAACAGTTTTTACAAGATAAACTTAAGGCTTTTCAAACTATAAAACCAGTTTTATCATGACTTAACCAGGTTACTCGGGACTTAGTTTCTTCTGCTGTTATATGTGATATGCTTATCCTATTCATGCTTTATTGTACATCCGTGCACTGAGCGTATTGCTCAGCCTTTTTTTTCTATGTTCCCAAAACGGCATGTACTCAGGGACGCTCGTAGACTTTAAGCGTACGTGCATATGGACTGGAAGCTTTCTAGCCTTTCTTTACTTTATGCATTATCTTTCCTTTGATACATTTGCTATGGACATTGTTTAGTCCTTTCCATTACTATACTTATGTTTGTGTGTGATGAGCTTTACATTTGGACTACCGATGTCTGATTCCGGTATTTTCCTTTTATGGTCATGTAATGTTTAGACATTTTTCCTTGTATGCTTTGATGACACGCCATAATTACGTGTGACATTTCCAATATCAAAATGGGGTGTTACATGAAGAGACTGATAAAGTCAGTAACACTGAAACATCTAGTGTTGCTAAAGACATTCAGACTCCTCTACCTCCTTTGAAAAACCTTCAAGGAGCAAGTCTATGTTCTGAACTAATTCCATTGTATTATCAAGAACACTCACCTAGAGGAAGAGCTGGGTTAGGTTGTATTGAACAAACAAAGCCTGACTCAAAAGTGATACCAGATCACACTAAGTCAGGAACTGTCACTAAAAAAACAACCAAACCTATATCTCCCTCAGGGACTCCTAAACACTCAGTCAACTCTAATCCTATTGTAAATCAAGAGGAGTTAAGTAGATTGTTCCAACTTTTCATGGAAGAGAAGCTGAACTCAGCCTCTAAAACTCAGGGTGAAACATCTGTGTCCTCACAGCCTGAATCATCAACAAGTAACAAAACTGAACCTGAGTCTTCTAAGAAAGTTAAAACAAAGAAACCCTACTGTGAGCTATGTCACTATAAAAATCACACCATTGACGACTGCTATAGAGTTCTCTGTTGCATGAAATGTAAAAGTAAAGATCACAGGACATCAGATCATGAGATGCACATAGGTTCTATTAAAAATGTTAAAAGATACAATGCTCAGCCTTACAACTATGGGCCCACCTCACAACAAACCAGAAAATCCAAGGCTAAGCCTTACCCACCTTGTAAACATTGTGGCATTCCCGATCATAGACCTGATGATTCTGTATATTACCCTGAGTGTGAGATTTGTGGAAGCAATGATCACACTACCTCAGGACACAATAAAATCATCATGGTCAGAAGAGGAATGCTAGCTGAGTCATCTTAAAGTACTGAATCCTCAGTCGGACTAAGCTGAAAGACATGTGGAAGCAATGTTCATTCTACCTCAAATCATGCTGAGTTTTAAGTACTTCAAACGAGGTGAAAGACGTCAGGCTTTTCGAGCCAAAGAGCCTACTAAAAAGTAGGCTCACAAGAGAAACTAATCCACCTCGTTATTTGTGCAGAAACACTTCAAGGAGCCCGTCTGGTACTTAGACAGTGGGTGTTCAAGAAGTATGACAGGCGTCAAAAGTTATCTGCACAAATACGTGGAGCAACCAGGTCCTAAGGTAGTATTCGGTGATAATTCATCTTGTGTTACTAAGGGATATGGTTCAATTAAATGTGGTGGAATAGTTTTCTCAAAAGTGGCGTTTGTAAATGGTTTGAAGTACAATCTCATCAGTATCAGCCAACTGTGTGATGCTAAGTACATTGTTCAGTTTGATGATAAGCATGGTACAATCTTCAATGCTAATAAAGAAATTATGCTGACTGCTCCAAGAAGAAATGATGTATATGTCCTAGACATGTCATCTGTAACAAATTCAGGAGCATGTTTCTTTGCTAAAGCCTCATAATCTGTCAATTGGCTTTGGCATAAGAGATTATCACATCTAAATTTCAAAGATATGAACAAACTTGCAAAACAAAACAAAGTTCTTGGTTTACCTTCTCTTGTGTATTCAAAAGACAAGCCTTGTTCAGCCTGTGAAAAAGGTAAACACAAGAGATCTTCTTTCAAGCCAAAACAAAACTTTTCTATCAGGAAGTGTCTTCATCTTCTTCATATGGACTTGTTTGGACCAGTCAGTCCAATGTCTATAAATCATGAGAAATACACTCTTGTGATTGTTGATGAATACTCTAGATACACTTGGGTATACTTCCTGAAAAAGAAGAGTCAAGTTCCTGAATTCATAATGTCTTTTATCAGGCAAGTAGAAAATCAAAATGATACTAAAGTTAAACAAATACGAACTGATAATGGAACAGAATTCAGGAACCAAGAGCTTGAGAGTTTTTGTGATGAGAAAGGGATTTCTCAGAACTTCTCTTCTCCTTACACACTTGAACAAAATGGTGTGGCTGAAAGGAAGAATAGAACTCTCAATGAAGCTGCTCGAACCATGCTAAATTGATCCAATCTTTCAAAACACTTCTGGACTGAGGCTGTAAAAATAGCTTGCTATACTCAAAACAGATGTATTATTGTCAAAAGACATGATAAGACTCCTTATGAAATATTCAGGGAAAGGATTCCAGATATCAGCTACTTTCACGTGTTTCAGTGTCCTGTGTTCATTCACAATCAAAAGGACCATCTTGGTAAATTTGATGCCAAAGCTGATGATGGATACTTCCTTGGATAATCTTTTGTCTCCAAAGCCTTCAGGGTCTTTAACACAAGGAGACAACATATTGAGGAGGCATTTCATCCTTTGATGAAAGTATGGATGCCATTTTCACAAATCAATCAATGGAAGAGATTGGGATCAATGACTCATCAAGATATCCTCCTGATGAGTATGAACATTGTACCTCAAAGGAGTATCAAACTGATGCTGATATATCCTTCCATATATCACCTCACAATAGGTCAATTGATAATTTAATCACACCTCAACATGTCCCTGAAGTTATCACTTCTTAAGCTGATGAATCAAAGGATTCACCCATCTATGAGAACACCGAAGGGACAAGTGATGAAAATATCGATCCCCCTATTACTGAAAATCCTTCAGTAGGAGGTAATGTCCCAGTACAATGTACTGAATCTCTAGTCCCTGATAATCACCAACCATCGACAAGCTCTAATCCAAGTCCTCAGGACAGATGGTCAAGACAACAACATATAGAGCTTGTAAATATAATTGGTGATGTATCTGAGGGGATGCTCACACGCAGTCAGGCTGCAAAACTCTCTGCTGCCTCAACCCATGAATGTCTGTTTGCAGGCTTTCTCTCTGAAATTGAACCAAAGAAGGTTTCAGAGGCCCTAACACATCCAGGGTGGGTTGAGGCCATGCAAGAAGAACTCAACCAATTCCCCAGGAACAAATTATGGAGACTAGTTCCTCTCCCTAAAGGGAAATCAGCTCTTGGTACAAAATGGGTATTTAAAAACAAGACTGATGAAGATGGAATTGTCATTAAAAACAAAGCTAGGCTGGTTGTTCAGGGGTGTGGTCAACTTGAAGGGATCGACTATGAGGAAACCTTCGCCCCTGTAGCAAGAATGGAAGCCATCAGGATCTTCCTTACCTATGCTACTTACATGAACTTCAAAGTTTTCCAAATGGATGTAAAAAGTGCCTTCCTGAATGGAAAGATCATTGAAGAAGTTTATGTTGCTCAGCCTCCTGGTTTTGAGAGTTCTGAGTTTCCAAACCATGTTTGTAAACTTGACAAAGCCCTTTATGGACTGAAACAAGCACCAAGGGCATGGTATGAAACTCTCTCTACATTCCTGATAATGAACAAATTTGTCAGGGGAAGATAGACAACACCTTGTTTATCTTCAGAACCAAGGAGGATGTTCTACTAGTTCAGATATATGTTGATGACATCATATTCGGATCTACTAACTATAATCTTTGTAGAAAGTTTGAAAAACTTATGACAAAAAAATTTGAAATGAGTATGATGGGTGAGTTAACATATTTTCTTGGACTACAAATCAAACACGGGGACAAAGGGATCTCAGTCTCTCAAGAAAAATACACCAGAGAAATACTTAAGAAATATGATATGAGCGTGCTTCAGTAAAGACTCCCATGGTTCCCCCCAACAACTTAGGTCCTGATCTTACTAGTTAATCAGTCAATCAAACCTTATTCAGGGGAATGATTGGATCATTAATGTACCTAACTGCAACCAGGCCTGATATTCAGTTCTCAACAATCTTATGTGCAAGATATCAGGCCGATCCCAAAGAATCACATCTTACTGCTGTTAAACGAATCTTCAGGTACCTGAAGGGTACTTCCTCACTAGGTCTATGGTATCCTCGTTGCTCAGGCTTCGATCTTAAAGGATACTTACTCTCAGACTATGCTGGCTGCAATATGGATAGAAAAAGTACCTCAGGTGCATGTCAATTCCTAGGTGGCAAGCTAGTATGTTGGAGTGCAAAGAAACAGCAGTCAGTCGCAATGTCCTCTGCTGAGGCTGAATACGTGGCAGCTGCTGGGTGTTGTGCAAACATCCTTTGGATGAAAAGTCAACTCAGGGACTATAATGTGGAATATAAAGTAGTCCCTATCTTTTGTGACAACACCAGTGCAATTACCATTTCAAATAATCCAGTCATGCATTCAAGGACTAAACACATAGACATAAGATATCATTTCCTTAAGGATCACATCTTAAAAGGAGATATTGAATTACGGTTTGCTTCTGGTTCTAGCAGGTACCAGGTACTGTAGCAGCAGTGGCAGGCCAATCAGGGCCCGACACGTGGCACTCAGTGATTGCAGTGGCGGCGCCGACACGTCATTCTGACGTGTCAGTACGAGGTGGCAGGGAATTCAGTATGGCTGATGAGTCAGTGGCGGCTGACCAATGAATGATGCCACGTGTCATCTGGTGATGAAAACAAAGTTTGAGAGCGTGTGCTTGGCTGATGATTGGCCCAAGATCCCACACACATACAGACTGGCATGCAGAGGCAATGATAACAAGGAATAAATAGCCAGCTGTCCCCATTATATGCTTAGCCTCCAAGAATTAGTGTAGTAAATGACAAAAATACCCCCATGTTGGCTGCCTATATAAAGCCTCCCCCCATCCCATTTAATAAAGTTTTTTCCTAGTTTTTTCTCTTAAGTTTTTCATATAGTTTTATATTTTGTAATTTTAATTTTCAAGCTTTGTAATATTCAAGTTTTTAATAAAATTCAAGTTCTAGCTTAATAATATTCTCATTCTTCCTTTCTTTTTAATTTTATAATAATCTATCTTATTATTTTGGGATAAGTTTTTATAACTTTTTTTCCAAATAAGATTAGATTTATATAAAGTATGGAATAATTCATTTTATTTCAAGCTTATTGTTGCCTTTTAGTAGATCTAGCTTCTTTGCGGAGTAATCGTTTAATTAGCTTTTTAGCTTTTTAAATCTCATAAGTCCTAAGCTTAGGCTTACGACTTATTTATAAGCTAGCTTTTTATTTAAGCACTTTTAGTTTTTATTAATTAGTTATTTAGATCTATTAGTTTAAGCTTTAATAAAAATTAATTAAAAATATTTTCAAAAAACCAAAAAAATAGTTAGATCTATTAGTTTTTTTATATTAAAAAGTTTAGATCTATAAGTTTAGAGTTTAAAATTTAAAGTATTTTTATAAAACCTTAAAAAATTAGTTAGATCTATTAGGTTTTTAAATAGATTAAGTAGATCTATAATTTTTAGCTTTAAAATTTAAAATACTTTTATAAAACATAAAAAATATTTTAGATCTATAAGTTTTAATTAAATATCTTTATCATTTAATAATTATTGCTTATTATTCTAACCTTTTATGTTTTTCTTTGATCTCGGCGTATCGATCTATCATTTTCGAAGAAGAGCTTATAGTTGATTAATTTGGTTCAAGTTGATATGGTTGATTAGTTTGGTTAGAGATTAATTTGGTGGCCGTGTACTTTACGGGCCGGGTTACGCTTTTGATAGTTTTGGTATTGGGAGGCCGTGTACTTAACGGGCCGTATTTTGTTGATGTTGTTGATGTTGTTTGTTTAGAGCGTTTTTCTACGGACTACGGGTACTAAAGCTCTCCTTTTTATTTTTCTAGTTTAATAGCTTTAGTTTTATTTAATTAGATAGTTTTAGTTTAAATTGTTCTTAATAAAAGTTATATTTTTTTTATAAAAATCGGTTTAATAAGTTTTAGTTATTATTATTTGTGTTTTAAAAAAAATAGTTTAAAAGTTTTTAAAAGTACATTTCATTTAGATAAGCTCACACCTTTTTGTGATTATTAAGCTTATTAGTACATAGAGCTTGTAGCTTTATCGTCTTAAAAGATTGGTAAGCTTAAAAGGTTGAAGCTTTATGCTTAAATTTTAAGTTTATCTTTGTGATTTCATTTTTCGTCACTTTTATTTGCTATTACGTGCTTGCATTTAGATTAATTTCTCATTTAGATTTATTTTTAATTATAGTTTATTTTTGTTGCATCTAGGTCTATATTTGTAGTTTAATTTTACATTGCATTTTAGAGTAACATTTACGTGAATTAATTGCGCTTTTATTTTTATATAGTCCTTAGCCTACATATTTTCCCCATTTTTAGCTTAAATAGACATAGATTACCAATCAAGTTTCTATAACCAAAAACGATTAATCTCTACGTTAAAATTGGATTTCAATTCGAGTGAGTCGAGGAACGAAAAAAATTGACATAAAAAGGATTGAAAAATTCTAAGTTTCAAATGATTTCATCCCCACTGAATATTAGCTAGCTGATATTTTCACCAAACCTTTGGATGAACCAATGTTCACTAGACTGAAAGCTGAACTTGGTATGCTGAATATTGATTAATCAGACTCCCTAATGACATTGGATTCAGTATAATGTATATTCTTGATCCTCTCTTTGAGTAAATATCTCTTATCGTCTTCCCCTTGACACTGAGGTACATTAAATGATGTAACTAAATGCTCTAAGGATTTAGTTAATTAATGTCCTAGGTTGGTGGGTCACAATATTAAATAAGGAACATATATTCCTTCAATAAATTGTCATAAACCAGTCAAGGGGTCACTCATGTCAAGTATCCCACTAAGCATTAAATGCTTACCCTTTTTCTAGAAAAATCCGTTGTAAAAACGTCCTTTCAAATGCACGTGACCCCACGTCATCTCTGCAAAAAGCGTTATCTTTCCAGTAATGGAACAATTGCCAAGAAAATAGGGGGAACACTTGTACGCTTTCATTTAATGCGGATGTGAAAAGAAATTATAACAAATAAAAATCTCTTTCACATCCGATCCTATAAATACCCCTCAATCAAAACAAACACACACACAAAGAACTTGCAATTTTACTCTGCCGAAATTTTCTTTCAAAGAAAAAGTGTGTGTGTTCAAACGAGTTTCCAGAAAAGGTTTCTTGTGAAAAGGAAATCACACTGATCACTTGTTTTATTGTTATATAGCACAAACAATCAAAGTTACCTATTGTTTATAACTCTTGATCCTTTTTATAAGGCAAAAGTTCTCATTAGGTCACTTGGTGAATCTTGTTGTATTATAACAAGAAACAAGTCTTGATTTGATTTCCACAAATTGCCACTGTCCTTTTTCAAATCTTTAAAAGATATCTTTAATGGCAATGTCCAAAGCTATCAAATATGCCCCTCAGGCCGAACATCTCACCAATGAGGGTTTCCATTTTGCAGGAAACAACTATGAGGGAAATTTCAATTACCCTAGTAGTGTATCAGCCTACAAACCAATTTGCAAATTATTGAAACCGTGATTGGGCTGATGCTTTTACAAAAACCCCCTCAGTCTTCTACCATGAATATCTCAGGGAATTCTAGTATACGGCTGTGGTTGTAACCCGTACCCAAGGGCCTGAAGGATCTCAGAGGTCTGAGATCAAGTCACATAAGAACTGTGTCATCATGTTCACTGTAAACAATGGGAAGACACCATTGATTTTAGACTTCAAAACATTTTGTCAAACCAGTGGACTTGATTATAACAATGGAAAGTATGTTGAACATCTTGACATGGAGTCAATTAAAAAAGGACTAAAAGAAATCGGGGTCCCTTAGTTACTTGTGACTAAAACCCCATTGATCAAAACTGCTTTCCTCATGGCTTGGAGGATCCTGGTCACTTTTATGATTCAGGTGATCGGTGGGAACTATTCATCTACTGAGCAAGTTAATTCTACTCAGCAGATGCTAATCTACAGTCTTATTAATGGACTGAAGATTGACATAGGAGAGATCGTTTATAATGATCTCGTAACCAGGCTCCTGAAGGAGTCTAGGCAAAAGTATGTTTCTTACCCAAGATTCATATCATGCGCCTTAGAACGGTTACTGGGTTCCCTTTACACTCAGGAAAACTTCAATGTTTTTTCTACTCCCATCCTGAGTTCCACATACTTTTCAAAGAACCCATCTGAAGTCAACCCTATTGCATTGACGGCTCACATGACTGAGGTGATCAGTCGTGAATCATCTATGTCTCCCATTCCCTTCTTACCAAAGAAGGGGAACAAGAAGACTCAGACTGTGCCAAAGACCAAACCAACAAAGGCACATGGCCCTGAGGCTTCCGAGGTACGACCCAAAAAGGCCAAGGCTAAAAATACTACCCTTGTTCAGACCAAGCTTCAAATACCCCAAGGGAAAGAGCTTTCGGGAGGCCCTGATACATCACAGTCAGGGTCGACGGGCCAACCTACTGGTCCTCTTGATGGAGAAGGAAATAAACAACCTTCTCCTACGGGATTGCCTTCCACTCAGACCGATGAGGGCATCCGTAAATCACAACCTTTGCCTGAGGTCAAAACTAAGGCCAAAGACTCAGAGAGACGCCCACGGGTAACACACCTCGCTGATAGGCCTGTCACTTCCACCAAGTCCAATGAAGGCACACTAGCTCAAAAGTCTTTGCCTGAGGACCCAAAACTTGATTCCTTAGACTCAGAGGGACGCCTATGAACACCCCGTTGATAGGAATCTCACCTCCACAACTCCCGATGAAGGCACACTAAAACAAAAGTCTTTGCCTGAGGGAACCACTCTTTATCCCAAATACTTAGAGGGACGCCCACGGGTAAAACACCCCGCTGATAGGGATCTAACCTCTACAACTGATCAATCACAAACTGCCCCTGAGTATCAGTTGGCTAAATCCCAAGCCTCAGGATTTGGGGCAGGGAGTGACGATAACCAAGGCAAACCTTCTTTGAAGGGGAGCTGGACAAACCTAAGGGTTCACTGAACTTTGGAGATTTTGTAAGTTTACTCGAGAAGCTTGACGAGTTACTCCAAGGTTTCAGTGACGACGACGATATGATTGAGGCTGGGGATGAACCTGAAACTCAGGCCCCTCCTCAATCAGACCAGAAGCCACAGTCCCCACCATTGTTCGTGGACATACAACCCTCCCCTGAGGCTCAACAAAAGCCCTCCCCTGAGGCATCCGAACAAAAAGAGCCCTCCCCTGAGGTACCGAAAAATCCCTCCCAAGAGGCAAAACTTGACACCTTTTCGTTGGGGACTCAGACTGTGGTTCTGGATGAGAAAGTTTTGAAAGAAACTCTCAAGGATGTATTAACTCATGCTTCCACAGCCTTGAAAGCTGAGGTCACTCAGGTTCATGAAGACTTGGCTTCAAAGGCTGATGAACTCCTTGACGAGTTCAGGACATATGGTGATAGGTCTGATGTTGCTGAGGAGAAGATGATAATTTAGGTAGACAACCAAATGGAATTCATCAGCTCTATTAACAATAGTCATGAAAATCAAGAGAAGAAGCTCATCAACTTCCTCAACCATGCTCTTCCTACTGTCGAAGCAAATGTGTCCTTGAAGACAACTCTGGATGGACTGATCAATAGTACCACTGAGTCTAATTCTAGAGTTAGTCAATTAATTGAGTTACTCAAGGTGGACAGGCTCACTGAGGTTTTCAATAGGTTAGACTCTCTCAGGTCTGACTTGGATGTGGTGAAAGGGAAATGTGATGCCATCTATGAGGATGTTCATATGGATGCTGAAGCAAAGTTCAGATTGTCAAGGGCTACACAAGGTTACATGGCTAATGCCTCCAATCTCTCTGACATCTCTAAATCCCTGAAAGAAGCTGATATTCCTAGACTTAGGACAAGGATCACCACCATAGAAAACACTCAATCCCTAATTCAGTTGGATGTTCAAACTATCAAAGCTGACACTCAGTCTATGAAGGAAATGGTGACTGAGATGTTTCAGGCTTTCAAGGGATCCTCCACCACCTCAGAACCCTCACATAGGGCAAAAGCTGGGATTAGTCAGGCTGATCCTTTAACTTTTGAGGGGGAGAATGTGCCACCAATGATGTTAACTTGGATTGAACCTCCTTCTCACACTGAGGGGGAGCAGGAAAGACTAGCACAACCCCAACCCTTAAACTCAATTCCTCCCAACCCTGAGCCCTCAGTATCTAAGTTAGATAAGGGCAAAGGTATTTCTGATGAAACCCTAACACCTCCACCAAAGAAACTTGTAAAATCTTTAAGAGAAACAAGGCCTGATCTTGATGCCATTGTCTTGGTACCATATGAGATTAATGAAATAATGTACAAGATGACTCCTGATCAAATCCAAGTGTACTTGGATAGAATGGAGTCGGCTAAGGCTAATAAAGCAACAAGGGCTGAGATCTTGAAGGTATCCATTGAGTTTGTGAAAGAAGTGGGTGGTAACCCTGAGGTCTTTCTGAGCAAGAAAGGGGGAGAGGAGTTCATCTAAAAGCAGGAGGAAGAACTCAAGGCCATTCTGGATGAAATGGTCTTGAAGCAACAACAAAGAACCACCCAACTTAAGAATAAGTATGACCAATACACCAAATTCGTCACCCAAAGAAGAAAGCCTGAACCAATCACTAACCTTCAGATCATTCCTCATACTACACCTGTCTCAGTATCTGTCTACAGAAACAATGATGAGAGGAACTTTGAAGTTATGAAGAAATTTTCATTTGGTGATTTCGGTCTCAGTGAGTGGGACGAAATGGGAAGGATCTTCAGGACCAAAACAAACAAATGTGTCCCTGAGATACTCAACTCTCTTAGTAAGAGATATGAGAGGTTGAATCAGATGAAGGAACAATTAGGAATCACTGGAGATCTTCCTTTAACTGAACAGGATCCTACCAAAACTCAGGGAAGAAAGGGAAAAAGAGTTAAGCTTGAAGCTGAGACTAAGATCCCTGGGTTAGACTGCAATCGTACCCTACCTGAAAATGTCCCCTTTGTGAACAACATGGTTATAGAAGAACCTGAGTGGGGTATCTTCTTCATTGATGTATTTGGGGATCAAGCATTTCAAAGAATGAGTGACATAGAGAAATGCATTACTGAGAGTGTTCTCATATTTCTTGTGATGACTGGACAAGTTCAGACTGATGAGAATAAAAGATTTGCTGAGAAGCTCAGGGAGATAATTTTTAGGAGGCCTGACAAAGAAAAGGTGTTAAAGTCATCAAGGGTGAAGAGGGAAGCAATGGATTCCTGAATAACTGTAATCTTTTGTTTTACTTATGTTTCTTGTATCAGACTATTCAGTCTTATGTAATGATGAATGAAAATGAAGTACTTTGTTATATTAAGTCTTTTCATCAGTAGAATAGTTTGTAATAAGAAGAAGCCTCTTTGCTCACTTATAACAATTTCACTTAGGCAAATTTTATATCCAAATAGGGGGAGATTGTTAGGTCAATTCAGTACCTAATGACCTCCCTGATGGATTTGAATAACAATCAACCTAAGTGAAGTATTAACCTTGAACATAACAAAGTCACTGGGTGAACAGTCACTCAGTGAGTTGCCTTCGAGTTCTTAGACTGAGTCCAAAAGAAAGACTCGAGCATTCAGAGAGGCGAAGCTCAATGAATGACTTCTATGAAGAAGAAGAAGGTGATGGGTTCAATGAGTTGTGGAAATAGATTCACTGAACCCCATACGATCTCCCTGAAGAAAACAAGCATTCTCCAAGACTGAAGTAAAGGCGGGATAAGTTGAATTGTGACAAGATGAAGTACATCACACAATTAGCGTGACTTACCCTTTTGGGATAGATGAGGTACTGACAAGTGTAAAGGACTTACGTCTTACTACTTAGAATAGGGTAAGACAAGATACTACACTATACCAATAAGACAAGAATTGCACATGGGCAATTATTGTCTTCTACCCAACTTTCCTTCTATAAATAGGATGCTTGTAAATGAGAGAAAACAAGTTTGTGCACTTAATGCTTTAGACATTCACAAACAAAGTTTTCTCTCCTCCAAACACGATCACACACTTGAGTTCTAAACTCTTGTTGATAGAATTGTCAAGCTTAACAATCGTTAGGATTGGACTAGCTTGTTAGTGAGGAGATCACAAAACCACACATTGTCTATTCAATCCCTATTGTAGCTTCGTATATAATAGGGTATAATTCTTTAATAAAGCTAAGAGTTAAACGTTGAAAACCTTTGTGTCATTTACTTACTTGTATTAAGTTTATTGCATTACTTAACCATGAGTTAGGACTATACTTAGTTTACTTAAGTATAGTACTAATTACAAGGGACCAACAAGTTTCCTGAGAAAAACATGCTTTGAGAGTCAAAATAAAGTTGATGAGTTCACAGGTTTAATAAAATAAGTTTGGATTGTAAAACATTTACTAAAGGAGTAATGCACATAACATCAATACTTGAAGGTAACTACATTTCCTATTGTCTGAAACTGACACTAAACTCGTTAAGCCCTCAACAAATGAGGACCCTTAACATTAATAAAAATACACCCAATACAATGTTCTGACATGATACACATCTGTTTTCCTGACCTAGGCACAGTGAGCGCTACTCATCCAGATGGGGATGGTCAGTCCCAAATAGATCTATTTATAACATTCATGCAATTCAATAATTTTAACAGTTTTAGTTCACGGGTAAGTGAGGCATTCTACAATAGGCAAATGTAATCAAAGTTTAACGTAGTTCAGTTTACGTCCATAAAATATGTTGCATGTTTTCTTCCCCATAAAAGATTTAAAAGTTTGTCAATATACAGTGTGGGGCTATGAACTCACCTCACTAGTAGTACATCAATAAATCATAAGTAATCCAACGTAATGCTCGCGACACAGTCAACTGCCTAAATAATTGTACAGTCTCAGTATATGCATAAAATAATGCATAAAAGTCTCTGAAAAACATCTGTGCATGCTTATACTGGTTTTAAGCATTTTATCATGATCTTGTATTTTAATTAATCGTTGTACAAGTAGTAAAAATATCTATTTTAATTACGTGGTTAATAATATCGTTTAAGTAATTAATTCTTTACTTATTATTCTCGTACTTTTACTTTCATAAGTTAGTTTAAATAATTTATAAAAAGGATGATTTATATATATTTAAAAGGATGGAAAAATAATAAATAGGTTTAATATATTTACTTTTATAATTTATTCGCGTTTAATTTATATAACTTATATAAATGATTTTTATAAAATGTATAACATTTTATTTAATTTAAATTAAAGTCCCCGAAGTTTCTATAATTTACTAAATAGTTCCTAGGTTATAAGTTTGAGGTAATGACGGTTTTAGTCCTTATAAATTAGGGTTTATTCATAATTTTAATATCAAAATTAATATACGGATTTAGGGTTTATATAAGTTTCATGTAATTGCAACTCAAGTCCCGTCATATTATTTAATACCCGCGGTACTTACATATAATACCCCTAGGGTTTCTTTATGATTCAGTAATTGTCAAAACTAGTCCCTCACGTTAATATTTAGGGTTAGGGCTCGTATAACTTTCAAGTAATGACACAAAAGGTCCTTTAAGTTTGAATTAGGGTGTGTAACCCTAGTTAAGTTACGAAACAACCCCTAGGGCTTAACTAACTTTTGGTATGTGGCATATTTAGTCCCTAGGTTATAATTAGGTTTTAGAACTTTTATAAAATGGCAAAAACATCCCCTAGGGCTCGAATAGGGTTCGGTTATGTACAATATTGGTCCCTAGGGTTATATTAGGGTTTATAACTTAGGCTAAATTACAAAACAGCCCCTAGGTCTTGATTGAGTTTCGGCTAATTACACAAATAGTCCTTGGAGTTGTAAAACATGTATTAACTTTCGAATAATTGCAAGAATGGTCCTTAGGGTTTAACTAAGTCTCGAATTAAATTAAATGGCCATTAAACTTTCGGATATTTACACTTTTAGTCCTTGTGTTTAATGTTTTGTTATCATAAGTTACAAATGTCATGGTTTTAACCCCTAAACTTTGTATAATTACATTTTTTGCCCGAAAACTTTTATAAGTTATATTTTTAGTATCAAAAGTTTATTTAAGTTTAAAAATATTAAATGGGTCTATTAAATAAGTCAAGTGGGCTTATGGGCTTACTATATTCTTATTGGGCTTTACAAGGTCCGTTAACCATTTTATTAATTCTAAATGGACTAAAGGATCACTAATGGGCTTAGCTACATTTTTAAGTCCACTATAATTATATGACTATCTTAATGGGCTTATATAATAAGTATGGGCCTAATGGGCTTGGCTACTATTCATTGGGCCTAATAAGTCCATTAATAATTTTTCAAGGGATTTATATAGATCTAAGGCTTTAACTAGGTTTACTAGAAGTTTGAAAAAGTTAACCACAAACTCCATAAGGAGCCATACAGTCCACGGCTATATAATATTTTTGGGAGGGTTTCATGATTTTATCTTGGTCTATTATGAGTATATGCCTATATGTTTTATAACTTAGTAAACTTTACACACTTCCTTGTGAAACCATAACTTAGTCGTGAGATATATATTGTTGATCCCAAACTTAGATTGATTTAGCTTTATGTATACGAGATTAGATCAAGTAATACACTTAGAGAAACCTTTGTATATGCTTATGATAATCTAAGTGTTATGCGGAATTAACACTTAAACAAGAACACACAATGATATAAAAAAACTTTCATTTTGATTAATGATAGCAAACTTGATTACAATGAAAGTAGTTTACGAATGAAAACTTATATGAAACATTAACCTAAAGGTCTTCTTTTATAGACATAAGAAGCCTTGTACAATAATCTACGTATCAGCTATTCTAGGTAAAGATAAATATAGAAAATACATTGTTGTTCCTATCTTTACTAGAAGTAATCTAGAATACAATAAAGGCGTAGAGTATATCTTCCCATCAGTGCTTGTCTTCAATGTATCAACGCTTGACTTTATCTTGTCAACGCTTGAGCTGTCAGCGCTTGTTTTGCTCCTGTCAACGCCCAAATTTCCTGCCTCAGCGCCTTTTGCAATCTCCTCCAACATGGCTGTAAAGGATAAATTCAAGTTGGTAGGAGAGACTAAGGACGTATCAAAACCTGTCTGTTTCTTCAAACTTGTAAGGGCCTCAGCAACATTCAAAGATTGACCATCATGGCTGCCCTTATCACTCAGATTTATTGGATCTTCCTCCCCTTTGGAAGATTCCTCCATTCCTCTCCTTGCACTTGCAGTCTCCAAAACAACAATCCTCTCCCTCAATTGCTTGAGTTCAAGGCCTTGTGAGCTGACAACTTGTACCAAGTCTGCATTTTGCTTTTGCAAGCTCATGCAGACTGCCGTCAATTCAAGTAGGGTCATTGGTTCCAATCTGCCCTCTTCCAAAATGGGGATTTGACCTCCCAAGTCAGATTCATTGGGCATGGATGAGAACTTAATGATGGTGGGACTGCCTTGGCCAGCTTCTAAGCCAGAACCAATAGTCCCAGCCTCATCCATGTCACCAGCCACACTTGTGGTGGTGGTTCTCTCTGCTACATGGCTAGGACCACCAGAGGAGAACACTCCAGTAGTCCTTTGGCGTTTCATCAACCTATATTCAGGGGGTGTGGAAGATGGTGTGGAAGATTGGGTGGATGTGGGTTGGTTAAGGGGTGTTTGGGTTTGTGAAGGTTGTGTGTCAATGTTGGAAATAGGCACATCAACGCCAACATTTAATGTATCAGAGTTGAAGGGTTCTTGGTCAATTTGCATATGTTCAGGG
This sequence comes from Glebionis coronaria, assembly GCA_025667525.1. Lineage (NCBI taxonomy): Eukaryota > Viridiplantae > Streptophyta > Magnoliopsida > Asterales > Asteraceae > Glebionis > Glebionis coronaria. The sequence continues at coordinate 594,758,116 of CM046875.1, read as the reverse complement.
GAAGGTAATGGTTCAGGTATTGGGTCAATTTGTGGTTGAGGATCTGGTTGGGGTTGAGCTGCTGCAATGACAACAAGCATAGCTTGGGTTAAGGGTAGGTCACGATGGGGGGGGGGGGGGGGGGGGGGTGAATTCATCTTCATAAAAATAGCTTTCTTTTGCACAGGGATCTCATAAAAATCATTATGATCCCTTGTGCAGTATCCTTGAACATCAAAAACCATTTGTAAAAAACGGGGATAAGCTAAAGTCATTTTGTTCCCCTTATTTTTACACATGCCCTTAAAAATCATTTTAGAATAATTAAATTTTTGCCCAGTTGCAATACACACAATAGCACTTGCAATAGATCTATTGATCCCATTGTGTGCAGTGCATTTGGGACTCAAACATTGAAGGAGGACATGTATGAGGTACTTCCAGGCTGGGGGAAACTCCTGTTTATGATACTTGTTTAAAGTACCTTCATCAGGAAAAGGATATCCCAAAGCCCTTAGTCCTTGTTCTATTTCATTGATGGGAAGGGTGGCTATAACATCAGCATCATCAAGATGCAAGGCTTGGCGTACCAAAGCCTCAGTAACCACCCAAGGTCTCCCATGAACAATAGAAGTCAATGTAGTCACTCTATTAACTGTTGAGGAACTAACAGTGTTCCAAAACTGTTTAATATGTGTGACAGGAATGAGTGGTGCATGAGAAAGAGCATACCTTAGAGGGGATGCATTCAAATACGCCACCATTATGTGTATTGGGGAAACAGAGTATCATCAGCTTCAAGATACGCGATCATGTTGTGTTGACTTCTGAACCCCAATTCCAATTTTGATGGTTTAAACTTTGGTGCCATTGTTGAAAGCTGTTAAAATTGATTGATGAAGATGAAGTTGATAAGAGAAAATTGTGTTAGACAAGAAGTATAGATACCCTGTTTAAAAATAGGAGCCAAATTTATAGGAGAAGAAAATGCATGTGATTGGCCCAAAAATAGGCAAGTATTTTCAAAAACACAATCATGAAAAAGTATAAGTTTATCTCATGCATTAAATGAAAGGTAACAACTCCCAAAATTACGGCCTAAAAATATGTCAAAAAGTAACAACTGGGTAGGACCCATTGAGTGTCAACGGTTAAAAATAACCTATCAACGCCCAACGGCTATAATCTTGTCAACGTTTGCCTATAGCCATGTCAGCGTCTAAATTGGTCACAACAACGCTTGGAAATATACTTGTTAGTGTCCAAAAATAAAAATGTTTAAAAATGAAAAATGACCTTAACAAAGTAATTTATCCTAGAGAAGATAACCAAAAAGCTGATAATTATTATAGGGCGGCAAGCACTGTCCAGTTATGCACACTTGCTTAAGCAAGATAGACATAACAGTCCTCTAGTGTCCCTTGCTAACCAAAACTCTTAACAACCAAGTTACCTTATAAAATCCCTTGTTACTCTCAGTAAATCCCATAACAAAATTATTCCCAAGTCTCCCAACAGACCACAACCAATTCTAGGCCAAAAATGTCTTAGCAGCATGCATAGTATATCAACTTTGCATGCTACAGTGCCTCATGATTTAGTAAAACTAACTCATACTCACCTGTGGACACAATCTAGAATTGTGATAAGAGTATCATATGGATACCCAAACATCCTAAAGGTTCCTAAAACCTCCCCTTAAACTATGATACATAAGTTGCTAAAAACATGCATGAACATAAAAATTTATGTCAAGATAGGAATTAAAAATTCCAACCATCATCCATAAATAAAAACTTGTCCAAATGCTTCTCCATTGATCCATAAGCAACTCTGTACCCAATGGTATACTGCTAACACCATCTGCACATTTAGATTGAAAACCACAAAACTAACATTGTTGCTGACAACGCCCCGATAACACATGAAAGCGTTGAGGGAAGCTTTGTCAGCGTTAGACAATTATATTGCTGACAACGTTACAAAAACACTTATCAGCGTTCAAGCAACCTTTGTCAGTGTTAGAAAAATATAGTGGAAAATCTAAATCATCAATAGGACTAATAACAATGCATCATCCTGTACATACTTTTACAAAAAGACTCTAAAACACATATTATGTGAGATTGACCATTCCAATACTTGTTACCAAGTATTGAAACCTCCCAGCATCAAAAGGTTTAGTTAGTAAATCTGACACATTCTCTTCAGTGTCCACCCTATCTGGTTGTATTAAACCTTTTTCAAAACAATCTCTTATAAAATGATGTCTAATTTCTATGTGTTTAGTTTTAGAATGATGTACAGGATTCTTAATGATGCATAAAGTGCTGTTATTTTCAACAAATATCTTGGTATGCATGAAATTATACCCATAGTCCAACAGCTGGTTCTGAATCCACAAAACTTGTCCACAACAAGCAGCTGCAGCCACATACTCAGCTTCAGTTGTAGAATTAGCCACCACTGTTTGTTTCTTGCATTACCAAGATATCAACCTGCTCCCAAGAAACTGACATCCACCAGTTTTGGATTTCCTATCAAATTTATCACCTCCATAGTCACTGTCTGAATATGCAATCAGCTCCAATGGTGAATCCTTTGGGTACCACAAACCAAGACTAGGATAGCATCTTAGGTACCTAAAGATCCTCTTCACAGCATAAAGGTGACATTCTTTGGGAGTCACTTGATGGCGTGCACAAGCACACACAGCAAACATGATGTCAGGTCTGGAGGCTGTAAGATACATCAAGGATCCAATCATGGATCTATAGTGCCTGACATCAACATCTTTCCCATCTCCAATCTTTCCCCAAGGGTGTTCTCTATCCATAGGAGTAGTAGCCCTCTTTTCATGTGGAGAAAAGCCAAACTTCTTCAAGATCTCAACCATATATTTATCCTAAGAGATGAAGATACCATCTTCTTTCTGCTGAACTTGAAAACCAAGAAAGAAGTTCATCTCCCCCATAGCACTCATCTTGAATTTGTCTGTCATAAGCTTGGAGAAATCCTCACTCATCTTTGGATCAGTAGACCCAAAAATGATGTCATCAACATAGACCTGGACAAGCAACACATCCGTGCCTTTCTTCTTTGTAAATAGTGTCTGATCTATGGTGCCCCTCTTGAATCCATTGTCCACCAAGTAAGTAGACAAAGTACCATAACATGCTCTAGGGGCTTGATGAAGTCCATACATAGCCTTTTTGACTCTATACACCTTGTCTGGATTCTTTGGATCCTCAAAACCAGGAGGCTGCATCACATATACCTCCTCAACAATAGTTCCATAGAGGAAGGCCTTCTTGACATCCATTTGATAGACAGTGAAGCCCATGCAGGATGCATAGGCTAAAAAGATCCTGATAGCTTCAATCCTTGTAACTGGTGCAAAGACTTCCTCATAGTCTATCCCCTCCTCTTGTGTATATCCCTGGGCCACTAACCTTGCCTTGTTTCTGACCACAATCCCTCTTTCATCTCTCTTGTTTCTTAGAACCCATCTTGTCCCTATAGGTCTGACATATCTGGGACAATCAACCAGCTCCCAAACATCCTGAATTGCAAATTGGTGAAGCTCATCCTGCATCGCTTCCACCCAACTTGGTTCTTTGAGAGCATCAAATATTTTCTTGGGTTCCTGTTGTGACAGAAAACAGGCAAACAAACATGCTTGCACAAGAGGGGTATCAACCTTCTTGTGTATATTGGCAATAAACCCACCAAGACCTTGATGAGATCTTCTAGTCTGAACTGGAGTCATAATATCACCAATGATTTGAGAAGTGGGGTGATTCTTCATAGTGGAAGTGAGAACTCCTCCTTCAAAAAGTCTGGTGTCCTCAACCTCATTCTCCATGTTGCCAATATCTTCTTCATCAGACTCTCTTACATCAACATGGGGATGACCTTCTTCATATAAATTGGAAGGTCCACCTTGTTCAAAAATGGAAGAGAAAAGATGTGCAGAAGTGTTGTCAACGCCTGAACCTTGTTTGTCAGCGCTTGGGCTAACAACGCTTGAACTGTTGTTGTCAACGTCTGAACCATCAACGTCTGAATTGGTCTTGTCAGCGCTAGATTTTCCTTTGTCAGCGCCTGAAGGACCATGCATGTTTGTATCTGGTGGTACTTGGAGACCACCATTATCTTTACCACCACCAGCAGCAGCAAAAGCATCTGTCCAAATGGGAATTGTAACATATTCTTGGATAGGAGATGTCTTTTGTGCTTGTGATCCAACCTTTTCATGAACCTGAGTACCTAAAACATCAACAACTTGTTCCTCCATAACATTTGAAGTTACCTTCACAATGTCTGGATTAGTGACAGGCATATAATTTAAAGTTCTAGATAAAGGTTCCAAGTCAAACAACCAATTAGGACCACTTTCAGGATCACTAGGTTTATTTCTAAAAACCTAACATGTACTCTTTCAAGTATACGTTTTTCTTCTTTAAGATAAACCCTATATCCCTTGCTCTGTACTGAATACCCCATGAAGTAGCCCTCATCACCTTTTGCACTAAATTTCCCTAAAGCATCACTAGTATCAAAAACTACTACATGACAACCAAAAGGTCTGAGAAAACCAATATTAGGTTTTCTTCCCCAAAGTAACTCATAAGGTGTTTTGTTCTGAATTTTGTTAACCAATGCTCTATTTTGAACATAACAAGCTGTATTAACAGCCTCAGACCAAAAGGCTATAGGAAAATGAGCATCAGCCAACATTGTTCTGGCTGCTTCAATTAGGATTCTATTTTTCCTCTCAGCAACCCCATTTTGCTGTGGGGTTCTAGTAATACTAAATTGCCTGGTAATTCCTTTCCTGGCACAGAAATAATCTAGCTTCTTATTCCTAAATTCACCACCATTATCACTCCTAAGCATTTTAACATCATTGCCAGACCTCTTCTCAATCTGAGTGATAAAATCAATTAGAATATCAGCTGTGTCACTCTTCATGGCTAGAAAGAATGTCCAAGTAAACCTAGAAAAGTCATCTGTGATGACAAAGCAATATGACTTACCATTCAAACTTTCTATATTGGTTGGACCAAAGAGGTCCATGTGTAGCATATGAAGAGGTCTAGAACTAGTATGCACCTGTTTGGACTTGAATGAGACCTTGTGCTGCTTGCCTTTAAGACATGCAACACAAGAGTGGTCATTGTGGAAAGCCTTTTCAGGCAAACCATCAACCAAGCCAAGTCTCACAAGCCTATTTATATTTTTAAAATTTATGTGCCCTAGTCTCCTGTGCCATAAATTACTCTCATCTACTGAAGCTTTAGCATAAAAACAAGACATATTATTATTCATTCTAATCCCATTCAAATTCACATTGTATATGTCTTTATGCCTAGGTGTTCTATATTCAATATATTTCTCATCAGGGATCTTATAATCCTTGCTTAACACCAAACACTCAGTATCACTAAACAGAACTTTATTTTTGCTATCACAAACTTGTGATACACTAAAAAGGTTGTAATCAAGTTCTTTTACCAGAAAGACGTTCTCAAAACGCAAATTCTTGGTGAGAAGGGTTCCTTTGCCTGTGATAGTACCATGTCCTCCTCCAAAGTAAACCTTATCACCATCCTTAATGGGAGTGAAGTTGGTCAAATAGTCTTCCTTCCCTGTCATGTGCCTTGAGCATCCACTATCCCAATATCCATAATCATTGACCTGTCTTTGAATGCCCTGCACATAAAGAAAACAAATTAGTTTTCTTTGGGAACCCAAGCCTTAGAAGACTTGGATTCATCTGGTTGTTCAATAAGAATAGACTTAGTTCTCACAACAACCCCATTCTCATCCTTCTTAGGATGAAATACCCAGTTAACCCCAATAGGTTTTGTAATGACCTTTGAAATGTAATTAAATCTGTTGCAGGTCATTGAAATCCCATTTTCATTAGGGTTTTGATCTTTCTTGGGTCTCCATGTTAAGCTTGAAGAAGCTTTAGACCCCTTACCATGTGGTTGCAAATATTTAGATCTGGTCACGTTTCTGTCAGCGTTGGAATTGGTCTTGTCAACGCTGAGATTACCCTTGTCAGCGTTGAATCTAGGGTTTGCTACAGAAACCCATTGCCTATTAGACCAGGTGTTTGTCTTTTGAAATGGTCTTTGTCCATGAGTGTTAGACCCTCTAGTAAAGAATGGGGCGGGTCTAATCACTTGTGAACTTTGCTGCACACAAGGTTTGGGTCTGACTACGTTTGACTTCCTAACAACGTTGACTTTGTTCCTGTCAGCGCTGAAATTGTTCTTGTCAGCGCTGGCTTTGGGAGCGTTGACACACTTGTATGCCAGGTGTGAAAAGCTACCACAAGTGTAACAAGCTTTTCTAGACACAACTTTAGGTCTAGAAGAGAAGAAGCCTGTTCCATTATTGCTAACTTGGCTCTTGGGTGACCTAGTATTCCTATACATCTCAGCATATTTAATGCTAGGTTTTCTATCAGTGTTTGAGCCTAGGTCAACAGCTTTACCAGTGATTGGGTTTGTAACCTTAATTGGAGTTGACTCATTGGGACTTTCACATAGCAAGCCACCCTTAACAAATAAAGTAGGGTTAGCTTTCTTCCATTCATTCAGGTCAGTCAACTTTTGTTGGTACTCTTCAACTGGAGTGACAACTCTTGGTGGAGGAGTGAATTCCTCCTCTTGGAATTCTGGCAAACCAGTCCAAGATAGGTCCTTTTGTTGGACACCATAGAAGTCACCAGCTGGTGGTGGAACCAAAGAGTAATCATTCATCCCAATCCCAGTCATGTCCTTAGGATCCCTTTGTTTACCCACACAGTCTCCTAGGGTTTGAGTGGCTCTATCAAATCTTTGAATTCTAAGGACAACATTGTCTTTATTCTTAATGGCCTCATCTAATTTAGCCTGTGCTAGGGTTTGAGTGGTTTTTGATGTTCAAGGATACTGCACAAGGGATCATAATGATTTTTATGAGATCCCTGTGCAAAAGAAAGCTATTTTTATGAAGATGAATTCACCCCCTCATCGTGACCTACCCTTAACCCAAGCTATGCTTGCTGTCATTGCAGCAGCTCAACCCTAACCAGATCCTCAACCACAAATTGACCCAATACCTGAACCATTACCTTCCCCTGAACATATGCAAATTGACCAAGAACCCTTCAACGCTGATACATTAAATGTTGGCGTTGATGTGCCTATTTCTAACGTTGACACACAACCTTCACAAACCCAAACACCCCTTAACCAACCCACATCCACCCAATCTTCCACACCATCTTCCACACCCCCTGAATATAGGTTGATGAAACGCCAAAGGACTACTGGAGTGTTCTCCTCTGGTGGTCCTAGCCATGTAGCAGAGAGAACCACCACCACAAGTGTAGCTGGTGACATGGATGAGGCTGGGACTATTGGTTCTGGCTTAGAAGCTGGCCAAGGCAGTCCCACCATCATTAAGTCCTCATCCATGCCTAATGAATCTGACTTGGGAGGTCAAATCCCCATTTTGGAAGAGGGCAGATTGGAACCAATGACCCTACTTGAATTGACGGCAGTCTGCATGAGCTTGCAAAAGCAAAATGTAGACTTGGTACAAGTTGTCAGCTCACAAGGCCTTGAACTCAAGCAATTGAGGGAGAGGATTGTTGTTTTGGAGACTGCAAGTGCAAGGAGAGGAATGGAGGAATCTTTCAAAGGGGAGGAAGATCCAATAAATCTGAGTGATAAGGGCAGCCATGATGGTCAATATTTGGATGTTGCTGAGGCCCTTACAAGTTTGAAGAAACAGACAGGTTTTGATACGTCCTTAGTCTCTCCTACCAACTTGAATTTATCCTTTACAGCCATGTTGGAGGAGATTGCAAAAGGCGCTGAGGCAGGAAATTTAGGCGTTGACAAGCAGAATTTAGACGCTGACAGAAATATTTTGGGCGCTGACATAGCAAAATTGGGCGTTGACAGACCTACACATGAGGGTGATGTATCCCAGTCATCATCCATCATCAAGGAGGTTTCTTCACAGGTATCACCATCTACCTTACCAACAATTGCTCCATTAGATAAGGGTAATGGTATTATGGTAGAAGAGATTGTTCCAAAAGATGCAGCTCAAGTTGAGTTTGATAGAAGATTGGCTGCACAAATCATGGAACAAGATAGAAAGGAGGTGAAAGAGTCACCATTTGTTGTTACTTCAGAAGAAGGAAGTGATGAAGCTAGCTCAGACTCAAGTGTTATGATTATAGAACCAGAAAAACTTGAGTATGGAGAAGAGTTGGCCAAGGAGAAATTGAGAGAGTTGAAATTGCAGGTTGACTTTGACATGCCAGAGGTGGTTCAAATGTATCATGCTTGGGAAGAAAGATGTATGGAGAATCCACACTTGACCACTTCAGATCAAATATGGGGTTTGGAGATTCTCCTCAGAGTTCAAAAGGATTGCCAGGAAATTTTGAAACACAAGGCAAGCAATATTCTCTCAGAGTTGAAAAGGGATAGAAGGGAGCTATACTGCATGTTGCTCAGATGTCATGGAGTAGGATGGACTTATCAGAAATTGAGGGCATTGACATTTGATGAGTTGGAATGCAAGGCTTATCCCATTTGGGTGAGAGTGCAGGAAGCAAACTGAAAGTCCCTAATCAATGCAAGAAACCCTAATCTTAACTTAATCAACACAAGGTATTACTTTTCAAACGTAATCTTATTATTGTATAATAAAGAATTACAAGTGTTATGGATAACACCGTTTGATGACAATGTGTTGTGCACACTTTGAACAACAATAAACCTTAACTTATGAATACAGTCGTAGCTGTTTGATTCACTAAGTTATACGCACTAATGTTCTTAATATCTCAAAGTGTTAAACATTAATGCATGGATACACATCCTATTTATAGTGTTACGAGTTTGACTTAAACAGTACTTGATGTCGACTACACAAGCTTTTACAAGTTCCCACATCAGTCACATGATGTCCTTCTATTCTTGGTAGTCTTCCATTATGCTTTAAGGAACAGTTGTCCAAAACAGTTTCCTTATTCTTCATATTCTCGAACACACAAATGGCATGTCCAAAGTGTGCTGAGAGTTATCAGGGTATTGCCACCCCTGTTAACTCTCAACCCCTCAGAGTCCCTAATACATCTTGGCTGTTATCCATCACAGCCAAGGAGTATGTCTTCACGTAATCTTCGACTTCCCTGACAATGTCTCTGACATGGACTCCTCTGAGGTTGCTCACAGAGACTTGGATCTCTGTGAGTCTTGCGAAACTTGCCTGTCTCCTAGGCACAGGCAAGGGACTATCTATCAGCCTAATTATGTTTAAATCAATGAACAGGGAATCTAACAAGTTTAGATTCCCAACAATCTCCCCCTATTTAAACATAAATAATGCTAGATCTAACTAAGTTAAGGTAAGTGAGTTTAACAGCTTCTTCTTACACATAACAGATCTAAACAAACATACCTCATGATTTTATTAAGACTTAAAGAAAAATTACAAGTTCATTACATAAGTTAAATAAAAGATGAAGGTAAAAGGGCTGACACTATCTTCAATAGTCATCATTTTTGATTCTTTCTTCAGCTTCGGCCACATCTAATCTGTTATCAATTTCATCCTGCAAAGTCTTTGCAAACTTCTTGGAATACTCTGAGTTGATCTTGAGACACTTCTTGTGACAGAGTAGCTGAATAGTTGAAGCCAGGCACAACTCATCTTCCCTCTGAAAAGCATATTGGCAGGCTTTGTTCATAAACGCCATTCCTCTTTCAGGCACTGAGTATGTCTGACCATCAACAGGGCCAACGATACCATTTGGAAGGATCAGATCCCTGTGCATGCCATCCACACGAACATCTTCAGTAACAAAAGTTTCATCAATGATTTGGGACATTCTTCTTCTTTTGTTGCCTGTCTTTGGGGGTCCTTGTTCGAAAAGCTGTGGTGGGGGATCAATCTTGAGTTTGGCAGCTGTTTCCTTGATCCAGTTAAACTTAGCCTTAAGAGTTTTAAGCAGAAGGAAATTTGCCTGTCCAGACTTTTTGGCAGCTAAGGCTTCAAGTTCAAACCATTCTGATAACCCAAGTGTTTTTAACCTAAAGTTGTCAAACACATCCATATTCCTCTGTTGATTTTCCCTCCATAAGATCATCTGTGGGGTGTTTGTGGATTTGTGAATGGTGTATCTAAACTTGGTTATCTTGCCAGCAGCATACCTGTTGTTCACGCAGGCATCATAGTCAGCTTTGACTTTCTTTAAGGCCTCAGCGCGTTTAAGTTCCATTTCCCTCAACCTTTGTTTTTGTTTTTCCTTTTCAGGTGGTGTCATCTTCCTCAGAGTAGCTTCATTTAATTCTTTGGCTGCCTTGAGCTCACTTAGTCTTTTGAATTCTTCAGCCTGTTGCTCTATTTCTTCAGGCGTTAAAGGACTCTCATCGGAAGGTGTAAAGGTTGAAAAGTGGGAAAGGTCTGTTGTGGATCCTCCTGTCTCTAGCATCGCAGCTATCTTCTTAAGTTTGGTGTCAGTATCAACCAAAACTATCTCTTTACCTTTCTTTGAGACAGAGGACTCCACACTTATGTTTTTCAAATCATCAGCTCTTTTGAGGAACGCTGTCTGAGCCTGATTTTGAATAGATTTTGGTAGGGAGCTCACAGTGAATTTAAGTTTCTTGGCTGCTGGTTCATCATCATCCTCAGGCTTGCTGATGTTAACTAAGATCATGGATTTAGATGAGTCAGCTCCATCTTGTGTTTGTTGCTCCCCCTGAGTCTGATCCTCATCATCATGTACTATAACTGGTGTGATAACTTGAAGAGGAACAGGTGTTGTTGAAGGATTGGCTGAAGATGAGCCTTGTTCAGCAGATGCAAGGCTGAGTGTAGTATTCTTCTCCCCCTCACGTTCATCCTTACTTCTCTTATGCTTGGATGAACGTGCCTGAAATCTTCTTGCAATCTGCTCCACAGAGGCAGCCATGGCACGCTGTCTTTTTCTTGATGCCCTGGCAATCTTCAGCAATAGGTTGGCATTGGCATTGGTATTTGCCTGAACACGCCTGACAATAAAACCAGCATGGTTGTATTGCCCTGTTGCGAACTGCATTGAAGTGCCTGTTCATGTTGTTCTCTTGTTCATGGAACATGGCAGGGACAACTGAGTCAATTGCATCCTTGATTCGTGTCGAGAGATGACTTAGTCCCTGGGCCACACCTTTTCTTGCACCCTCTTGAATGGGCTCAGTGACAGCCTCTGTCACAGCCTTCTTTATAATGCCTGGAAAAGTGACAGTAAAATTGTGCATCTCTGACTTGATCACGTCCAGCTTCCTTGATAAGCGCTTAATATCAGATTGATGATGTACTGGCTGAAGATTCTTGATATTGAGGCTTTGTTGAGCAAAATCATCCTCCCTTGGAATCAAGTCGAAGTTAGTCTGGGTAGGATGATCAAACTAGAGGAATTCAGCTGTTGGATCATATGTTGGTCTGTGGAAGACTGTTGTTGCAGATGTAGCAGAGTTTTGTGTGTCAACAGCTTCCTTGAGAGGAGAAGTCTTGTCATCTTCTTTAGGAGGAGAGGCTGACAGCTGGTCATCCTCATATTCTTCCTCCTCATCATCAAACATTCCCTCAGGGAATTCATCTTCAGGCATGGGTTCAAACTCAGCGACATAATCTTCTACAGAAAGCATTTCTTCATCAGCATTGAGCACAAGTTCTTCTTCATTTGGAATGTCCTGAGTTATTGTTTCAGCCTCCTTTTCATGTACCTGAGGTTCTTTGACTGGCTGTACAATTTCAGCCTGCAAGTTTGTTGTAATTAGTAACAGGGGAAAATATAAAGTGAATGGTCGCCATTTCGCTGTCCCAGAGAGGCTGAGGGTGATTACTCAGCCACTCCAAAGGATAAATCCTTGGGATTCTTTTAAGTGTGAATGAAGTGTGGTTAATGGTCGCCATTCGCTGCCCCTAGGAAAGCTGAGTGTGATTATTCAGCCCCCCCAAAAGGTAAAAACCTTTGGGACTCTTTTGATTGTAAAACATATGTTGTTTAATGATCGCCATTCGCTGCCCCTAGGAAAGCTGAGTGTGATTATTCAGCCCCCCCAAAAGGTAAAACCTTTGGGACTCTTTTAAGAGTGAAACATATGTTGTTGTAGGTCGCCTGTTACGCTGCCCCTAGGAAAGCTGAGGGTGATGATTCAGCTCCCCCTGAAAGGATAAATCCTTTGGGACTCTTTTAATGAGGGAACCAAGAGGCTGTGTGAAGTACAGCCATCAAGGTTGAGACATTAATGTATTCAGGTTGTTGTTAGCCTGAATACTGTCTAGAGGGTTCAGGGTCATCGGGGTGCTTTATAAACACAAATGAATCACTCCCTGGTGCAAAGACAGAGTGTACAGAAGTCTTAAAGTATTCTAAGTGAAATGACAGACTTCTATGGGTCGAGGATTACCCTAACTTCACCACTCTCTCCTACAGACAAATGAGAGTGGTTGATTGTGAACCTCTAAAAATGTACACTGATTACCTGTGAGATATCAGCTAGGATTGGCTGGTTTCCTGTAGTCTCTGCTGACCTAGAGACACTAGACGCCTGTTGTTTGTCAGCCAAAGATTCTGTATCCACAAGAGTATCTGGACCAGAGGCGGTGTCAATCTTCTTTTCCTTGGCCTTACTAACAGCTTTAGGTTGGGAAGAAGAGGGGATTTTCTTCTTCTTTGGCTGTTGGCCAGATGAAGCCTTGGACTTAGTAGTGTGCTGCCCAGAGGTCAAAGACGTAGACTTGCCAGCGACACTAGAAGTATTCACCTTCTCAGAGGAAGGGAGCAAGGGCTTCTCAGCGTTGGGTACCTGGTTGGCAACGTTCAGCATGTGTGCAGTGACAGGGATATCCTCAGCTCCTATCTCCTTGTAGATGGCGCCTGTGATGCGATAGGGCTTCAGAGCTGTCAAGGCCTTGTTATGGTAATTCTCTCCCAGCAAACCCTCAAAGATCAAGGACAGGTAGCGCACATAACAGATGTTCTTTTCCCTGACCTGATTCCTTCCCTTCAGTTGTTCTACCAGGTTAGAGAAAAGGATGCTTCCAAAATCGACATCAGCTCCCCAGATAAGTCCATACGCAATAGCCTGATGATTGGACGACATCTGATCCTGTGATCCCTGCATTCCTCCCAGGGACTTCACAATGTGGGTGAAGAGGACACGCCACATAGGAGTAAAATATTTAATCTTCAGAGGGGCTTTGGCAAGGACTTCAGCTGGTGTAAGGGCAGGGTTAACATCATGGCAGGGGTTTAGTGTGGCTAAGGCTTCCTTGACAGCCTTTTTGTCAACAGTCTTCAAGCAATCATCTCCATGTTTGAGTCCGGCCACACTAGAAAAATCATTGAGGGAAAAGGCAAAAGGATGTTCATTGCATGAAAGGCTAAATGTAATGGTGTCTTCAACGACTTCAGCAGAGTACCAGAATTCCCTAAGGTATTCTTGGTAAAAGGTGGATGGAGATTTGGTGAAGGCTTCATTTAGGTCACAATTCTGCATGAAATTTACCAGATCTGAGTAGGTGCTGTTTGGTGCCTTGATCCATCCAATGGCGTTGTTGGAGGCGATGATGCTCTCGTTGATCTCGAAGTTCACATTGGAGGCTTTTGGTACGGGAAACGCCATTGATTTAAGGTTGAAGGAGAATGAAAATGGCGGATGGTTGAGAGAGATAAGAGTTTAGAGAGAGAAAATGATTTTTAGAATGGTGGTGGGTGAGAAGAGAAAGAAGACAATATATATTCAAACTGGAGTGAACAGTTATTCAACCGTATTAAATGCAAGGGCAAAAATGACTGCTCAAGTGGGTCCCCTTGACCTTTCAAAAAGTTTGTCTCCTTGTTATCCGAAAAATAAATGATTAAAAAATGTGAGAATGTTTTTTGCATTAACTTGGAAAGTAACTACCTAGTTTCATGTGAAAAACATTTAATAAAACATTTAATATAGAATCAATCATTTAATGAACACATTTAATATCAAGCCACAGGCTTTGAGATATTGAGCATCCCTAGCTCAGTAACTAGCCTGTTGAACGTAGGTTCAGCCAAAGGCTTTGTAAAGATATCAGCTAGTTGCAGCTCAGTGGGAACAAAATGCAGCTCAATATCTCCCTTCATAATATGATCCCTGATAAAATGATACCTGATATCAATGTGTTTGGTACGAGAGTGAAGAACAAGGTTGTTGGATATGGCAATGGCGCTGGTGTTGTCACAAAAGATTGGAACTTTGTCATACAAGATTTCATAGTCAGCCAATTGACTTTTCATCCCGAGCACCTGAGCACAACAGCTGGCTGCAGCGACATATTCAGCTTCAGCTGAAGACATAGCCACAGAGTTTTGCTTCTTAGCACTCCATCCAACCAATTTTCCTCCTAGGATTTGACAGCTGCCTGAAGTACTTTTCCTGTCAATACAGCATCCAGCATAATCTGAATCTGAATAGGCCTTGAGATCAAAGCCTGATTCCTTTGGATACCATAGTCCTAGGGATGGTGTTCCTTTGAGATACCTGAAAATTCTCTTAACAGCCACTAGATGGGATTCTTTTGGGTTAGCTTGGTACCTTGCACAGAGACATGTGGAGATTTGGATATCTGGACGACTGGCTGTTAGATACATCAGTGACCCAATCATGCCTCTATATAAAGTCTCATTGACAGAGACCCCTGACTCATCAGGGCCCAAGTCGTTGGGTGGAAGCATGGGGCATTTCACTGATGCACAATCAGCTAAGTCATATTTTTTAAGTAAATCCTTAACATACTTTTCTTGACAAATAGAAATTCCCTTAGGACATTGTTTAATTTGAAAACCCAAAAAGTAAGTTAATTCACCCATCATACTCATCTCATATTTCTTGGTCATTAATTTAGCAAAACGTTTACTAAGATTGACATTTGTTGACCCAAAGATGATATCATCCACATATATCTGCACAATGATGAAATCACTCTTGTCCTTGAAGGTAAAGAGTGTTTTATCAATAGAGCCCCTGATAAATTTGTTTTCAGATAGGAAATTTGAAAGAGTTTCATACCATGCTCTTGGAGCTTGTTTCAGACCATACATTGCCTTGTGAAGTCTGTACACATGGTTGGGAAACTCGCTGTTCTCAAATCCTTCAGGTTGAGCAACATAGACTTCCTCAGCCAAATCACCATTGAGGAAGGCACTCTTTACATCCATCTGATAGACAGTGATGTTCATATAGGCAGCATAAGCAAGAAAGATTCTGATGGCCTCAAGTCTAGCAACAGGTGCAAAAGTTTCATCATAATCAATTCCTTCAGTCTGAGAGAATCCCTGTGCTACCAGTCTTGCCTTGTTCCTGATGATGTTCCCAATCTCATCCATCTTATTTCTATAGATCCATCTAGTGCCTGTGATATTCTTTCCAGGTGGAGCTGGCACTAGTGTCCATACTTTGTTCCTTTTGAACTGATTGATTTCTTCTTGCATAGCAGCTACCCATCCATCTTCTACCAGAGCCTCAGCAACTCTTTTAGGTTCAATTTGAGAAAGAAATTCAGCAAATAGACATTCATTGGCTGAGGCTGACTCTGAGTCTTGGATTCGCTGTCTGGTTGTGGCCCCTGCATTTGGTTCCCCAATAATGTTGACAAGAAGAATGTGTTGATCTCTTGACCACTTATTTTGAGGAGCTGGAGTTTCAAGAACAGGGGTACTTGAGAGCACAGCTGGTACAATTTGAGTCTCATCCTGCTGACTAGGAGGGCTTTCTTCAAAGACTACTTCAGTGTCTGAGTCTTCTTCAGCCACATCAAGGGTAGCTATTTCATTATCAGCAGGAGAAACTTCAGAGGTTTGAAGAATTGGTGAGTCATCAATATCATGAGAAGGACCATCAGAGATTTGGGGTTCTTCTTCATTAAGTTCCTGAGAGGTAGGAACTTCTATGTTGTGAGTAGACAGAGGGTCAAAATCAGGAACATAAGGAGTGAGAGTGTTGGAGTGGTGATGACAGGTAGATCTGGGTTCTGTGAACTCATCACTTGGGAAAGAAATATTTTCATTAAAATCTACTTCATCACCCTCTGTTCCTGTCCTCTGTATGACTTCATCATCTTCATTAAATCTGACATGGAAAGTTTCTTCTACTTCTTGTCTTCTGATGTTGAATACTCTGAAGGCTTTGGCTGTTGGAGAGTATCCCAAAAAGAATCCATCATCAGCTTTTTCATCAAACTTTCCAAGTTTATCCCTGTAGTTATAAATAAACACAGGGCATCCAAACACATGAAAATAGCTGACGTCTGGAGATCTTTTTCTGAAAACTTCATAGGAGGTTTTGCCATGTCTTTTGACAATGATTGATCTGTTTTGAGTGTAGCAGGCAGTGTGTACAGCTTCTCCCCAAAATTGTTTTGGTAAGGCTGCACCATTTAACATAGTTCTTGCTGCTTCAATCAGAGTCCTGTTTCTTCTTTCAGCCACACCATTTTGTTCAGGAGTGCCAGCTGAAGAGAAGTTCTGAGAAATCCCTTTTTCATCACAAAAAGATTCAAGTTGATGATTCTTGAATTCTGTACCATTATCACTTCTTAGAGCTTTGACTCTAACATCATTCATATTTTCAACCTGTCTGATGAAGGACATGATGGTATCAGCTGCATCACTTTTCCTTCTGAGGAAGAACACCCATGTATATCTTGAAAATTCATCAACTATGACCAAGGTGTATTTGTTGTGATTAATGGTTTGAGGTTTAACAGGCCCAAACAAGTCCATGTGAAGGAGATGTAAGCACTTGTCAATAGAGAATGATTGCCTAGTCTTGAATGAAGACCTGTGATGTTTTCCTTTGACACAGGCAGAACAAGTTTTGTCTTTGGAAAACATTACTGAAGGTAGACCAGCAACCAAGTTTTGAGTGGCTATCTTATTGATGTTCTTGAAGTTGAGATGAGACAGTCTTTTGTGCCACAGCCAGTTGACACTTTCAGAGGCTTTGGCAAGAAAACAATTTGAACTGTCTTCTGAGCACACAGCCATGTTGATGACATAAACATCTCTCCTTCTAGGTGCAACCAGCACAACATCATTATTTTTGTTGAATATGGTTCCCTGAGTCTTAGTAAACAAAACCTTATAGTCAACATCACATAATTGGCTGATGCTAATAAGATTATGTTTAAGACCATTCACATATGCAACCTTGGTAAATGTGATCCCATTGCAATTCACTAAGCCATATCCTTCTGTGTCACCTGAAGAGTTATCTCCAAACACCACTTTGGGACCTGGCTCCTTTGAGTATCTGTGCAGGTATTGTTGAATCCCTGTCATGTGTCTAGAACAGCCACTATCTAGATACCATACCGATTCCTTGAGATATTTCTGCACAGATACATAGAAACAGATTAGTTCCTATGGTGAACCCACTTTCCAGTGGGTTCCCTGAATTGCTTGTTAGCAACTCTTGTGTTCCTGAAAAACTTTTGGCGTTGGGATGGACAATTCATAGTTTCATGGTTATAACTCCCACAGATATCACACCCAGGGAAGTCACCACACTCGTCTGAGTGATGGTCTGTGAACCCACAGAATTTACAGGGAGGATAAGAATTGTAATTTCCCTGTTGTCTTTTGGAACTCTGTGGTCTGTCCCTAGAGGGTGTCTGAGCTCTTTTAGCTGCCATGTGTCTGTCATGATCTAAGGTCGAGTGGTGAGAATTTTTACAAACATTGCAATAAGGTTTGATTAACCTTTCCCCTTTGGGTTCACCTAGGACTGACTTAGGTTCATGAGAAGTAGAGCATTCAGCGGAAGGCTTAATGTGTTGTTTCAAGAGTTCTACTTCTTTCATAAGAGACAACAGGCGATCTTCAGTGGTGGGGTCAACCTTATTCACAGCTTTAGAAGAAACAGGCTTAAAAGCTACTTGTTTACCAGTTGGTTTAGCAGGCACACGAAAAACTTTGGCTGGAGGATTCTCAATATCTGTCTTAATTTCATCCTTAGCAGATCTAGAAGAACTGCTAGGTTCAACTCCAGAGAGTTTGGGCAATGGTGGTAGCTCAGCCACATCTTCAGAGACAGGGTCATTAGTCAAAGAAGTATCTGACATATGAATAGTCTCTGTAGATTTAAAGACAATGTCTTTGGGTTTGGTGAGAATCCTCAGCTTTTTATTCTTAGTAGTTATATCCCTGTTTAAGTCAGCAGGCACTTCATCCCTAAGCAATTCATCAATAGTAAACCTAGCACACAGCCATTTTTCAATAATCTTGTTCAATTCAGTGACTTGATCATTTAAAGCTATGTTTTTCAAGGTTAATCTAGCTACTTCATTTTGCAGGGACATTTTCTCTAAGTTAACCCGCCTGAGAGTTTCACATTCAGCCTTAGTATTTATCATTTCAGTTTTAACAGAGTGAAACTTATCAAGTAGGTTCTTCCTTTGTTCCTCAACAAAGTGCAAATCAACAATGGTGTAATCAAGGACATGCTTACGTTCATCAGTATCAGACATAGAAAGAAGCCTGTGTACCTTTTTCATTGTGATGTCAACCCATTGTCCTGATCTTGCATCACCTTTTCCAACAGCTGGTTCATCCTCAGCTATCGCCATAAAAGCCCTGACTCTTGTGGTGTCTTCTTCATCTGAAGTCAATGGTTCATCATTCCAATCATAGGTTTCAGCAACCAACCCTTTCTCAGTCTTTTTCTCACCACCTTTCTTTTTGGACATAGCTTCAATCTTCAAGTTCATCTGTTCTAACTCAGCTTTAAGTGCCTTGTACTTATTTTTGTAATCTTTCTTCTCAGTGTCTGAAGAATTGGATTGAGATGAGTTGTTATGTTGTTTGAACTTGTAGGGTTTGGATGAAGATGATGGATAAGAGGGTGAGGATGTTTTGGTGGAAGGACATTCTTTTTGAAAATGTCCAAGCTTTCCACAGGCAAAACATGTTTCTTTTGACCTATCAGTTGGTTTGCTAGCTGATCCTACTCTTCCAGATCTTTTGTAGTATCTTCTTTGGTTGGCTAGCAGTGCTCTTTCATGAAATTCTGCATTGAGGTCTGACAAGAATTCTTGGCTGCTACGGGTATCTTCTTCAATATCAGAATCGCTGTCAAGAGGATGTGTTGCAGAGATCAAAGCTTTGGAAGATGCTCGTTGGACTACAAATCTTTCAGTCTCTGATTTGTAGATAGTATCGATCAGCCCTTCTTCATAATTGTACTTACCATAGAGCTGAGCAAGGGTATCATTTTTGATTGAGTTGTTAGCTCTCTGAGTCTGATTCATGCTCAGCCACTTTCTTGGAAGGCTGTTGACAAAAGTGGCATTGATCTCAGCTTGACCAATAGTGACATCATTCATAGCGAGGTCATTTAGAAGAATCTTCAGCCTAGTATAGGTTTGCTGAACTTTTTCACCTTCAAGAGACTTAAAGGCATTAAACTGAAGTCTGAGTGCCTGAATCTTTGTCTCTCTTGTTTCAGAGGGTCCTTCATGGCCAAGAATGAGGTCTGTCCACATTTGTTTAGCTGTGGGACACTGAATGACAGACTTCATGATATGCTTTGGAAGACAGGAAATTATGATGCTTTTGAGACGTTTATCTTGGTTTGCTAATTTCCTATCAGCTGCGGTCCATTGTTTGACAGGCTTGGGAAGAGGGTTTTCTTCAGTAGAAGTAAGTGCCATGGGAATATATGGACCATTTTCTAAAATTTCTAAGAGAAAAGGTTCAAGTCCATCAAGGTATACAAGAAATTGACTCTTCCAACTGGCAAAGTCTTCTTCATCAAAGACTGGTACACTGGTTACGTGTGATCCACCTCTTGAGTCAAGAAGTTGGGGTAGATCATCGTCATTTGCTGGGGGGTTAAGTCTTGGTGAAGATGGGTTTGTGGAAGGTGAGTGTGGGCTAGAGGTTTCCGGCATGGTGGATCTTGATTATAAAACGGAGAACGATGTTTCTTGAAGGTTTTAATATCAAACACCTCTCTGATACCAATTGGAAGTCCCTAATCAATGCAAGAAACCCTAATCTTAACTTAATCAACACAAGGTATTACTTTTCAAACGTAATCTTATTATTGTATAATAAAGAATTACAAGTGCTATGGATAACACCGTTTGATGACAATGTGTTGTGCACACTTTGAACAACAATAAACCTTAACTTATGAATACAGTCGTAGCTGTTTGATTCACTAAGTTATACGCACTAATGTTCTTAATATCTCAAAGTGTTAAACATTAATGCATGGATACACATCCTATTTATAGTGTTACGAGTTTGACTTAAACAGTACTTGATGTCGACTACACAAGCTTTTACAAGTTCCCACATCAGTCACATGATGTCCTTCTATTCTTGGTAGTCTTCCATTATGCTTTAAGGAACAGTTGTCCAAAACAGTTTCCTTATTCTTCATATTCTCGAACACACAAATGGCATGTCCAAAGTGTGCTGAGAGTTATCAGGGTATTGCCACCCCTGTTAACTCTCAACCCCTCAGAGTCCCTAATACATCTTGGCTGTTATCCATCACAGCCAAGGAGTATGTCTTCAGGTAATCTTCGACTTCCCTGACAATGTCTCTGACATGGACTCCTCTGAGGTTGCTCACAGAGACTTGGATCTCTGTGAGTCTTGCGAAACTTGCCTGTCTCCTAGGCACAGGCAAAGGACTATCTATCAGCCTAATTATGTTTAAATCAATGAACAGGGAATCTAACAAGTTTAGATTCCCAACACAAACACTCTCAGACTTCTTTCTGATGAAAGAAAAGAAGAACTTGCAGAAGAAATGGAGCTCAAGAAAGCAATGTTTGTTCCCAGACCAGTGAAAAAGGGAATTTCTCTTGAGTTTCCCAAAGATATGGATCCACTATATCCAAGTGAAGCTGTCATAAGAAAGAGCCTCAAGCTCTCACCATTAGAAGCTTCAGATATGGTGCAAGTGTTACCACTAGATTCCAGAAACCCAATTGTGAGCTATGAAGAAGATGAATGTGGGTTTTGGAAGATTGGAAGGTATGGCAAAGAGGTACACACTTTTAGCACTCTCATATCTTTGTTTGCAAATTGTGATAGAGAAGACTTGGTGGACCTATGGAGGTTGCTAGAGACCAAGTATGAGGCTGAAACACCAACTTCAGCTAATGGAATAAAACTGTGGTCCACATTTAAGAGAATGTGTGGACCAAAAGATGAGGATCCTGCTATTTGGAAGGATCTTAAAGATGACCTCAGTGGTCTTCAATGGAGATTATATTCAGCTGCTGGTGTTTACCATTTGAGTTCTACAAAGTTTGCTAAGTATCTACTTGTGGATGGTCATTATTTCATATCCAAGGCTACCTTGGAGAAGATGAAGAACACTCAGCTGGAAATTGATTATTCAAGTGACATGGCAAAAGACTTGATCAGATTTATTTATTACCAATATGAGAAGGTTTGTAAGATTCCTCCTAGTCTTTAATGCTTATTCAGAAACTTGATCATAAGAGTGGATATCAAGTTTAGGGGAGGATTGTTGGGAATAAATTAAGGCCAGATCACTTGAGCGCTGACAAGAGTAAAACAAGCGTTGACAGGAGCAAAACAAGCACTGACAGCTCAAGCGTTGACAAGATAAAGTCAAGCGTTGATACATTGAAGACAAGCACTGATGGGAAGATATACTCTACGCCTTTACTGTATTCTAGATTACTTCTAGTAAAGATAGGAACAACAATGTATTTTCTATATTTATCTTTACCTAGAATAGCTGATACGTAGATTATTGTACAAGGCTTCTTATGTCTATAAAAGAAGACCTTTAGGTTAATGTTTCATATAAGTTTTCATTCGTAAACTACTTTCATTGTAAGCAAGTTTGCTATCATTAATCAAAGTGAAAGTTTGTTTATATCATTGTGTGTTCTTGTTTTAGTGTTAATTCCGCATAACACTTAGATTATCATAAGCATATACAAAGGTTTCTCTAAGTGTATTACTTGATCTAATCTCGTATGCATAAAGCTAAATCGATCTAAGTTTGGGATCAACAAGTGGTATCAGAGCTTGTTGAGGAACTTTTGATCTTAAAGAACACAAGAACCCTAAAAATCACCAAAACCCTAATTTTCTCAAAAACCCTAACAACATCATGTCAGAAACAATAACCTCCTCCTCCTCACCTTTACCAAACATCAAGATTCCCATGCTTGATGCAACCAACTTTGAATTGTGGAAATTCAATTTTGAACAATATCTAGGGATATATGACTACACACTCTGGGAGATCATTGAATATGGAAACACATTCGATAAAGCCCAAAAGATTGCTGATGCTATTACTCAAAGATCAGCTGTTGCTGGATGTTCTGAAGAAGATAAGAAAGAAAAACTTGAAGATGGTAGAGTTGTGTCTGCTGATGACATAGCAAAGAAAAGGGTTGACATGAAAACCCTAAATATTCTGAAACTCTCGTTAGGACAAGAGAACCAACATAAATATAGAGGTTATGATTCTGCTAAGCATCTTTGGGCAGCTCTTGAAGTTGCATATGGTGGTAATGCAGATACTAGGGAAGAAAAGAAGAAACAACTTATGCATGATTATGCTGTTTTTAAAGCACAACCCAATGAGAAGCTGAGTAGTGTGAGAAGCAGATTGCTTGACATTACAAGCAAATTGTCCTTCATGGGGACACAAGTTGGTGATGTTGACATCAATGCTACTTTTCTTAAAAGTCTTGGTGAGGTGTGGAAGATTGAGGCAAGATCCATTCTTGCCAATAATACTTACAAAAGTTCCACGTTTGATGACATTTACAACAAACTGAGGCTGTTGGAAGATGAAACTCTTTTAGAGCATGGAAACAAGTCTACCAACAGTAATATGGCCTTCTTCTCTCACAGTGAAGGTCAATTCAATCAGAAGGACTCTTACATGCATCCAGTTATTGGATCATCATGTGTCAGTGCTAGAACAAGTCCTGTCAACGTCTCCTTTTCAGACGCTGACACATTCAAAAGTGACTCCCCAAGAGTTAAACCTGCTGGTTTAGATTTGGATACTGTATGTGCTTATATTGCTTCTTTGCCCAATGTTTCAGTGATTACATATGAGGACCTTGAGCAGATAAGTGATGAGCACTTGGAAGAGATGGACATTAAGTGGAACATGGCTCTTGCTAGTATAAGAGCAAACAGGTGGAACAGAAGGTTTAAGAAGAAGATGACCTTCAATGCAAAAGACACAGCTGGATTTGATAAATCCAAAGTTGAATGCTACAACTGTCATCGTATGGGGCACTTCATGAGGGAATGCAGATCTCCTAGAAGATCTGATGCTGGTAAACCCTCAAGTCAAGTTGTTAAAGCTCAGGATTCCAAAGCCATGGTTGCAGTTCAAGGAATTGATGGTATGGGATGGGATTGGAGCTATCTGGCTAAGAATGTTGAAGAGGATAAAGCTTTGGTTGCTGAGGTTGAAGAAGAAGAGCATGTTGAATATGCTCTCATGGCACACTCCTCCTCTTCATCTGATAATGAGGTATACAATGATGCTTTTTGTAGTAAAGGTTGTAGGCTAAACACTGAGAAGCTTAACAAAGAGGTGTTAAGATTATTAAGTGATGTGAGTACTGAAAAGTGCAAACTGTCTAATTACCAACTAGCTCTTACTCAAACTGAGAAAACAGTTTCTGAATACAAGAAAATGGAATTTGACTTAAAAGATAAAATAAATATTTTAAAACATGAGCTAAATGCTAGTATGGATATTAGAAACATCATAGAAAGGGTTAATGGTGAGTTACAAGCAGAATTTGGACGCTGACAGAAATATTTTGGGCGCTGACATAGCAAAATTGGGCGTTGACAGACCTGCACATGAGGGTGATGTATCCCAGTCATCATCCATCATCAAGGAGGTTTCTTCACAGGTATCACCATCTACCTTACTAACAATTGCTCCATTAGATAAGGGTAAGGGTATTATGGTAGAAGAGATTGTTCCAAAGGATGCAGCTCAAGTTGAGTTTGATAGAAGATTGGCTGCACAAATCATGGAACAAGATAGAAAGGAGGTGAAAGCGTCACCATTTGTTGTTACTTCAGAAGAAGGAAGTGATGGAGCTAGCTCAGACTCAAGTGTTATGATTATAGAACCAGAAAGACTTTGTTGGGAATAAATTAAGGCCAGATTACTTGAGCGCTGACAAGAACAAAACAAGCGTTGACAAGAACAAAACAAGCGCTGACAGCTCAATCGTTGACAAGTTAAAGTCAAGCGTTGACACATTGAAGACAAGCACTGATGGAAGATATATTCTACACGTTTATTATATTTTAGAATACTTCTAGTAAGGATAGAAACGACAATGTATTTTCTATATTTATCTTTACCTAGAATAGCTGATACGTAGATTATTGTACAAGGCTTCTTATGTCTATAAAAGAAGACCTTTAGGTTATAAGTTTCATATAAGTTTTCATTCGTAAACATCTTTCATTGTAAGCAAGTTTGATATTGATAATCAAAGTGAAAGTTTGTTTATATCATTGTGTGTTCTTGTTTAAGTGTTAAATTCCGCATAACACTTAGATTTATAAAGCATATACAAAGGTTTCTCTACGTGTATTACTTGATCTAATCTCGTATACACAAAGCTAATCGATCTAAGTTTGGGATCAACAAGTGGTATCAGAGCTTGTTGAGGAACTTTTGATCTTAAAGAACACCAGAACCCTAAAATCACCAAAACCCTAATTTTCTCAGAAACCCTAACAACATCATGTCTGAAGCAATAACCTCCTCCTCCTCAGCCTTACCAAACATCAAGATTCCCATGCTTGATGCAACCAACTTTGACTTATGGAAGTTCAACTTTGAACAATATCTGGGGATCTATGACTACACACTTTGGGAGATTATTGAATATGGATACACTTTCAATAAAGCTCAAAAGATTCTTGATGCCATTACTCAAAGATCAGCTGTTGAAGGATGCCCTGAAGAGGATAAGAAAGAAAAACTTGGAGATGGTAGAGCTGTAGCTGCTGATGACATTGCAAAGAAAAGGGTTGACATGAAAGCCCTAAATATTCTGAAAGTCTCTTTGGGACAAGAAAACCAGCATAAATATAGAGGCTATGAATCTGCTAAGGATCTTTGGGAAGCTCTTGAAGTTGCATATGGTGGCAATGCAGACACTAAGGAAGAAAAGAAAAAGCAACTTCTGCATGATTATGCTGTCTTCAAAGCTCAACCCAATGAGAAACTGAGTAGTGTTAGAAGCAGATTGCTTGACATTACAAGCAAGTTGTCCTTCATGGGGACACAAGTTGGTGATGTTGACATCAATGCTACCTTTCTTAAAAGTCTTGGTGAGGCATGGAAGATTGAGGCAAGATCTATTCTTGCCAACAATACTTACAAGAGCTCCTCGTTTGATGACATCTACAACAAACTAAGACTGTTGGAAGATGAAACTCTCTTAGAGCATGGAAGCAAATCTACCACCAGCAACATGGCCTTCTTCTCTCATAGTGAAGGTCAATTCAATCAGAAGGACTCTTATATGCATCCAGTTACTGGATCATCATATGTCAGCGCTGGAACATGTCCTGTCAACGTCTCCTATTCAGACGCTGACACATTCAAGAATGACTCCCCAAGAGTTAAACCTGCTGGTTTGGATTTGGATACTGTTTGTGCTTACATTGCTTCTTTGCCCAATGGTTCAGTGATTACATATGAGGACCTTGAGCAGATAAGTGATGAGCACTTGGAAAAGATGGACATCAAGTGGAACATGGCTCTTGCTAGTATAAGAGCAAATAGGTGGAACAGAAGGTTTAAAAAGAAGATGACCTTCAATGCTAAAGACACAGCTGGATTTGATAAATCCAAAGTTGAATGCTACAACTATCATCGTATGGGGCACTTCATGAGGGAATGCAGATCTCCTAGAAGATCTGATGCTGGTAAACCCTCAAGTCAGGTTGTTAAAGCTCAGGATTCCAAAGCTATGGTTGCAGTTCAAGGAATTGATGGTACAGGATGGGATTGGAGCTATCTGGCTAAGAATGTTGAATAGGACAAAGCTTTGGTTGCTGATATTGAAGAAGAAGAGCATGTTGAATATGCTCTCATGGCACACTCCTCCTCTTCATCTGATAATGAGGTATATGATGATGCTTTTTGTAGCAAAGGTTGTAGGTTAAATACTGAAAGACTTAACAAAGAGGTGTTAAAACTAAAAGATGACATGAGTACTGAAAGATGTAAATTGTCTAATTACCAACTAGCTCTTACTGAAACTGAGAAAACCGTTTTTGAATACAAGAAAATGGAATTTGACTTAAAAGATAAGATCAACATCTTAAAACATAAGTTAGAGGGTAGTATGGATATTAGAAACATCATGAAAAAGGTTAATGGTGAATTACAGGCTAAGTTAGATGAGGCCATTAAGAATAAAGATAATGTTAGCCTCAAAATTCAAAGATTTGATAGAGCCACCCAAACCCTAGGAGACTGTGTAGCTAAACAAAGGGATCCTAAAGACATGACTGGGATTGGGATGAATGATTACTCTTTGGTTCCACCACCAGCTGGTGACTTCTATGGTGTCCAACGAAGGGACTTATCTTGGACTGGTTTACCAGAGCTCCAAGAGGAGGAATTCATTCGTCCACCAAGAGTTGTCACTCCAGTGGAAGAGTATCAACAAAAATTGACTGACCTAAATGAGTGGAAGAAAGCTAACCCTACTTTATTTGTTAAGGGAGGTTTGCTATGTGAAAGTCCCAATGAATCACCACCCATTAAGGTTACTAACCCAATCACTGGTAAAGCTGTTGACCTAGGCTCAAACACTGTTAGAAGACCTACCATTAAATATGCAGAGATGTATAGGAATAATAGGTCACCCAAGAGCCAAGTTAGCAATCATGGAACAGGTTTCTTCTCTTATAGACCTAAGGTTGTGTCTAAGAAAGCCTGTTAAACTTGTGGTAGCTTTTCACATTTGGCTTACAAGTGTGTCAACGCTCCCAAATACAGCGCTGATAGAAACAATTTCAGCGCTGTCAGGAACAAAGTCAACGTTGTTAGAAAGTCAAACGTTGTCAGACCCAAACCTTGTGTGCAGCAAAGTCCACAAGTGATTAGACCTGCCCCATTCTTTTCTAGAAGGTCTAACACTTATGGACAAAGACCATTTCAAAAGACAAACACCTGGTCAAATAGGCAATGGGTTTCTGCAGCAAACCCTAGGTTCAACGCTGACAAGGGTAATTTCAGCGTTGACAGGAAAAATTCTAACGCTGACAGAAACGTGACCAGACCTAAATATTTGCAGCCACAAGGTAAGGGGTCTAAAGCTTCTTCAAGCTTAACATGGAGACCCAAGAAAGATCAAAACCCTAATGATAATGGGATTTCAATGACTTGCAATAGATTTAATTACATTTCAAAGGTCATTACAAAACCTATTGGGGTTAACTGGGTATTTCATCCTTAAAAAGGATGAGAATGGGGTTGTTGTGAGAACTAAGTCTGTTCTTATTGAACAACCAGATGAATCCAAGTCTTTTGAGACTTGGGTTCCCAAAGAAAACTAATTTGTTTTCTTTATGTGCAGGGCATTCAAAGACAGATCAATGACTATGGATATTGGGATAGTGGATGCTCAAGGCACATGACAGGGAAGGAAGACTATCTGACGAATTTCACCCCTATTAAAGATGGTGATAAGGTATATTTTGGAGGTGGATATGGTACCATCACAGGCAAAGGAACCCTTCTCACCAATAATCTGCGTTTTGAGAACGTCTTCCTGGTAAAAGAACTTGATTACAACTTGTTTAGTGTATCACAGGTTTGTGATAACAAAAATAAAGTTCTTTTTACTGATACTGAGTGTTTGGTGTTAAGTAAGGATTTTAAGATCCCTGATGAGAAATATATTGAGTATAGAACACCTAGGCATAAGGACATATATAATGTGAATTTAAATGGGATTAAAATGAATACCAATATGTCTTGTTTTTATGCTAAGGCCTCAGTAGATGAGAGTAATTTGTGGCACAAGAGACTAGGGCACATAAATTTTAAAAATATAAATAGACTTGTGAGACTTGGTTTAGTTGATGGTTTGCCTGAGAAGGCCTTCCACAATGACCACTCTTGTGTTGCATGTCTTAAAGGCAAGCAGCACAAGGTCTCATTCAAGTCCAAACAGGTGCATACTAGTTCCAGACCTCTTCATATGCTTCACATGGACCTCTTTGGTCTAACCAATATAGAAAGTTTGAATGGTAAGTCATATTGCTTTGTTATCACAGATGACTTTTCTAGGTTTACTTGGACATTCTTTCTAGCTATGAAGAGTGACACAGCTGATGTTCTTATTGATTTTATCACTCAGATTGAGAAGAGGTCTGGCAATGAGGTTAAAATACTTAGGAGTGATAATGGTGGAGAATTTAGGAACAAGAAGCTAGATGATTTCTGTGCCAGGAAAGGAATTACTAGGCAATTTAGCATTGCTAGAACCCCACAACAAAATGGGGTTGCTGAGAGGAAAAATAGAACCCTAATTGAAGCAGCCAGAACAATGTTGGCTGATGCTCACTTTCCAATAGCCTTTTGGACTGAGGCTGTTAATACAGCATGCTATGTGCAAAATAGAGCATTGGTTAACAAAATTCAGAACAAAACACCTTATGAGTTACTTTGGGGAATAAAACCTAATATTGGTTTTCTCAGACCTTTTGGTTGTCATGTAGTAGTTTTGGATACTAGTGATGCCTTAGGGAAATTTAGTGCAAAAGGTGATGAGGGTTACTTCATGGGGTATTCAGTGCAGAGCAAGGGTTATAGGGTTTATCTTAAAGAGGACAAACGTATAGTTGAGAGAGTTCATGTTAGGTTCTTAGAGAATAAACCCAGTGATCCTGAAAGTGGTCCTAATTGGTTGTTTGACTTGGAACCCTTATCTAGAACTTTAAATTATATGTCTGTCACTAATCCAGACATTCTAAAGGTAACTTCAAATGTTGTGGAGGAACAAGTTGTTGATTCAGGTACACAGGTTCATAAGAAGGTTGGATCACAAGCAGAAAAGACATCTCCTATTCAAGAATTTGTTACAATTCCCATTTGGACAGATGCTTTTGCTGCTGCTGCTGCTGGACAAGACGATGGTGGTTTCCAAGTACCACCAGATACAAACATGCATGGTCCTTCAGGCGCTGACAAAGACAAATCTAGCGCTGACAAGACCAATTCAGACGTTGATGGCTCAGACGTTGACAACAACATTTCAAGCGCTGTTAGCCCAGACGCTGACAACCAAGATTCAGACGTTGACAACACTTATGGGCATCTTTTCTCTTCCAGTTTTGAACAAGGTGGACCTTCCGATATTCATGAAGAGGTTCACATTGATCAAAGAGAGACTGATGAAGAAGATATTGGCAACATGGAGCGTGAGGTTGAGGACACCAGACTTTCTGAAGGAGGAGTTCTCACTTCCACAATGAAGAATCACCCCCCATCCCAGATCATTAGTGATATTATGACTCCAGTTCAGACTAGAAGATCTCATCAAGGTCTTGGTGGGTTTATTGCCAATATACACAAGAAGGTTGATACCCCTCTTGTGCAAGCATGTTTGTTTGCATGTTTTCTGTCACAAGAAGAACCCAAGAAAATATTTGATGCTCTCAAAGAACCAAGTTGGGTGGAAGCAATGCAGGATGAGCTTCACCAATTTGCAATTCAGGATGTTTGGGAGCTGGTTAATTGTCCTAGATATGTCAGACCTATAGGGACAAGATGGGTTCTCAGGAACAAAAGAGATGAAAAAGGCATTGTGGTCAGAAACAAGGCAAGGTTAGTGGCTCAAGGTTATACACAAGAGGAGGGGATAGACTATGAGGAGGTCTTTGCACCAGTTGCAAGGATTGAAGCTATTAGCATTTTTATAGCCTATGCCTCCTGCATGGGCTTCACAGTCTATCAAATGGATGTCAAGAGTGCCTTCCTGTATGGTACCATTGTTGAGGAAGTATATGTCATGCAACCTCCTGGTTTTGAGGATCCAGAGCATCCAGATAAAGTGTATAGAGTCAAAAAGGCTATGTATGGCCTTCATCAAGCCCCTAGAGCATGGTATGGTACTTTGTCTACCTATTTGGTGGACAATGGATTCAAGAGGGGCACCATAGATCAGACACTATTTACAAAGAAGAAAGGCAAGGATGTGTTGCTTGTGCAGGTCTATGTTGATGATATCATTTTTGGGTCTACTGATCCAAAGATGAGTGAGGATTTCTCCAAACTTATGACATACAAATTCAAGATGAGTGCTATGGGGGAGATGAACTTCTTTCTTGGTTTACAAGTTCAGCAGAAAGAGGATGGTATCTTCATCTCCCAGGATAAATATGTTGCTGAGATCTTGAAGAAGTTTGGCTTTTCTCCACATGAAAAGAGGGCTACTACTCCTATGGATAGAGAACACCCTTGGGGAAAGATTGGAGATGGGAAAGATGTTGATGTCAGGCACTATAGATCCATGATTGGATCCTTGATGTATCTTACTGCCTCCAGACCTGATGTTATGTTTGCTGTGTGTGCTTGTGCACGCCATCAAGTGACTCCCAAAGAATGTCACCTTTATGCTGTGAAGAGGATCTTTAGGTACCTAAGATGCTATCCTAGTCTTGGTTTGTGGTACCCAAAGGATTCACCATTGGAGCTGATTGCATATTCAGATAAAGATTATGGAGGTGATAAATTTGATAGGAAATCCACAACTGGTGGATGTCAGTTTCTTGGGAGCAGGTTAATATCTTGGAAATGCAAGAAACAAATAGTGGTGGCTAATTCTACAACTGAAGCAGAGTATGTGGCTGCAGTTGCATGTTGTGGCCAAGTGTTGTGGATTCAGAACCAGCTGTTGGACTATGGGTACAATTTCATGCATACTAAGATATTTGTTGACAATAATAGTACTTTATGCATCATTAAGAATCCTGTACATCATTCTAAAACTAAACACATAGAAATTAGACACCATTTTATAAGAGATTGCTTTAAGAAAGGTTTAATACAACCAGATAGGGTTGACATTGAGGAAAATGTGTCAGATTTATTAACTAAACCTTTTGATGCTGGGAGATTTCAATACTTGGTAACAAGTATTGGGATGGTCAATCTCACATAATATGTGTTTTAGAGTCTTTTTGTAAAAGTATGTACAGGATGATGCATTATTATTGGTCTTATTAGATTTTCCACTATTTTTCTAACACTGACAAAGGTTGCTTGAACACTGATAAGTGTTTTTGTAACGTTGTCAGCAATATTATTGTCTAACGCTGACAAAGCTTCCCTCAACGCTGTCATGTGTTATCGGGGCGTTGTCAGCAACAATGTTAGTTTTGTGGTTTTCAATCTAAATGTGCAGATGGTGTTAGCAGTATACCATTGGATACAAAGTTGCTTATGGCTCAATGGAGAAGCATTTGGACAAGTTTTTATTTATGGATGATGGTTGGAATGTTTCATTCCTATCTTGACATAATTTTTTTTATGTTCATGCATGATTTTAGCAAACTTTTTGTATCATAGTTTAAGGGGAGGTTTTAGGAACCTTTCGGATGTTTGGGTATCCATATGATACTCTTATCACAATTCTAGATTGTGTCCACAGGTGAGTATGAGTTAGTTTTACTAAATCATGAGGCACTGTAGCATGCAAAGTTGATATACTATGCATGCTGGCAAGACATTTTTGGCCTAGAATTGGTTGTGGTCTATTGGGAGACTTGGGAATGATTTTGATATGGGATTTACCTGGGAGTAACAAGGATTTTATAAGGTAACTTGGTTGTTAAGAGTTTTGGTTAGCAAGGGACACTAGAGGACTGTTATGCCTATCTTGCTTATGCAAGTGTGCATAACTAGACAGTGCTTGCCGCCCTATAATAGTTATCAGCTTTTGGTTATCTTCTCTAGGATAAATTACTTGTTAAGGTCATTTTTCACTTTTTAAAATATTTTCATTTTTGGACGCTGACAAGAATTTTCCAAGCGTTGTTGTGACCAAATTGGACGCTGACATGGCTATAGGCAAACGTTGACAAGATTATAGCCGTTGGGCGTTGATAGGTTATTTATGACCGTTGACACTCAATGGGACCTACCCAGTTGTTACTTTTTGACATATTTCAAGCCGTAATTTTAGGAGTTGTTACTTTCATTTAATGCATGAGATAACTTATAACTTTTTCAATATTTTCATGATTGATTTTTGAAAATCTTTGCCTATTTTTGGGCCAATCACATGCATTCTTTTTCTCCTATAAATTTGGCTCCTATTTTAAACAGGGTATCTATAATTCTTGTCTAACAATTTTCTCTTATCAACTTCATCTTCTTCACTTAAAATTCACAGCTTTCATCAATGGCACCAAAGTTTAAACCAACAGAATTGGAATTGGGGTTCAGATCACAACACAACATGATTGCTTATCTTGAAGCTGATGATACTCTGTTTCCCCAATACACACAAATGGTGGCGTATTTGAACGCATCCCCATTAAGGTATGCTCTTTCTCATGCACCACTCATTCCAGTCACACACATTAAGTAGTTTTGGAATAGTGTTAGTTCCTCAACAGTTAATGGAGTGACCACATTGACTTCTATTGTTCATGGGAGATCTTGGGTGGTTACTGAGGCCTTGGTACGCCAAGCCTTGCATCTTGATGATGCTGATGGTATAGCCACCCTTCCCATAACTGAAATAGAACAAGGGCTTAGGGCTTTAGGATATCCTTTTCCTGATGAAGGTACTCTTAATAAGTATCATAATCAGGAATTTCCTCCAGCCTGGAAGTACCTCATACATGTCCTCCTTCAATGTTTGAGTCCCAAATGTACTGCACACAATGAGATCAATAGATCCATTGCCAGTGCTATTGTGTGCATTGCAACAGGGCAAAAATATAACTATTCTAAAATGATTTTTGAGGGGATGTGTAAAAACAAGGGGACAAAAATGACTTTAGCTTATCCCCGTTTTCTGCAAATGGTTTTTGATGATCAAGGTTACTGCTCAAGGGATCACAATGATTTTTATAAGATCCCTGAGCAAAAGAAAGCTATTTTTATGAAGATGGACTCACCACCTCATAGAGAACTACCTTTAACCCAAGCCATGCTTGCTGTTATTGCAGCAGCACAACCCCAACCAGACCCCCAACCTCAAATTGATCCTCAACCACAACTTGAACCCATTCCTGAACCTTTACCTTCACCTGAACACATGCAACTTGACCAAGAACCCTTCGACGCTAACACATCAAATGTTGGCGTTGATGTGCCTATTTCCAACGCTGACACACAACCTTCACAATCCCAAACACCGCTTAACCAACCCACATCTACCCATTCTTCCACACCATCTTCCACACCCCCTGAATATAGGTTGATGAAACGCCAAAGGACTACTGGAGTGTTCTCCTCTGGTGGTCCTAGCCATGAAGCAGAGAGAACCACCACCACAAGTGTGGCTGGTGCCCTGGATGAGGCTGGGACTATTGGTTCTGGCTTAGAAGCTGGCCAAGGCAGTCCCACCATCATTAAGTCCTCATCCTTGCCCAATGAATCTGACTTGGGAGGTCAAATCCCCATTTCAGAAGAGGGCAGACTGGAACCAATGACTCTTTTGGAATTGACGGCAGTCTGCATAAGCTTGCAAAAGCAAAATGCAGACTTAGTACAAATTGTCAGCTCACAAGGCCTTGAACTCAAGCAATTGAGGGAGAGGATTGTTGTTTTGGAAAGTGATCGTGCTAGGAGGGGTATGGAGGAATCTTCCAAAGGGGAGGAAGATCAAATAAATCTGAGTGATAAGGGCAGCCAGGATGGTCAATCAATGGATGTTGCTGAGGCCCTTACAACTTTGAAGAAACCACCAGGTTTTGATACGTCCTTAGTCTCTCCCACCAACTTAAATTTATCATTTACAGCTATGTTGAGAGAGGTTACACAAGGCGCGGAGGGAAAATATTTGAGCGTTGACAAGGAAAATTTGGACGCTGATAGAAGTATTTTGGGCGCTGATAGGACAAATTTGGGCGTTGATAGACCTGCACATGAAGGTGATGTATCCCAGTCATTATTTTGGGCGCTGATAGGACAAATTTGGGCGTTGATAGACCTGCACATGAAGGTGATGTATCCCAGTCATCATCTATCATCAAGGAAGTTTCTACTCAGGTATTACCATCTACCTTACCAACCATTGCACCATCAGATAAGGGTAAGGGTAAAATGGTAGAAGAGAGTGTTCCAAAGGATGCAGCTCAAGTTGAGTTTGATAGAAGATTAGCTGCACAAATTATGGAACAAGATGAAAAGGAAAAGTCACCATTTGTTGTGACTTCAGAAGAAGAAAGTGATGGAGCTAGCTCAGACTCAAGTGTGATGATTATAGAACCAGAAAGGCTTGAGTATTGTGATGAGTTTGCTTGGGAAAAGTTGAGAGAATTGAAATTGCAGGTTGACTTTGACATGCCAGAGGTGGTTCAAATGTATCATGCTTGGGAAGACAGATGTATGGAGAATCCAGACTTGACCATTTCAGATCAAATATGGGGTTTGGAGCTTCTTCTTAGAGTTCAGAAGGATTGCCAGGTAATTTTGAAACACAAGGCAAGCAATATTCTCTGAGAGTTGAAAAGGGATAGAAGGGAGCTCTATTTTATGTTGCTCAGATGTCATGGAGTTGGATGGACATATCAGAAGTTGAAGGCTTTGACATTTGATGAGTTGGAAAACAGGGCTTATCCCATTTGGGTGAGAGTGCAGGAAGCAAACACTCTCAGACTTCTTTCAGATGAAAGAAAGGAGGAACTTGCAGAAGAAATGGAAATCAAGAAAGCTATGATGGTTCCCAGGCCAGTGAAGAAGGGAATTTCATTTGAGTTTCCAAAAGATATGGATCCACTATATCCAAGTGAAGCAGTTATAAGAAAGAGCCTCAAGCTCTCCCCATTAGAAGCTTCAGATATGGTGCAAGTGTTACCA
This sequence comes from Glebionis coronaria, assembly GCA_025667525.1. Lineage (NCBI taxonomy): Eukaryota > Viridiplantae > Streptophyta > Magnoliopsida > Asterales > Asteraceae > Glebionis > Glebionis coronaria. The sequence goes on along the minus strand of CM046875.1, from coordinate 594,722,978 downwards.
TTAGATTCCAGGAACCCAATTGTGAGCTATGAAGAAGATGAATGTGGGTTCTAGAAGATTGGCAGATTTGGCAAGGAGGTACACACTTTTACCACTCTCATATCTTTGTTTGCAAGTTGTGATAGAGAAGACTTGGTGGACCTTTGGAGGTTGCTGGAGACCAAGTATGAGGCTGAAGCACCAACTTCAGCTAATGGAATAAAACTTTGGACCACATTCAAAAGAATGTGTGGACCAAAAGATGAGGATCCTGCAATTTGGAAGGATCTTGAAGATGACCTCAGTGGTCTTCAATGGAGGTTATATTCAGCTGCTGGTGTATACCATTTGAGCTCTACAAAGTTTGCTGAGTATTTACTTGTGGATGCTCAGTATTTCATATCCAAGGCTATTTTGGAGAAGATGAAGAATACTCAGCTGGAAATAGATTATTCAAGTGACGTGGCAAAAGATTTGATCAGATTTATTCATTACCAATATGAGAAGGTTTGTAAGATTCCTCCTAGTCCTTAATGCTTATTCAGAACTTGATCATAAGAGTGGATATCAAGTTTAGGGGAGGATTGTTGGGAATAAATTAAGGCCAGATCACTTGAGCGCTGACAAGAACAAAACAAGCGTTGACAAGAACAAAACAAGCGCTGACAGCTCAAGCGTTGACAAGTTAAAGTCAAGCGTTGACACATTGAAGACAAGCACTGATGGAAGATATATTCTACACGTTTATTATATTCTAGAATACTTCTAGTAAGGATAGAAACGACAATGTATTTTCTATATTTATCTTTACCTAGAATAGTTGATACGTAGATTATTGTACAAGGCTTCTTATGTCTATAAAAGAAGACCTTTAGGTTATAAGTTTCATATAAGTTTTCATTCGTAAACATCTTTCATTGTAAGCAAGTTTGATATTGATAATCAAAGTGAAAGTTTGTTTATATCATTGTGTGTTCTTGTTTAAGTGTTAAATTCCGCATAACACTTAGATTTATAAAGCATATACAAAGGTTTCTCTACGTGTATTACTTGATCTAATCTCGTATACACAAAGCCAATCGATCTAAGTTTGGGATCAACAGACTTGAGTATGGAGAAGAGTTGGCCAAGGAGAAATTGAGAGAGTTGAAATTGCAGGTTGACTTTGACATGCCAGAGGTGGTTCAAATGTATCATGCTTGGGAAGAAAGATGTATGGAGAATCCACACTTGACCACTTCAGATCAAATATGGGGTTTGGAGATTCTCCTCAGAGTTCAAAAGGATTGCCAGGTAATTTTGAAACACAAGGCAAGCAATATTCTCTCAGAGTTGAAAAAGGGATAGAAGGGAGCTATACTGCATGTTGCTCAGATGTCATGGAGTAGGATGACTTATCAGAAATTGAGGGCATTGACATTTGATGAGTTGGAATGCAAGGCTTATCCCATTTAGGTAAGAGTGCAGGAAGCAAACACTCTCAGACTTCTTTCTGATGAAAGAAAAGAAGAACTTGCAGAAGAAATGGAGCTCAAGAAAGCAATGTTTGTTCCCAGACTAGTGAAAAAGGGAATTTCTCTTGAGTTTCCCAAAGATATGGATCCACTATATCCAAGTGAAGCTGTCATAAGAAAGACCCTCAAGCTCTCACCATTAGAAGCTTTAGATATGGTGCAAGTGTTACCACTAGATTCCAGAAACCCAATTGTGAGCTATGAAGAAGATGAATGTGGGTTTTGGAAGATTGGCAGGTATGGCAAAGAGGTACACACTTTTACCACTCTCATATCTTTGTTTGCAAGTTGTGATAGAGAAGACTTGGTGGACCTATGGAGGTTGCTAGAGACCAAGTATGAGGCTGAAACACCAACTTCAGCTAATGGAATAAAACTGTGGTCCACATTTAAGAGAATGTGTGGACCAAAAGATGAGGATCCTGCTATTTGGAAGGATCTTGAAGATGACCTCAGTGGTCTTCAATGGAGATTATATTCAGCTGCTGGTGTTTACCATTTGAGTTCTACAAAGTTTGCTGAGTATCTACTTGTGGATGGTCAGTATTTCATATCCAAGGCTATCTTGGAGAAGATGAAGAACACTCAGCTGGAAATTGATTATTCAAGTGACATGGCAAAAGACTTGATCAGATTTATTTATTACCAATATGAGAAGGTTTGTAAGATTCCTCCTAGTCCTTAATGCTTATTCAGAAACTTGATCATAAGAGTGGATATCAAGTTTAGGGGAGGATTGTTGGGAATAAATTAAGGCCAGATCACTTGAGCGCTGGCAAGAGTAAACCAAGCGTTGACAGGAGCAAAACAAGCGCTGACAGCTCAAGCGTTGACAAGATAAAGTCAAGCGTTGATACATTGAAGACAAGCACTGATGGGAAGATATACTTTACGCCTTTATTGTATTCTAGATTACTTCTAGTAAAGATAGGAACAACAATGTATTTTCTATATTTATCTTTACCTAGAACAGCTGATACGTAGATTATTGTACAAGGCTTCTTATGTCTATAAAAGAATACCTTTAGGTTAATGTTTCATATAAGTTTTCATTCGTAAACTACTTTCATTGTAAGCAAGTTTTCTATCATTAATCAAAGTGAAAGTTTGTTTATATCATTGTGTGTTCTTGTTTAAGTGTTAATTCTGCATAACACTTAGATTATCATAAGCATATACAAAGGTTTCTCTAAGTGTATTACTTGATCTAATCTCGTATACATAAAGCTAAATCGATCTAAGTTTGGGATCAACATATATATATATATATATATATATATATATATATATATATATATATATATATATATATATATATATATATATATATATATGTGTATTCACTAGTTTTTGAGTTTTAATAAGTCCATAGTATGTGTTCATGTGAATGATTAAGTGAATGTAAAATGAATGTAAATAGGATAGATATAAGTTTATATGAACTTACTTGTTAAGATGATAAAGGTGATCATAAGTAAACCAAAGGAAATCCGAAGTTTCAATGAATCAACAATGGAGAAAACCCTAGACCACAAAGCATGCCGTGACCCATGATGATTCGTGAGCTACTTTGGAGTTGTCTTGGAGATCAAGCTTTTGTAGGAGTAGACAATGATTAATATTTAAGATGTTTAGGACATAGATTTGGTGTAGTAATGGTGGAGTAAATGTGTTCTTGGTGGATCTTGGTACCAAGAAGAATACTAGCTGAGAGTTGAGAGAGAGTGAGAGTGATTTAAGTATGTTTTGAGATATGTGTTTGCATGTCATTCGGCTAGTATGCAAGATATACTAGGATTTGAGATATCCAACATAGTACTAACATATCTCCCTCTGGATTACATAGGATATTTAGAAGATTTAGGAAAGATATTAGTTAGATATGCAAGTACAATCCATAATTGGCTAAACATGGTTCACTTCCTTTTTCTTTCTTTGTTTTGCCGTGTGTAAGGAAGTCAAAGGGGGGACAAGACATGGTTTCAATAGTAGCAAGTGTCATGGTTAGTAGCATGGTGTAAGTTGACCATTTGCAACATAAGTCATTTCCAAGTGTACAAGGCAAGTATATGTTTCAAGTGTATACATGTATATATATACACGTGTAGAATAGGTGTTTTAGGGTAGAAATGTGTCTTACTTGTTTAAATTAGTGAGTTACCAAAAGTTTAGGTAATATATTGTAGGCAGTTGTGAAGTTTCTAGGTATTTTGTTTAAGGTTTTAGATAACTTGGTGAAAGTATACAATGTATATAATATTAAAAGTATTATACTTGTTTATAATAAATGAAATGTCAAGGTGAGGTAACATATGTTGTTTTTATGAAGTCATAGGGTTTCTTATAGTATGAGATATTTAAGTATATGTACATATAATAGTAAGTCCAGGTACTTGGTAAAATTATGTATGTGAGATCATGTTTTCCAGACTGTTACAATTATTAAATGTTTACTGAGGTGGTGAGTCCTTGTTTATCATGTGGCCAGTCAATTGCCAGAGTAGTCAGAAAAGACTAAAGGTTCATATATATTAAAATTAAATATGAAATGATAGTATGATAAGTGGAAAAATAATGCTCAATTAATCATGTAAAAAGTGGTAATAAATAGGTTCCAGAAATGAGGAGTACAATAACTGACAAAGTCAAATGGGTAAAATCAGAGGTTTTACAGTACATTCCCGTTATTTTAGCTTTGTGCTCAAAGCTAAAGATGACGTCACCGGTCAGGTGAACAAATGTGGGTACTTGGTTTTGAACGAGTCTTCTCGTTCCCAGGTGAACTCAGGACCTCTCCTCGAGTTCAAACCTACCGTGATCAACAGAATGCGATTGCGTTTCAATTTCTTAACCGTTCTCTCCATGATTTCTACTGGTTCTTCTGTGAACTGGAGTTTGTCGTCAAACTGAACTCCTTCCAATGGCATATCCAATGGTTCTTCAGCATAGCACTTCTTTAGATTAGACACGTGGAAGGTGGAGTGTACCCGACTCAATTGTTGTGGTAACTCTAAACGATACGCTACCTTCCTGATCCTGGCTATCACTTTGAAGGGGGGCTAACATGATGTGGGTTCAGTTTTCCACGTTTACCAAAGCGTACAACTCCCTTCCAAGGTGATACCTTGAGCATGACGCGATCACCTACTTCAAATTGCATAGGTTTACGTTTCAGGTCCGTGTAGCTCTTTTGTCGATCGCGGGTAGCTTGAATTCTTTGATTTATGAGGACGATCTTGTCGGTAGTATCCTGGATTAAATCAGGTACAGTGAGCTAAAATTCACCTACTTCTGCCCAACACACAGGTGAACGACATTTTCGACCATATAGTGCTTCAAAACGGGAAGCCTTAATGCTGGCGTGATAGCTGTTGTTGTAGGAGAATTCAACTAAAGGTATGTGGTCAACCCATCCATTTCCAAAGTCAATCACACATGCTCGTAGCATGTCTTCTAGAGTCTGGATGGTTCGTTTACTTTGACCGTTAGTCTATGGATGATAAGCAGTGCTTATGTCCAAGATTGTACCTAAGGCTCGTTGGAAAGCCTTCCAAAAGTTCGATGTAAACCTACCGTCTCGATCACATATTATTGAGACTGGTATTCCATGTTTGGTCACTATCTCCTTAAGATACGTTTTCGCTAGCTTTGCCATGGAATTGGTTTCCCTAATTGGTAGGAAGTGAGCATATTTGGTGAGTCGGTCGACGATTACCCAGATAGTATCGTAACCGTGAGATGACTTTGAGAGTGTGGTAATAAAGTGCATAGTGATGTTATCCCACTTCCATTTTGGTATCTTGGGCTGTACAAGCAAAACCGATGGTCTCTGGTGCTCGGTTTTGACACGTGAGCATGCCAAGCACTTCTAAACATAGGTGGCAATGTCAGATTTAATATTCGGCCACTAATATAGCTTCTTCATATCCTGATACATCTTTTCAGATCCGGGATGTATAGAATATTTAGACTTATGAGATTCGTGCATGATGATAACGCTCAAATCCAACATGTATTAATAAGCGTTATCTTCACTATTGGTGTATTATTTGTGGTAATAAACGGACTTTTATTGCTAATATTGTGCAAAGTTCGGTTATTGTGTATTGTAGGAAGAAAGGACGAAGAAACGCGAATAAAGGAATAAAAAGCGCGAATTAGAGAATAAGGAATAAACGAAGCATGAAAGCGTAAGATTTCGTGTGAAGAATAAAAGATGATGAAGGAGTTTTGGAAGTGTAGAAGAAAGAAAAGAAAGAGGAAGGACTAGAAGGAAAAGTATGGATGCTAAGTTGCCACCAGCAACACTTTGCTTGCCTCCATCAAATCCACCTTCATTTGCCACTAACATCAAAGTAGCATTCAGTTGCCACTGGCAAGCAAGTCTATGCCTCCATCAAACCAACCTTCATTTTCCACCAGCATGTTTTTAGTCAAGTTTAGCAAGAGTTATTCATAAATTCCCACCATCAATGAGAGGCTTCTCATTTGCCTCCCATTAACATTCCCTGGAGTTTATTCCCTCCTCTCCAAGCATAAACATGTATAAAATAGACCTAGGGTCATTTGTTTTATAGTGCTTCATCCATTGATCATTCTAACCCTTGACAAAGGTTAGAATCACCAAACTTATATAACCCAAAAGACAATAAACCTCTGTTAATTCTCAAGAGGAGGACGAATTTCGTGAAGGAGAGATTCGGGTGGAGGAACATTGATCAATTGGAGGCTTGGAATTGCTACAAATTCTGTTTTTGTTATTTCTTGTTTTTGGAAGAACTTTTGGTAATTTCTTGTACTTGGATTAATCTTCATTATAATTTAAGTGCTATTGAATGTTTGAGAAAATTATGACTTGTGTTGAAATGTGTTTGAATTCTGAGTAGTGTGATATACTTGTGTGATGAACGTGAATTCTAAAAGGGAGTTTGGTTTTATGAACAAGAAAATGTAAATGGGTTTTTATGGTTGATAATTCTTGAAACATGTTTAGATAATCAAATGAAACATAGCTTTTTATTGGATTTAGAGGTCGAAAGGATTTCCGGTAAACTATGTTCCAAAAGATTTATGCATGAGTCAATTTGGTTTCTTGGTGATTGATACTCACCTTGACGAGTTGGTTAAAAGAATTTGTCAAAAGATTTATCTTGGGTATAGGTCGAAAGGACCCATTCAAACCAAACTTATCTCTTTATGTTTTCTAACAAATGGCGATTATAACAAATTGAAATAGATGATCATAGACCGAAAGGGTTTATCTACACCAATTGGTTAATATGAATTCTGTGAAAAATACCATGGAATAGAATTTATAGACTTTAGATTTGTGATTCATAGTTGCTTATGCACACAAACTATCTCTCTTACGGATGAAATGGAATTCACACAAGTATTGTTTTTAGTTATGTTTACCTTTACCATGTTAATTCTTACGGTAGTAACGGTAGTGACAACCCTATTGCCTACACCACCGCAACATTTTGATTATGCGCAAATCCCATGGGACGACCTAGACTTACCCGACTTTGCTACAATAGAACGAGTATACTTGCTCGTATGCGTAGTTAAGGAATTAATAAGTCTTGTTAATAAATTTAAAACAAGGAGTGCAAGACGCGTATCAAGTTTTTGGCGCCGCTGTCGGGGATTTGTTTACTTTTCATGTTATAATCATTATAAATTAGTAGTGGTGTTAGAAATTTAGTTTTTAGTTCTAATAAAAAGTGAATGATAATAGGTTTAGGATCTCATACTTTAAATAAAATGCTTGAATAATATGTGTTTTATGTTATTTTATGTTTGCACTAGAAATTTCATAAGAACACTCATACACATAAAATTACAAAAAAGAGAATAAAAGCAATTTAGATAGTGTTTGGATTAAGCTTAATTTTGTTTAGGATTAAAAGTTTTATAATTTTAGTTTGTTTGATTTGTTCCTCTAATGAAAAGCTAAAAAAATGTTTTTATAAAAATACATAAAATTGTTTTGAAAAAAGAAATGGTAAATCTAAATTTTTTTTTTCTGCACTGGGGCAGTTGCTGCCGGCACCATCACCTTGCCGGCCGGTAACTTGATCACTGTCATCACAATGCCTCCGGCACCATCACCTTGTCGGCCGGCAACTAGTCTTCTGCTTCACCTTGCCGCCGGCAACACCCCCATGCCGGCCGGCAAGGTTGTCAGACCAAAAAAAAATAATTTTCTTTATTTATTTTGTTTGTTTAATTGTTTTATTGCTTTTAGGAATTTGGGTGATTGTTTATTTGTATTAATTGTGTTTTCTTTAACTAACGCTAACCCTAATGTTTGTTAACTTTGTCTTGTTAGTCTTATTCTAAAAAAGAAATGAACACACTTAGCGAAATTTCCGAGTTCTTGAATGGATTGGACGAAGAACTAAGTGACGAGTGTGACTCAAACGTCACTCATGTGGAAAAGACCCAAGAAGAGAAGGATTCGTGGGAGGCATTGCCTCACAAAAATGTAGTAATCCGAGAAGAAGGTTTTGAAAAAGCGGTCTATGAAAGGGCCGAAATCGTTCGTATACCTAACCATTGATGCAATTTTCCATTCCATGCAAAGTTGAAGAGCAAAAAGCTTGGGATGCAGAATTGAATCTAGCCTACCCGACAAATTACATGACTGAAGAAATGTTGGGTAAGTTAGGATTCATGATTGTTGGTTACACCGATTACGGGAGACGGGTAGTACGAAATATGCGGGTTAATATCTATGGTTACGTGTTCTTGACAGAATTCTATATCATAAACACGCCGATATAGGCGAACCATCGGTGGTCTTCGGTTATAAGTTTTTGTGGGAAACAAGATGTGTAGTGGAATTCGAGCAAGGCACATTGATGGTCAACTTGACCAAGCTCAAAGGCGAAAAAGATGATTACATTGAGTTCTTGGTTGAGGGTGGACCTAAAGCTGAAGATGAAAGTGAAGTGTTGAAGATGGGAAAGGCGAAAAGAAACAAAAACATGGAGGCTAGCAAGTTGACTCCAAATGACTTCTTTCCAAAACCGACCGACCTAGAGGAAGGATCTCCTTCCGCCTTTGTACCCAACCCATTGCCCTTAGCTTATCCAATCTACAATAAACAAAAGGAGAGGATAAGAATCATATTGAATAAAAAAGAGGAAGAACTCAAGGAATCCAAACCAATTTTGGAAGTCTTGGGAAATTATGTGAGTTACCGGAAAAAGCTCGATGAGATAGAGATGGGAAAAGCTCGTCTTAAAGGAGAAGAATTCAATGATCATATTTAGGAGAGAATCATTGAACACGGTTTGCCCAAGAAGATGCAAGACCCCGGGAACTTCGTCATCCCAATTCTCATTAATAGAACCACACCGTTCGATGCATTAGCCGACACGGGGGCTATGTGAGTATCATGCCATATTCTATCTACCAAAGCCTTGGCTTGACCAACCCGGAGCCTTACTTTTCAGACCTAACCATGGCGGATAATACACAAACCAAACATATGGGTATGGTAAGGAACGTTCGTGTATAAGTTGGTTTCCAAGCATATGTCATGGATTTTCTAATCATGGACATACCAGAAGACAAAGACCTACCCTTATTGTTGGGACGACCTTTTCTAAAAACGTGTGGGGCAATTATTGACTTAGGACGAGGTATGATTGCAATTAATGACGAGATTTCCGTTCACACCTATGCACCAAGACCGAGGGCGAAGCCTTGGTATTTGGACTTCGAGAGCGAGATGGAAGATGAGTGGTTGAGTTGTTTTGAAGTAGGAAGAGATGCCGACGGGTTTCCTTTGTATGGACCTTTAGGAGCACCATACCTTAATTGTGATGATCCTATGGAAAAGGCTTTAGCTATTGAAGCCTACTTCAACCCTTTCAAGAACATCCTAGTTTTCAAGAAGATGACATATTTCTTGGGATCGCTACCGGTGCAATTAAAGAACCACGATTAGGGTCCGGATGGGGATAGTAAGTATGCAAGGATAGAAGGAGACAAGTTTTGGCATGCAAAGATCAAAGTTACTACACCGTGTGGAAACATGTACACACGAGCATTCAAGACGAAGCCTACCGAAAGAGAACTCTCAAAGAAGTTTAAGCCCGATGATATATTGGACATCAAACACTTCATGGATTAGAGAAGCACGGGAATAATAAAAAATAAAAGCATTCAAGACAAAGGCTTGATTTTTCTTTTTATTTTCAGTTTTTACCTTAAAAACTATTTTGGTTATTTTCGTGATGACTTGGTAACTTAGACACTTTTGGTTCTTGGTAATTTTGGTTTGTTTAGTTATTTTGTTTTATTTATTCATTTTAAATTTAGGAATTTTAGAAATTCTGTGAAATTTTTGAAAAGTCGTTGACAGAATAACACCCGTTAAACGAAAATCTGGGAACTTAGAAAGATATAAGCCCATAAGGAAGAGTTGGGTTAGTTTTTCCCAAACAGCCCACACACACATAAAAAAACACAGGAGAAAGAGAGAAGAAGAAGAGAGAATTTTTTTCTTGAGTTCTTGTGTTTTCTTGAAGGAATTAAGATGGCACCCAACAAGGTAATTGAATCCAACACCCATCTTTTGATTTTGATTTTGATTTTCTTTGTTTCATGAATCTTGTTGTTGATTAAGCATGAATCATAGAAAATAAATTAAGATGTGGTATGAATTTAAGGAATTGAGCCATTGATAGTGTGAGGGTAGATTAATTTTGATTAGATGATGATGAACTCAAGTGGGTTTTCATCAAATTAGTTGTAAGATTGATTAGTTAGTTTAGAATGATGAATATATTGATATTATAGGTGTAATGTTATTAGTTTGATTAGTTTAGAAAAATAATTTCCAGAAATGGATGATGTTCATAATGTTTTGATCCATTTTGGGGATAGTGGAACCTATACAAAGTGTTAAGGGGGATGAAAACAAAAAAATATATATAGGAAGGGTTGCCGCCGGCAAGACAAGGTTGCAGGCCGGAAAAACACCTACTGCTTCACCATGCCGCCGGCACCACACCATTTCCGGCCGGCATTTGGTCCACTATTTTCACAATGCCGCCGGCACCATCACCTTGCCGCCGGCAAGGCACCTAAAAAAAATATTTTATTTTATTTTATTTATTTTGTTTGTTTGTATTTATTTATTTGTTTTGTTTTAATAGACTTTGTTTAGATAGGTTTAATTGATTGTTGTACTAACATACTAACATTTCAAGTGTTGTGTATTGTAATTTTTTTAGAAGCAAAAGAAGACAACGCCTCCCAACCCATTGATCGAAAAATACGAGCGTAAGTATGGTCAAGAAGAGATATCGTACAAGCTGAGGGCTGTGTCTTATGAACATTTGAAATGGAGAGTATTAGGAGAAATGGAACGCCATGCCTACAATAAGAGATTAGCGGGGTTACAAGGGAAAGCTTTTGGCAGACCAAGAATAGCCGATTGGGACATGCTTAGGAAATACAATTGTGAGGAAGCTTTGAAAAAGAAGTTGAAAATGACATATACTCATAGGTCGGGAGGAACTTTTGGGGACTACTCATTCGAAAGGGCCTTGGACATACAAGGTGAGGTATATAGTAAGTTATGTCTTGAAATCTTTTCAACTTTTTATTTCAACAAGGACATGGAAGATGCAAAAGATGAACCTTGCATTTGGTTTAGGTTGTTAGGTGTAGATTACTGTTTTACACTAGCGCAGTTTGGAGAAGTGTTAGGATTGTATGATAAGGAAGATTTAGACAATCCATTATTTGAGCTACACTTTTCTAGACTAGAAACCAATAAGAAATTTTTACCCGTAAACGAATATTGGGCAAGCATAGCTGAAAATACTGTGGGGATTAAGAAACTTGTATCGGTTAGAGATCCACTTTTGAGAATCCCACATAGGTTCATAGTAGGACAACTTGAGCATCGATTGGGAACTAGGGAGAGATGCCAATTAACTGACCTATGGTTGTTGAGTGTAGCAAGTGGAGAAAGGCAAGTGAATATAGTACGGGGAATTGCCGAGTACTTGTATAAGAAAGCCCCGGGCTTGAAAACAGTTATTGAGATATGTGAAGGTCATTATGTGACTTAGATAGCTATAAGGCTCGATGTTTTAAACGACAGTGTTACAAAAAAGTTATCGAAGCTGGTTGGAAATGAATTTTGGGATATAAGAGCTTTGGAAAGGGAGTTAGACAAGCGAAAGAAATGTCTAAGGTATCCGGAGCCATTACAATAAGAAAGCGAAGAACAAGGAGAAGAGGAGCACGATACGAGTGGAGTGAACTCTAGTTGGGGATAATGGAATGCAGATTTGAATGAGATTGAAAGGATGGTGATATGGAGGGATAGTATGACCATGAGAAACAACTACATCCTTGAGCATTCCGTGCCAATCCTACACCATTTGGCGGATCAAGCACATTATAATTACCCAACCTATAAACCACCAAATGTTCCACCATATCCATACCCGTATGTAACTTATCCTCACCCACACACACACTATTCTTATGGGAATGAAAGTAATTATGGAGGAGAAGGAGTGTCCGTTGATGACTACATAGATCCACAAACGGGTGGATACGTTGGAAGTAGCTCCATTGTTCTCAGAAATTTTGACACCGGAGGATCATCAAGAGGAGTTCATGATGATGACGAAGATATGGAAGATTGAAGACACCATATCATGTGAAGTTTGTAAGATATTATTTTCAGAATAAAAAAATATAAAAAAAAAACTTTGTTTTATTTTATTTTGTTTCCAAGGGATTATGATTGTAGAATGATAACTTGGGTTGATTTTTATTTTTAGACATTTTTGTTATTTTTATTTTATTTTATTTTATGTTGTTTGGAAGAAATATTTTTTCTTTTGTTAGTGCAGTATTTGCAGGAATTGACGTATGAATTCAACATTGGTAAAAATATGGAGTTTTCTGTAGACTCATGATGCAACAAAACCACATGGAGTTCATGGTTCATATTTTGGTAGTATCATTTGACCTTATTTTTCCCATTTTCTTATACTTTTAAGTACGTTTATTACCATTGAGGACAATGTAAAACTTAAGTGTGAGGGGGTGGTCAAATAGGAAAAATGGTCTATTTTGTCAAATTTAGTTACTCTTCAAAATAAACGTAAAAATCTAAAAAATAGTTAAATTTTAAATTTTTTATTTTAGTAGTGTATTAATCCGCAGTGAGATCACAATTTGTGTGATTATGGCAAGAATAGATGATAAAAGGCAAAATATTTCAAAAATTTGTTGCTAATCACCTATTTTATAAAAATGATTTTTGATGTTCAAGTTGGTCACACTTTGAATTCGCATGAGTTATTTCAACAAAAAAGGATTAACTACTCTATTTTGTATTTTTTGTTGCGTATGTTCATCCAAAGTGTGAGGGGATTACGGAAAAGAAGCAAATAGCCAATGAGCTATAAGCTAAATTATAAATAGACAATGAGCTATAAATTATGAAGACGAAGGAAGAAGAAGTAAAATGGTAGTATCGATTGGCCAATGTGTCAAGACGTGGTACTTGAAGTTGAAAATTTTTTTTGGAGAAAGACGAGGATGGTATGATGAGAGAGATGGAAGTGATCATTTGGTGGTTAGTATTTTTGCTTTTATTTATCAAAATTGATAAAGTCCTTTTTGATAAAATTGTCGGGTGCTCATGCCCCATCGGATTAAGATATGTCTACTATTTCTTGAGTCTTTAGCATTTTATAGAATTAGAGAGTCGAGAACAAGTTTATGTTTAGATTTTGAATTTGTAATTTTACTTTACTTGCTCGAGGGCGAGCAATACATAAGTGTGAGGGGATTTGATAACGCTCAAATCCAACATGTATTAATAAGCGTTATCTTCACTATTGGTGTATTATTTGTGGTAATAAACGAACTTTTATTGCTAATGTTGTGCAAAGTTCGGTTATTGTGTTTTGTAGGAAGAAAGGACGAAGAAACGCGAATAAAGGAATAAAAAGCGCGAATTGGAGAAGAAGGAATAAACGAGGCATGAAAGCGTAAGATTTCGTGTGAAGAATAAAAGATGATGAAGGAGTTTTGGAAGTGTAGAAGAAAGAAAAGAAAGAGGAAGGACTAGAAGAAAAAGTATGGAATATGGCTAAGTTGCCACCAGCAACACTTTGCTTGCCTCCATCAAATCCACCTTCATTTGCCACTAACATCAAAGTACCATTCAGTTTCCACTGGCAAGCAAGTCAATGCCTCCATCAAACCAACCTTCATTTGCCACCAGCATGTTGTTAGTCAAGTCTAGCAAGAGTTATTCATAAATTCCCACCATCAATGAGAGGCTTCTCATTTGCCTCCCATTAACATTCCCTGGAGTTTATTCCCTCCTCTCCAAGCATAAACATGTATAAAATAGACCTAAGGGTCATTTGTTTTATAGTGCTTCATCCATTGATCATTCTAACCCTTGACAAAGGTTAGAATCACCAAACTTATATAACCCAAAAGACAATAAACCTCTGTTAATTCTCAAGAGGAGGAAGAACTTCGTGAAGGAGAGATTCGGGTAGAGGAACATGGATCAATTGGAGGCTTGGAATTGCTACAAATTCTGTTTTTGTTATTTCTTGTTTTTGGAAGAACTTTTGGTAATTTCTTGTACTTGGATTAATCTTCATTATAATTTAAGTGCTATTGAATGTTTGAGAAAATTATGACTTGTGTTGAAATGTGTTTGAATTCTGAGTAGTGTGATATACTTGTGTGATGAACGTGAATTCTAAAGGGGAGTTTGGTGTTATGAACAAGAAAATGTAAATGGGTTTTTATGGTTGATAATTCTTGAAACATGTTTAGATAATCAAATGAAACATAGATTTTTATTGGATTTAGAGGTCGAAAGGATTTCCGGTAAACTATGTTCCAAAATATTTATGCATGAGTCAATTTGGTTTCTTGGTGATTGGCACTCACCTTGACGAGTTGGTTAAAATAATTTGTCAAAAGATTTATCTTGGGTATAGGTCGAAAGGACCCATTCAAACCAAATTTATCTCTTTATGTTTTCTAGGAAATGGCGATTATAACAAATTGAAATAGATGATCATAGGCCGAAATGGTTTGTCTACACCAATTGGTTAATATGAATTCTATGAAAAATACCATGGAATAGAACTTATAAACTTTTGATTTGTGATTCATAGTTGCTTATGCACACAAACTCTCTCTTACGGATGAAATGGAATTCACACAAGTATTGTTTTTAGTTATGTTTACCTTTACCATGTTAATTCTTGCGGTAGTAACGGTAGTGACAACCCTATTGCCTACACCACCACAACATTTTGATTATGCGCAAATCCCATGGGACGACCTAGACTTACCCGACTTTGCTATAATAGAACGAGTATAATTGCTCGTATGCGTAGTTAAGGAATTAATAAGTCTTGTTAATAAATTTAAAACTAGGAGTGCAAGACGCACATCACATGATCACGTGCCTCAAGTCTCCATAACAAGGTTACCAACTCCTCCCGTAAAGGCACAAGATTCCATCTGCTTTTGGTTCTAATTTCTCCTTGGTAAGGTCGGTTTTGAGCATTCCTCCGACGTCTTCCTTCACGAGGTTTTTTGGTATCTCGGCTTAGGTCTGAGCTTCCAAAATTTGCTTGGGTAGGACCAAGCTGATTGTCAAAACTAGTGCTCGGACTCTCATAGGAGGGTCTGTTTCTTTACGGCTTAGAGCATCAGCAACCACATTTGCTTTACCGGGGTGGTATTTGATCTCACAGTCGTAGTCACTTAACAACTCAATCCAACGGCGTTGCCTCATGTTCAGCTCCTTTTGATCCAGTATGTGTTGCAAACTTTTATGGTCAGTATGCACAGTACACTTTGTTCCGTAAAGATAATGTCTCTAGATTTTTAGAGCGAATACTATTGATCCAAGCTCTAGATCATGAGTGGTGTAGTTTTTCTCGTGTTTCTTCAATTGTATTAAAGCATAGGCGATCACTTTCATTCTCTGCATCAATACTGTACCTAAACCTTGGTGTGAAGCATCACAATATACAACTAAATCATCGTTGCCCTCAGGTAAGGCTAAAATGGGTGCACTACACAATTCTGCTTGATCAGCTGAAAAGCTGATTCTTCTTTCTCTCCCCAATCAAACTTTATTCCTTTCTGAGTGAGTTCGGTCATCGGTTTGGCTATCTTGGAGAAGTCTTCAATAAATCAGCGGTAGTACCCGGCAAGCCAAGAAATTGGCGGATCTCGGTTGGTGATTTAGGGATACCCAATCTTTGACAGATTCAACCTTTGTTGGATCTACATGAATACCATCACTATCAATAACGTGATCGAGGAATTGCACTCTGGGGATCCAGAATTCACATTTGTAGAATTTGGTGTGTAGCGATTCCTCCTTGAGTACCTTTAGTACTTGTGCAAGGTGTTCTCCGTGTTCTTGTTCGTTCTTGGAATAAATGAGTATATCGTCAATGAAGACTATCACAAATTTATTCAGGTAGGGTCTACATACACGGTTCATGAGGTCCATGAAAATAGTTGGTGCGTTGGTCAACCCAAATGGCATAACCTGGAACTTGTAATGATCGTAACGGCAACTGAAAGCTGTTTTTGAAATATCTTCCTCCCCGAACCTCAATTGATGGTATCCAGATCTCATATCAATCTTGGAGTACACACTTAACCTTTGTAGTTGGTCAAATAGGTCATCAATACGAGGAAGTGGATAACGATTCTTCACAGTTAACTTGTTCAGTTCTCTGTAGTCGATGCACATTCAGAAAGAACCATGTTTCTTTTTTATAAATAAAACAAGAGCTCCCCACAGAGAGGAACTAGGTCAGATGAACCCTTTGTCAGATAATTCCTGAAGTTGTTCAGCTAGCTCTTTCATTTCTGATGGTGCCAACCGATATGGAGCTTTAGCCACAGGTGCAGCTCCTGGAATCAAGTCTATTTGAAATTCCACCTATCGGGTCGGTGGTAAGCCTAGCAACTCATCAGGAAAAACCTCAAGAAAATCTCGGACGATCGATACGTCCTTGACTTGCTTCTTCTCGGGTTTATCTTCTTCATCAGTCTGGGAAATATGAGCTAAGAAGATAGGGCATCCTCTCAACAAATACTTCTAGGCTTTAGTACAAGAGATAACACTAAGTCTAGTGTCAGTAAGGTCCATGTTACCGTCCCCTCGAATAATTAAAGTTTCGTTTCCCCATGGAATATGGACTAGCTTTTCATCACAAACAATGACTGCGTGGTATCTTGTCAACCAGTCCATGCCAATAATAACGTCAAAGCTACCAAGGTTTACCGGGATTAGATCAATGTTGAATGGATGTTTAGCAAGATTTAAGGTACAACCTATAATGATAGTATCTGCTTCTACAGTTTTACCGTCAGCTAATTCTACGGAGTAGCAATGGTCTAGAATCGATGGGACGACTTCTAATACATTACTAAATTCATTGGATATAAAACTTCTATCCGCTCCAGTATCAAACAAAACGGATGCATAACGATTGTTTAGTAGAAATGTACCAGTAACAACATTAGAATCTGGGTTGGCTTTTGCATTACCTACCACGTACACCCTTGATGAAGCTCCTCCACTGTTCTTGTTCTAGTTGGCCAACTTGGGACAACCTGGTCTCACATTTCCTGGTGCTCCACATTTATAGCACACAAATCCTTTTTTGGTCCATTTCCATTTCCTCCGGCAGTATTGCAGTTTCCCTGCTGTCCATTCCCGTTCCCACGGGCATTATATCCAGCCCTGTTGTTGTTTCCAGGGTTGTTGTTGGGTCGGACCTGGGTGACAACATTGACTTGGCAAGTACGGGAAAAATGGCCAATCTGTCCACATTTGTGGCATGACTAATACGGAATACCAACAGTACGAATAGTGGAACTTTGGGCACAAGGGTTTTGCACCTACATATGGCTTAGCTCCTGAGGTGGTAGCACTGTAAACCTGTCCAACATTTTGCCTTCTGGGAGGCTGCTGATGCTGACTACGGAAATTTTCATCTGCCTTCCGCTTGCTTTTAGTTTGCCTCTCAGACATGGTACAGACTCGTTTGTTGATCAATTTCGGTAGTGAACTCAATGTCACTCTTGACAGTAGTGGGTCAAGATGCAAGCAAGCTGTCATGAATGGCGTCTGGGAGTCCACTGACATACTTCTCAATCTTTTCTTCCTTCTCAGGGAACATCCTGGTACACATCAGGGTTAACTCTTGGAATCTCTGGTTGTACAATAGAATGACATTGTTGTTGCATCTGAGATCCCATAACTCCACTTTTATCTTTTTCATCTCACCTCTCGGACAGTACTTTTCGGTCATCCTCTCTTTCAGATTAACCCAGTTGAGAGCATAGGAAGCATCGTGTCCAAGAGTGGTAACTACAGAGTTCCACCATGTAAGATCACTCTCAAGTAATGTGCAGGTGGCAAACTTGACCTTGTTCTCATCAGCACAGTCACTGATACAGAACACAGTTTCCAGTCTTTCAAACCATTACATTACTACCCTTGTAGTATGAGGGCTTGCTCTTTAGGAAGTCAGGGTAAGAGCAACCCCTGGTGCTATGGTTTTCTCTCTGGGCATTAAAGTTTTGGCTATCATCCATGTTCCTACTAGCATCTCTAGAGGTCATAGCAGTTGCGATGCCCTGATCAATCATTTCCCTTAGTTGGGCGGCAGTGACGTTTTGGGTAGCGTTGACATTGTTGGGGTTAGTTCTAGTGATTGCCATTTGTCTATAGTCATACACGAAAATGAGATTATTAGTTTTTGGTGTTAGTACAGTTTTTATATTTAATTACATGAGAAAGTCCATGCATAGAATTCACAACAAATTGGATAACCTGTCACAAGTTCATAATATAATACAACACATAATATAGCAAAATATAGTGAGTACATGTCATTTCTATGAATAAATAACAATAACATGATGCACAACCAATCTGTCAGGACCTATGTAATAGGTTATTTGTAATAGATGAACTAGGAGGTATGTAGTTCCTCCTGGTCCTAGTATAAGTAGGAGCAACACGTGCTCTTAATCTGGTAGAAAGTCAAACAATAGTATTCTTAGTAGTTTGTTAGGATATGCATGAAATATCTTAGGAAAGGATATGCATATCAGTAGTTACACGTTTTGTGTTTAATGTAGTTTAAGGTTTTCTTGTAGTATAAAAGGAACCCATTGGCAGAAGGATTAGACACACCTTTCACCAGTTTCATTTTCATATCAATATAGTAGATATCCTTTGAAAGGACCAAGTTATTTATCTAGTTAACATGTTTCTTCTTGTTCTTATTATTTGTATTCCGTACTAATACTTTGTATTTCATTAGAGTCTCTCTATAAATAGACTTGTGATTACATAATTTGTTCACCATCCTTAACAAGCTGCAAGATCTACAAGTAGTGGACCCAACAAGTGGTATCGGAGCCTGAGAGAGTCTATGCACAAGAAGAACCATTTTTCTTTCATTCTTTTTACTAACTGAAACATGTTTGCTTCTAGTTTTAATGAAATAGGACAACCAAGCACCACCACAACATAGCAAACATAGTAAATTGTTGCTACTGTTTCCAATACAAATGGAAAATTCCCACTCTTAAAGAAGGAAGAGTATGATAGCTAGGCCATGAAGATGGAGTACTGGATCACCAACACTGATCTAGACTTATGGAAAATTGTCTAGAATGGCAACAACAAGAAGACTACTAGTAGAGACAAGAATGGTAATATCACCATTCTAGATCCTAAAACTCATGAAGCAATCACTGCTGTTCAGAAGGAAATCAAAGCGAAAACTATTTTGCTTAAGTCTCTTCCTGATGACCATATGGGTGATTTCTATCACTTGGATGATGCTAGGGAAATTTGGAATGACATCAAGGCAAGATTTGGAGGGAATGAGGAATCAAAGAAGATACGCAGATCAAGGCTGAGAGATGAATTCACCGAATTCAAGATTTCTGAAACAAAAGGTCTTCAACAAGGCTATGACAGGTTTCAAAATATTCTTAGTCAATTGAATCAACTCAGGTCCAAACCAAAAAATGAAGACATCAATGCCAGGTTTCTTAGAGCTCTGCCTCATTCATAAAACCAGGTAGTAATCTCTCTAAAAGCAAAAGGAGGACTTGAGTATCTCTTTTGATGACTTATTCTACAAACTCAAAACTTTTGAGTCTCATGTGAGAGGATACACAAGTGAATCCTACTCCACTCCTACTAATTCTGATTTTGTGAGTTCCATGGGATCCAGTCCAATGTCCTATACCTGTAGCCCAAGCTATACTTTGTCCTAACAACATAATCCTACTCCTGAATCTAAAGTCAAGACCGGTAGCATGGTAGAAATTGTTCTTCGCTCCTTTGTTGCTGATGTTGATCCACAACAACAACTAGCTTTTGCTGATTTCAAACAGGTTGATAAGCTTGACTTGGATGAAATGGATCTCAAGTGGCAGATAGCTATGCTCACTCTCCGGGTTCATAAGTTTGAGAAGAAAGCTGGTAGAAAATTCAGCTACAACCAAAGAGAGCCATCCAGGTTTGATAGGAGCAAAGTAAAATGTCACAACTGTCATCAGCAAGGACATTTTGCCAGGGAATTCCCTAATAAAAATGACCAGAAGAAGAACAGGTATTCAGCTTTTAAGGTTCAAGAGCTTCAAGAGGAGAAGAAAGCTTTGGTATCTGTTGATACCATGGTCAACTAGAATGATCATGAGACTCCCACCTTGGAAACAGTTGAGTCTGCTACTGATGTGTTTGCTATGATTTTTGGCCACATATCTGAGGGTGAGGACGCAAAGGAATTTGCTCTCATGGGAATATCTCCTCAGGTACAAAATTGCCCTCTTGGTTGTGATGATAAATATTCTGACTTCTTAACTCAATGCAATGAACTAAATTCTCAAAATGACAAGTATTTTTTAGAAGTTCAATCCTATAAGAGTTCTCTCAAAACCTTAGAACAACAAAAGAAGTGGTTACAAAATACTCAACTTGAGTATGAAGATAAGATTAGGGTATTAAGTATTGATTTAGAGAATACCACTAACTTGCTTAAGTATACTGAAAAACTTAATACTGAGAGTATTCAGGCAAAACAAGAAATGCAAGAGAAATTGGATGCTACTTTATTAAAATTTGATAAATGGCAAAAAGCACCCAAGAATCTTTCCAAGTTAATAGATAGCAATAAGTCTGGTAGAACTAAGAGGGGGTTAGGATTTGACAACTATATTGGCTCAAATGATGTTTTTGATTTATCCTTTTCAAGTGTCTTTGATCCTGACAAAGAGGAGGAGGGAAAACCTAGTTACAATAGGTTTAAACCAGCTGTAGCAATGCATGTTGTTCCTCCACCTCTTATAGGAACATTTATGCCCACATCCATGTATAAAGACTTGGATGGATCACAGATGCATGAGTCTCCAAAAATCTCTTCTAATACTAATGACTTTATCTCTTGTACCTTCAGTGACAAGGCAAGTAACTATGCATCATGTGGTTCAAGTGAAGAGTCAAGTACTTCGAGTCCCAAGCCAAATGACACTGCTGCTTCTAGTGCTAGGATCAGTGACGAGAGAGTTGTTAATACTTATGCCTTTATTGTTTTTTTATTCTAGTTTCTTGAATTCTAGGAATGTTGATTCTCCTAGATTTGTTTGTAATAGGAATAGCAGTACAAAACAATGTCATTTGAATAAAAAGTCTTTCAAAACATGCTTTGTTTGTGGTAGTAAATTTCATTTGATAAAAGATTGTGATTTTTATGATCAAAATCCTACTGGCTCTTATGGTACTCCTGGTCCTCTAGGAGCTACACCTATTGGTGTGGGTTTTGCTTCTAGAAGACTAAATCCATGTGCCCAATCTTATCCTTCTACTAGAAGGACCTCTCCTTCAGCTTCTACTACTTGGAGAAGCAATACTTGTACCCCTAATAGACCAACCATCAATTATTTTTAAAGTTTTCATAAGAATTATGCTGCTTCTATAGACCCAATGTATTTTGGATTGGGAAATTTGATTTCTATTGTTAAGCCCTCAGCAGGTTGTTCTTGGTCATAAAATAAAACCCATCTGATGCACAAGCACCACAAGAACAATAGTGGATCTCATCAATCTCCATGGCTATCTAATAATGATCCACAAGGATATGATGAAATATCTTAGAAAGGGATATGTATATTAATAGTTACACGTTTTGTGTTTAATGTAGTTTAGGGTTTCCTTGTAGTATAAAAGGAACCTATTGGCAGAAGGGTTAGACACACCTTTCACCAGTTTCATTTTCATATCAATATAGTAGAAATCCTTAGAAAGGATCAAGTTATTT
Source organism: Glebionis coronaria (assembly GCA_025667525.1). Classification (NCBI taxonomy): domain Eukaryota; kingdom Viridiplantae; phylum Streptophyta; class Magnoliopsida; order Asterales; family Asteraceae; genus Glebionis; species Glebionis coronaria. Next base: position 594,701,086 of record CM046875.1, on the reverse strand, counting down.
ATCTAGTTATTGTGTTTATTCTTGTTCTTAGTATTTGTATTCCGCACTAATACTTTGTATTTCATTAGAGTCTCTCTGTGAATAGACTTGTGATTACAGAAGTCGTTCACCATCCTAAACATGCTGCAAGATCTACAACTAGTGGACCCAACACAATACAAGACAGAAGCATAGCACGCTTGTCTGAGATAGTGGTACACATAGTCTAAAGTACATCATCTATAAACACATATCTAGGAGAGTACAGTACAAGGATAGGATACAAAAGATGAAAGGAAATAAAAGTACATGAGGTCCTATATCATGATAGATAGGATGAAACCCAAAAGATTATCATGATGTACAAAAGATCTAGAACATCTAATCTATTCATGCCTGACAGACTCCTCAGAAATGGTTGGTACGACTGAAACAACCGATGCCTGCATGGCATCCTGCATCGAAATCATGGCGACTCGTGTTTCCTTAAGGAGTCGGAGTGCCTCTAAGATCTGAGCCTTGAAAGTGTCGTCGGCTCCTCTGAGATGGGCAGTCTCTGCAGTCAAGCCCTGGTGGCGTACCTCCTCCGGATCGAAGAAAATCGCGAGCGTCTGCTCCATTGTCATAAGAGAGGTATGGGTCTCGTACTGCTGACCCTCCAAGGTATACACTCGCTGACGGAGAAAATAATTCTCCTCCATCAGCCACTACAGGGAGTGGTAGACTTTAGACCATGTCCCCCGAGCAGTGTGAGCCTCAACGCCAACGGTCCATGAAAGAAGGTCCTGACGCTCCTTTAAAACAGAGCGTCCGGCCTGTCCAGCCATCAGAAGAGTGTGGACATCTGCCATGTCCTGAGCCTGGCGTGCGGCCAAGGCAGCAATCTGGGCCTGGACGGGGTCAACACGTCCCGCCCCAGAGCACTCACCGATCTCAAAAGTAGAGTCGGGAGGAGCCTCATACCTCCTCTTACGAGGTGGCAGAGACCCGGGAGCATAGCCCTGAAGATATGAAGCTGGTGGTAAAGGTGGCAGGGTGAAAGTCATCTGGTCCTCCTCCCTAGTAGGGGAAACAGGTGTAGCAGGTGAAGAGACAAGAAGAGAATCAACGAGTGCGGTGTCTCCGGCAGGCTGGCTGTCCTCAGACTCGCTGGCCGACAACCATCCCGATAGTAATGAAGTCGGTGATAGAGTAGTGGGAGGTGCAACTAGTGAAGTCATGATGGATCTAAAAATAATATCATTTTAAATTGTCGTAAGTATAGGCTTACTTAATTTTAAAAAGTTTTAGAAATCATAGTTGTAAAGTATATAATAGTGTCATTTAACATCACAAGTTAAGGTTACGTTAATACTTATAAGATTAATCAACCGGATGTTAATAATCAATGCACATTTAGTCCACATAATAAATGTATGCTCTACATTCTACATGCTCAACTATTCTAGTCCCGAAAATCCCAAAAAGATTTTTATGCAGTTATAGTCCAGTTTATATACAAATTTTATTTTTATATTTATTTAATTTTTGGTCTGGTTCTCTACAACTATCGCTCTGATACCATTCTGTGACACCCCCAAATAGGTCAAATCACGTAGCTGGATCAACAACAGACAGTATGTAGAGTAACAGATAAAAGATTATTAAATCAAATATTACATGAACCATAGTACAAATGTCATAAAAAATTTCTTTAACATTATTCAACAGTTTGTTTATTCCCAAGTTTATAAAACCCTAGATGAGCTCTATAAATGCTGCCTATCATGATGCTTGAATCCATGCACATCAAATACCTGCTTCAGTTTCCTGAGAAAAACATGCTTTGAGAGTCAACATAAAGTTGGTGAATTCACAGGTTTAATAAAATAAGTTTGGACTGTAAAACATTCACTAAAGTAGTAATACACATAGCATCAATACTTAAAGGTAACTACATTTCCTATTGCCCGAAACTGACACTAATCTCGTTAAGCCCTCAACAAATGAGGACCCTTCGCATTAATAAAAATGCACCCAATACAATGTTCCGACACGATACACGTCTATTGTCCTGGCCCAGGCACAATGAGCGCTACTCACCCAGATGGGGATGGTCAGTCCCAAATAGATCTATTTATAACATTCAGGCAATTCAATAATCATAATAGTTTCAGTTCACGGGTAAGTGATGCATTCTATAATAGGCAAATGTAATTAAAGTTTAACGTAGTTCTGTTTACGTACATAAAATATGTTGCATGTTTTCTTCCCCATAAAAGATTTAAAAGTTTGTCAATATATAGTGTGGGCCATGAATTCACTTTAGTAGTAGTACAACAATAAATCACAAATAATCCAACGTAATGCTCGCAACACAGTCAACTGCCTAAATAGTTGCACAGTCTCATTATATGCATAAAATAATGCATAAAAGTCTCTGAAAAACATCTGTGCATGCTTATACTGGTTTTAAGCATTTTATCATGATCTCTGTATTTTAATTAATCGTTGTACAAGTAGTAAAAATATCCATTTTAATTACGTGGTTAATAATATCGTTTAAGTAATTAATTCTTTACTTATTATTCTCGTACTTTTACATTCATAAGTTAGTTTAAATAATTTATACAAAGGATGATTTATATATATATTTAAAAGGATGGAAAAATAATAAATAGGTTTAATATATTTACTTTTATAATGTATTCGCGTTTAATTTATATAACTTATATAAATGATTTTTATAAAATGTATAACATTTTATTTAATTTAAATTAAAGTCCCCGAAGTTTCTATAATTTACTAAATAGTTCCTAGGTTATAAGTTTGAGGTAATGACGGTTTTATTCCTTACAAATTAAGGTTTATTCATAATTTTTGTTTGAAATACGTTTTTACGTATTTAGAAAGGATCGGTCACTCCAACGATATATACGTAGTATGAGCTCGTGATCTAGTTATGTAAACATATAACACATAAAACCCACATGTACGGTGGGCTATATATACCTCCTCCTAGCATGTTAGGAGGGGTTGTTGGTTCCCATTTCACAAATCTAATCTTTCTTTCTCTCATTCTATCCTTTCTCTCTCTAACTTTCTCTCTCTAGTTCTTCATCTCTCTCCCTCTATTTAGATCATTACAACACATTAACAATCCTAAGAAAACGTGGACCTACAATTGGTATCAGAGCCATGGTTTGATTGGTTGTTCTTGTGTTTGTTTTGATTGATTTTCGTGGGTTTTGATTTAATCAGGCTCAAATCTTGAAAATTTTTGCGTTTTTGTGGTTTCAGTTTGTAGAAAAATTGACTACATATATGTGGTAGTGATTTGGGTTACTTGTTTTGGTCAAAATCGCAAAAAGTTGGAAATACGTTTTTCCAAAGAAAGTCTCGGTCACATAATTGTTAGCATGGATTACGAGCTATAGACTATTTAGGACTTTGTAACTTGGAATGACCTCCCTTAGGGGGAGATTGTTGGAAATACGTTTTACGTATTTAGAAAGGATCGGTCACTCTAACGATATATACGTAGTATGGGCTCGTGATCTAGTTATGTAAACATATAACCCATAAAGCCCACATGTAGGGTGGCTATATATACCCCCTCCTAGCATGTTAGGAGGGGTTGTTGGTTCCCATTTCACAAATCTAATCTTTCTTTCTCTCATTTTCTCCTTTCTCTCTCTCTAGTTCTTCATCTCACTCCCTCTCTTTAGATCATTACAGCACATTAACAATCCTAAGAAAACGTAGACCTACAATTTTAATATCAAAATTATATAAGGATTTAGGGTTTATATAAGTTTCATGTAATTGCAACTCAAGTCCCTCCATATTATTTAATACCCGCGGTATTTACATATTATACCCCTAGGGTTTCTTTATGATTCGGTAATTGGCAAAACTAGTCCATCACGTTAATATTTAGGGTTAGGGCTCGTATAACTTTCAAGTAATGACACAAAAGGTCCTTTAAGTTTGAATTAGGGTTTGTAACCCTAGTTAAGTTACGAAACAACCCCCTAGGGCTTATTTAACTTTCGATATGTGGCATATTTAGTCCCTAGGTTATAATTAGGTTTTAGAACTTTTATAAAATGTCAAAAACAGCCCCTAGGGCTCGAATAGGGTTCGATTATGTACAATCTTGGTCCCTAGGGTTATATTAGGGTTTATAACTTAGGCTAAATTACGAAAAAAAACCCATAGGGCTTGATTGAGTTTCGGCTAATTACACAAATAGTCCTTGGATTTGTAAAAAATGTATTAACTTTCGAATAATTCCAAGAATGGTCCTTAGGGTTTAACTAAGTCTTGAATTAAATTAAATGGCCATTAAACTTTCAGATATTTACACTTTTAGTCCTTGTGTTTAATGTTTTGTTATCATAAGTTACAAATGTCACGGTTTTAACCCCTAAACTTTGTATAATTACATATTTAGCTCAAAAACTTTTATAAGTTATATTTTTAGTATCAAAAGTTTATTTAAGTTTAAAAATATTAAATGGGTCTATTAAATAAGTCAAGTAGGCTTATGGGCTTACTATATTCTTATTGGGCTTTACAAGGCCCGTTAACCATTTTATTAATTCTAAATGGGCTAAAGGATTTCTAATAGGCTTAACTACATTTTTAAGTCCACTATAATTATAAGACTATCTTAATGGGCTTATATAACAAGTATGGGCCTAATGGGCTTGGATACTATTCATTGGGCCTAATAAGTCCGTTAATAATTTATCAAGGGATTTATATAGATCTAAGGCTTTAACTAGGTTTACTATAAGTTTGACGAAGTTAACCACAAACTCCATAAGGAGCCATATAGCCCACGGCTATATAATATCTTTAGGAGGGTTTCATGATTTTATCTAGGTTTATTATGAGTATATGTTCATATGTTTTATAACTTAGTAAACTTTACACACTTCCTTGTGAAACCATAACTTAGTCGTGACCTATATATATGTATTCACTATTTTGAGTTTTAATAAGTCCATAGTATGTGTTCATGTGAATGATTAAGTGAATGTAAAATGTAACACTCTCAAATTTCATATCGGTACAGCGGAAGAGTCAATAGAGTGTGACGGGATAGCACAATAACTCAAATCATAGACAACGCATAAAAATGGTTGTACAAGGTTTAACATACATTCATTCGAATAAAAGTTTTAAGTTTACATCAGGTCCCCAAGTTTCACAGTCATAAAGTTTATAAAACATAGATCGAATGAATAATTTTATTATGTGGGCCATCAGAGTCAATCTTCATCCAAGTTACCTTCAAGCACCTGAGATAAAACATGCGAAAATCATATCAACGAATGCCGAGTGAATCCATAGAGTTTAATAAAACCGTTACATAAAACAGTTATAGAAATCAGAACACAAGTATAATATCAGAAGTGAGTCCTCGTATTGCTAGTCAGGCAATATATATAATTCAAGTCATACATCTTAAACCGTCCATGAGACTGTAGTCTTAATATTACCATATAGGTAACATTATTATCGTTATTTGTAACATTATTTGGATTTCGTTGGATTACATTGGATTATACTGGATTGTATTGGATTATTATTAGCCACATGACATTGCTACCTTACTATATCAAACAACGGGCCGCGAACCCGACAAAAAACTTGCCCATCTAAATTAGCGTGTCGTCACAAATATCACGCTATGTAAATCTTCTCATACATAAATTCGCTTACCAATCAATGTGGCACGACGGGGATCAACCGTCAAGGCGCGAACTGGGGTTATCTTCCCCAAATAGTACTATTATATGCATAAGCGTCTATCAAATCCCGGTAGTTCACAATTCATTCTAATGGGACTTTAAGTGACATAACCTAACTATTAATAATCCATTTCATCTAATTCATTGGGTCATAGCATCATTCGGGTCCATATCAATAAGCATACCATCGGGACTACTTTTGTTCTATTTTTATCAAATCTAGCATGTTATCTCCCTCGTGGGTTTACAAAACATTTTATAAAACATTTAAAAGAGTGCAAGGCTATGAACTCACGTTGATTAAGAAAGGCGGGTTATCAGCGATGGTGCGTGCTTCAATAACGGAAACCTATATAAATAATACTCGTCTTATACTCTTGTCCAATGACTTTATAAAAATAATGGCTATGTATATATATGATAATATTATAAGTATGATGATGCTCAAGTGAGATTTTATCTCTTTATATAACATTATAGTGTTATGTGTTAGTAAATTTTTAGACTAGTTATCTAGTTTTAACTTGTTTACATATTAAGGCCCAATAAGCCCATTAAAAGCCTAATACATTATATTAGTCCATTTTATACTTTTAATACCAGGCCTATACTCATATATTGGGCCCAAGTGTATTAAGCCCATGAGTAAGTCCATTAGTGTTTAGCTAAACTAGTTGGGTTAATAGTCCAATAAGACTACTTTGGCCCGTTAATGTCCATAAGTTATAAAGCTCGGGTTTATCGGTTTTTACTTGCCAAATGTACTTACATATCAGTATATGAGTTATAAAAATGTTACATTAGACGGGTCCGACCGTCTAAGTTTTATTTGACGAAAACGTTAATCTTTCGGTTTTTAGCCGAAAAGACGTAAAAATTATATATAGTTTTATACCTTTAGAAAACATTTGAGTTTGTAATTTTATAAAATGTCATACTTATTTATCTTAGTATAAAACTTATTTTATTAGTATTATCATAAGTTAGTGGGTTTTATATATGTATTTTATAATAATATTACTTGAGTGCTCATTTTATATTATATACTTTTATTCACAAATCTGATTATCAAAGTCACTTTCACCATTTTTGCCATATCTTGAGTTCTACAAGGAGATAGAAGCTCAAATTTGGGCAGCACAAACTACATAATATGTGCTACAAATAACTCTATTTTAGCTACTGCTCAATCATCCTCTAAGTATGCCTAATAATTCGTCCAAAACAGACTATACAGATTTGAACCTTAATAGTATTTTGATCATATCTTGCTCATTTTATTGATTCCATTGAGTGGCCAACGCTCTAATTATATAAAAATCATATATCTTACTGTATATTCAATAATCCAAGTCATTTTATCAGGTTATCATATGGTTACTTACTGTTTTATACAGCCTATAAATTTAAACCATTATTTTAACATCTTTACATGTAGATTTTAGTCTTTCTAACCAAATCTATCAACACAAGATCCCCACATAATACTTTGATCATCATTCATCATCATATACATATAAATTTAGAAAGAAAATACATAATTACATTTGCAAAATAACAAGATAATAGAATAAATGATCTTGTTACCAACCAAGATAGTGAAAGTTAAGAACAAGACTTGGTTTTTGATAACCAATCTTATGATAAACCAAGACCACCTTCAAGATCACCCAAATATATGAACACCTTGAGAAAAATAAGCCTTAGACTCCAAGGAAAACTTCTTTGTAGATGTTAGGATCACCTCAAATCAACAAGACTTCAAAAGGTTTTCATATTGTGCAAGTTAAACACAAGATTCATGGTTTAATTTTTGATCAAATGGGGTGTTTTGGGTGGAGTATGGGACGGCAATGGGGAGATCTAGAGAGAGTTTTGTGTGTGTTTGCATGTATCAAATGAGTTAGATGGTTTGTGTAGCTAGTTTTGAGGTGTTGGATGGTTTTGAGTGAAAACTAAGGACAAGTGTCCTTAGTTTTATTATAACTTGACACATCAAGGGGTGTGTTGGCTAAGCTTGGCCGCCCCTTAGTGGGGGTGGGGCAAGTGTTAACTTATCTCATCCCCACTAATCTACGGGTACTCCTCGATTTCAGTTTCCTCGATTTGCGTGTCCTCGGATCGTTTTACGAAAAACATTTTTATAAATTATGAATCAACAGCACAAAACGAATCTAATAAAAATTGTCTCATCAAAAACGAAGTTCAAAAACGTAAATACGTAAACCTAGGGTTTCCGGTTTAGTCGTAAAGGACGTTAAATTATGCACGTAAGCCCTAATTTCAACCCGTAAATTGTGAGTTCATCAACCAACACAAAAATAAGTTTCAAAATAATATACGAGAAAATAATTTACTGCCTGAAAATGTTAGATTGTCACATAAAATGAATGTAAATAGGATAGATATAAGTTTATATGAACTTACTTGTTAAGATGATAAAGGTGATCATAAGTAAACCAAAGGAAATCCTAAGCTTCAACGAATCAACAATGGAGAAAACCCTAGACAAAAAGCATGTCGTGACCCATGATGATTCGTGAGCTACTTTGGAGTTGTCTTGGAGATCAAGCTTTTGTAGGAGTTAATAAGTGTATAAACACTTATCCTTTTGCCACTAAAATCTAGGAAAAACAAGACCGAATCATGTGTTTTATATCAATAAAGTCAGAATTACGCGTGGTTTTGTGTTTTTGTGTGAAAATAGGTACAAATGATCAAAAGAAGAGAAAACACGGGATTTCACGGTCAAATGTCGAAGAAAAGACCAAGAAAGAGACAAAGACGAAGTCAAAGACCAAAAGTGTGCCATGTTCGCGAAAACTGGCGAAATCGACACGGGTTTTGAAGAAAAAGATCAAGGATGCTTAAATCGAGCTCGATTCTATCGGATTAAATCCTTTTGAAGATATTCAGGCAAAATGGGTCCCACATTAGTTTATTGGGCCTTTAAGCCCATAAATAATGAAATAAAGGCCCAAATATTATGAAACGTATGGAAATCTAGGCCCAATATAAAACACGGATGGAATAACTGCATCTTAAAGTCGAATAAAGGCCCAAAAGGATGAGACATGAGCAAGTAAATGGACCCCAGAACCCATTTGCTACAAAGTGAATTAAAGAACATAAGCATGGTCAAATGACCAGTTGGTCAACACAATTTATTTTGGTAAAAACCCCATTCACCCACGTATACCTTCCCTACTTTCAGTTTCGATATTTATTCACCCACTTCCTTCTTCCTCTCCCATTTTCACAACTTCATTTTTTACCAAAACCCTAGTTACCCTAAATCAAAAGTTTTAACCACAAATTTTTGGGGCTTTTGTTATAAGTGTTTAATTCACATCTAAACAAATAAAACCCCCTAAGTTATCGGAGTCAAGCACCCAAGTGGTCCTCTCTTATCCAATCCGACGTGGCTTATCTATCTCTTTTTATTGGTGGAAACAACACACCAAATACATGCTGGTAATCCGTGATAGTGGAGCAATCTCAGCCGAAGATTCAAGAGAAGAAAGAGAGAGGAAGAAATCGAGGGTCAAGATTGAAGCCTTGGGCACCAAGGAGTTTAGGGTTTCTCCTATAAAAACCCTTTTCACTTGTGTAATCTTTCAAGCTTTTCTTATTTTTTTTAGTTTTTTTTAAATTAAATTAGGAGTAGATTTAAATTAGGTTTAATTTTCTGAAAAATTAGATTAGATTTAATTTTGAATTGATTTGTTTCCAGTAAATGTAATTTCAATTTGATTATTAATGAAACGTTTAGTTTTATTTAATTTTGTCTCCTTTAAATTTCTTGAATCTGCTTCATTTATTTAATACTGTTTTTCGTATTATTATTAATATATATATAAAAAAAAAAAAAAAAAAAAATAAATAATAATAATAATAAAAAGAAATCTGTTCGAGGGTTTGTGATGTGTTTAGTTCGAGTTATCACTGTTCGAAAAGAAGCGTTTGGTGTTGAAGCTGTGATGTTCGAAGGAGGTGTTGAGGTTTCGGTTTCGGATCACTGAGGTGGCTCAGCGCCAGCCTACGGCTCAACGGATATCGCCAATAGGTTATGCTCTCTTTTTAATATCCTTGATTAATTTTGGTTAATTCTTATTTGTTTTAAATGTTTAAGTCTGCTTAATTATTTAGTTGTTTGAGTTAATATGTCTGTTGGTTAATTTGGGATCATTGGTTTATGATAATCTGAAGTTAAGAAGTTTTGGATTAATCTAATTTGTAGGAGTTATAGTACTGTAGAAATCAGAAGAATAAATTGAATCGTCATTTTAGTTTAAGTAAATCAGGTTGGTTTTGGATAGTTTAGTTTGATTTGGATTTGCCTTGTGTGGAGATTATAGACTGTTTGAATCTGCTTATTATTAGATTTTATTTGCTTGGATTTAGATTGTTTGAATCTGTTATTTCTTATCTACTTAGTCGGCTATAAGCTTTGTTTTGTTTAAACTTTGATTGTTTCGGTTCGGTTTATAGCTTATTTAAATTTGATTATTTCTAGTAGTTGCTTATTCGGTGTTTAGTTGCTTTTAGGATTTTTAGTTTTCTTTTGTAGACTGCTTATTTGATTTTGCTTAGGGTATGCTCTATTTTTCTGCTTAGTTTAACTGCTCTTTCGGTTTATGTTGAGTTAGTTTCGTATTGCTTATTTTTGCCAGTATTAGCTTATTTGATTTTTCATCTTCGATTTCTAGCTTATTTAAGTTTACTGTTTTGCTTTTTGGTTCGTTACTGTTTGGTTTTGGCTGCTCAGAAAAACAGATCCTATTGGTCTGTTTGGTTTCTCAATAACACAAAAAGTCTAAAAATTAAATAGCAAAAATAAAGGGGTCTGCTGGGATTCGACCCCGTGACCCCTCGCATACCAGCCAAACGTCCCATCCATCTCGTCTAGGCTGCTTTTTATGTTTATCTTCCCACTATTAGATTTATATAGGTTTATTCATTAAGTGACAGTTTTAATAAATAGCATTAATTAAGTTTGTAGTTTAATTAAGTTTTAATTAAATAATTTTATTTAAAATGTTTCCTTTATTCAGTTTTATAAAAATAATAAAAAGACAAAAAAATATTTTATGTACTTTCTTTAAATTTTAATTAGTTTTAATTTACTTTTATTTAAAATATTTTATTTATTTTGTTAATTCGAAATAGTTTTTTTTATTTATTTATTTAAAAGTTTTTATTTTACGTAAAAGTCCTTAGAATAGTTTTTAATTAAGTCTTATTTTAAAATATAATAGATTTTAATTAAAAGTTTTTTTTAAGTCACATTAAAATTTTTAAGTTTTCTTTAGTTAAAATTTATTTTCAATTTAATAGTTTAAATAGCTAATTAAATTAGTTTTCATTTAATAAGTTTTAAATTAGTTTAAAAAAAAAATACCCAAAAAGAGATTGTACCAAAAACAAAGTTAAGTCGTAACGATTAATTGGAAGTCAATTCGGGTGAGTCGAGGAAAAACGATACATAAAAAGGACTTAACAAATCCCTTTTTCAAAATGGCGCCGCTGCCGCTTCGCTCGTACGATTGACGATTTTTCGTGAAGACGTTTGGATTTTGGGATCCGTTCGCTTTGAACGTTACGTTTCTTGCACAAAAAATCAAAAATACAAAAAAAATCAAAAACATAAAATTACAAAAAAATTAAAAAATCACAAAAGCAATTTCTTTCCTAAGAATTGCACCAAAAAAATTTAAAAAATCTAAAAGTAATACGTTTTCCTAAACGTATTACACCAAAAATATTACGTATTATTGTTATTTTTCTTATTCGATTTCTTTTGTTTTTCTTGTGATTATATATTTTTCTAAAAAAATACAAAAATATTTTTCTTTTATTAATATATATTACGTAGCATAATAATTATTGTTATTTTCGATTTCTTTCGACACTACCATGGATAATCGTCCGATTTGGGAAATCTTGCAAGAAGAGCGTTATAAGATTATGTCCGAGGAGTGTTCGACTTGTGGTGGGCCTCATGCTTATTTTAATTGTGACAAAACTTATGAGGAGGTTTATAATAATGAGGAAAGTATGTGTTATGATACTAATACTTATTTTGGCTCCCCTAGTTTTCCTACAAATAGTGACCCACCACAATATGATCTAAGGTTTTATGGGGAATTTCAAAATCAAGGGTTTTCAAATAATGAAGGTTTTCCAAATGACGGCAATTTTCAAAACTTTAATCAAATGGACATGCACAACCCTCAAATGGACTTGATTCTACAAAAATTGACCGAACATGAGAAAATCATGGAAGAAATGCTAGAATCTACTAGACAAATGCAAGAGTCCACCGATAGGAAATTCATGCTCATTTTAGAAACCTATCAAGATCAATTTGTTATTGAGCCGTCTTTGAGTAATGATATTGAGGCTAACACCACTACTAGTAGTGATGTTCCCACTGTGGATCCTTCCATCTCTCCGCCAATAAAGGAGAGACAAGGCCCGGAGACTATCATGAGTTTTACTCACCCTCCGGTGTTGACACCCACGGATACAATTAGCTCTCCTATTGAGGAAATTCCCGAGATTACACTTGAGCCTTCATTACCCGTTGATGACCCCATTTCTTTTATGCCTCCTTTACCTACCCCTTCAAATGACTTTATGCTTTCTTCAAATCCTCTTAGCGAGACATGTTTTGAGAAACCAATTTTTGAGGAGTGTGAGTGCATAGAAGAAGAACCCATAAGTTGTCCTACACCTAAGGAGTTTGTAGATAGGGATGAGTTATCTTGTGATTCCGACTACATTTTTAATTATTCCTCGGGATCGGATGAGGATGATTCGCCTATTTTACCAAGAACGACTTTTGAAAACCATAATAATGATTTATCGGATTCTTTACTCCTTAGTGATGACTTTTATACCCCAAGCATCGAGAAATTCCATCACGAGGATGCTTTTTATGATCCCGTGTTATTGGATTTCTCGCATGAGCTTAATTGTGATCATGGTATTGATGAGAAGGCAAATGGTGTTTTAAAACTTGATATTGATATTGATTTTGAGAACTCGGATTTTGACAAATTCACATTTGCCTCTTCGCCAATTACTTTTGATTCTACCATCGATTCTCATCCAATTCTCGAGGAGTTACCTAATAAACACTCCTCTAATGAGAATTACGTTTACCACATTCGTGAGGATTTAACTTATCAACAAATCCCACAAATGAATGATGGTTTCGTACTTGATCGTGATCTCTTCGAGAGAATTTCTAAAATCCTCAATGAGGGGAACGACAAACCTTTGTTTGACGAGCCTATCTATGATGAAGAAATCGAAGAGATTCACGTTCATGAGGATGATTACTTTGACCCGGGAGGTGACATTGACCATTCTTTGATTGATACCTTTACGGCTTTGCCAAATTATGACCATCCATTGTCTTTGGGGGATGAAAATTTTTCTCCTTTACCCATCCCACCTCCCGTGGATCACGACCTCACATACTTTTCGTATGTTGAGAGGACCTTTTTACCTTCTATGACTTATCCTCCTGCCTCCCATTTATTATGTTCATCCGGGACCGAGGACAAGATCTTTGATCCCGGTATCACATTCGAGGCTTCCCCATGGACCATTTAATTCGGGGTCGAGTCAGGCTCGTGACTCGGTTAACAAAAACAAGCGCTTCTCGGGAGGCAACCCGATGATCTATCTTTTTATCTTTTATTTATTTTCACCAATAAGTGTAGGGGGAGCCGTGTAGGTTGTTTGTTTTGTGTGTTGTGATTGTGTAGGTACATGTGCTTTGATGATCCACTTTTGGTACTTTTGACGAGACCCGTGTTCCCGTGTTACCCGTGTACCCGATTCCTTCGATAAGTTTTTGCTATTGTGATTCTATCTTAAAACAAATAAATGTAATCACTTTAGTTGTCCCTTCCTTAGCTCGATTTTAAACAACGTACTCAATGTCCTAAGTGTAGGGGAGTTTATTCGCCCACATGCTTAAACATTGAGGACAATGTTTATATTAAGTGTAGGGGGCCTTCTATCGAATTTTAGTGGCCTTTTCCATGAAGTTGACCTCATTTTACCGGAAATTTTTAAAAAAAAAATTTTCAACGTTTTTCAAATTTTTGATCTATTTTGGCCTAATAGTATTTTTATTCCTTTTATTATCGCATCAAATAATTTTCATTTCAAAAATAAAGTTAAAAAAAAATAAAAAAAAATAATAAAATGGTTTTAATAAGTTTAGATGTCTTTGATATATTAGGCCCGTCGTGAATATCTTGACTCAACCCGAGTTTACTTATCTAAGTTTACTCTAGCTAGTATCCTTAACCATATGGACCTTAATTGGTTTATTAGGCTAAGCATCCACGAGTCTCATTCCTTGAGATTTTAAATTGTGGAGAACGAGAGATGATAGAGTTAATTATAAGTTCGGTATTCTTTCATTGACTTATGTGAGTTAGTTATGAGCTTTTTCTCCCATCACTTGTTAATAAATATATTTGCAATAAATAAGGTTGTACGATTTAAAAGGTTACTTAGCTTCTAGCACAAGATCGTTTAAAAGTTGCTCGGTATTAATTAGAGTTCATAGCCAAGGCATAACTTATTGAAACGGGACGCGAAGATTGGCTTATCCAAAAAGGTCCTAACAAGGCATGAGGATACCCGAGTCCAAAAAGGCCCTAACAAGGCATGAGGATTCACTTTTTGCTAAAGATCCTAAGATGATGTGAAGATCATTAATCCAAATCAATATGAAGGATCAAGACACACGACGTGAAGCAATTACTCCCCTAAAGATCATGGAGAAGTCTATCCAAAAAGACCCTAACAAGGTATGAGGATAAATAGATCCAAGTCCGAAAAGGAGGCGGATCGTTGTAAATCATAATCCTAAATAAAGAAGAGGATAAATGAAGAAGTCGTGGTCAACGTTTGAAGCATCTTTCACTCCTTATGAAGATGTATACCAAAATGAAGAGAAGACCATAATTTCAAGATCGTCTCTCAAGATTTGAAGTTTGAAGTACAAGCCAAATATCGGTCCGAGAGAGGTCTCAAATCGTGAAACAAGTTATGCCAAGATATGAACTTTATGAGGTTTCGAGAAGCCGTTTTAAAAGATTTTGTCCTTTAGCTAACTATCGATTAAATCGTCCCACTTTATTTTCGGCTTTAATAAATTATCGAAATAAGTCAAAAATGCATCCTCGTGATCATTCAAGACAAAAATAAAATACAAGAGATACACCGTAGGAATAAGGGGGTCTAAGTGAATAATTAAACCGCATGAGTAAGTGTTAGTTGTGCTAACTTATATTAACAATGATCTCGTTTTTAAGCTTGGTTTGGGGAACGTGAAACTTGAGGGTGATTAATATTTATGACACCAAAGCCCTAATCAAAGTCTTAGACTTCTTAACAAGTTTCTTCCATCAAAAAATTTTCAAATTAATAAATTTTTATAACTTTTGTCTCCTTTTAAGTTTTCATCTTTTCATCGTAGAAGTAGTAGTAATAGTAATAAAGGCCGAGATGGATTGATTATGAGGAAAATGTAACTTTTTGCTTTGAAGTAATGCATTGCATGGGGTCATTGCAATGGTCAAGTGTAGGGGATTTAATAAGTGTATAAACACTTATCCTTTTGCCACTAAAATCTAGGAAAAACAAGACCGAATCATGTGTTTTATATCAATAAAGTCAGAATTACGCGTGGTTTTGTGTTTTTGTGTGAAAATAGGTACAAATGATCAAAAGAAGAGAAAACACGGGATTTCACGGTCAAATGTCGAAGAAAAGACCAAGAAAGAGACAAAGACGAAGTCAAAGACCAAAAGTGTGCCATGTTCGCGAAAACTGGCGAAATCGACACGGGTTTTGAAGAAAAAGATCAAGGATGCTTAAATCGAGCTCGATTCTATCGGATTAAATCCTTTTGAAGATATTCAGGCAAAATGGGTCCCACATTAGTTTATTGGGCCTTTAAGCCCATAAATAATGAAATAAAGGCCCAAATATTATGAAACGTATGGAAATCTAGGCCCAATATAAAACACGGATGGAATAACTGCATCTTAAAGTCGAATAAAGGCCCAAAAGGATGAGACATGAGCAAGTAAATGGACCCCAGAACCCATTTGCTACAAAGTGAATTAAAGAACATAAGCATGGTCAAATGACCAGTTGGTCAACACAATTTATTTTGGTAAAAACCCCATTCACCCACGTATACCTTCCCTACTTTCAGTTTCGATATTTATTCACCCACTTCCTTCTTCCTCTCCCATTTTCACAACTTCATTTTTTACCAAAACCCTAGTTACCCTAAATCAAAAGTTTTAACCACAAATTTTTGGGGCTTTTGTTATAAGTGTTTAATTCACATCTAAACAAATAAAACCCCCTAAGTTATCGGAGTCAAGCACCCAAGTGGTCCTCTCTTATCCAATCCGACGTGGCTTATCTATCTCTTTTTATTGGTGGAAACAACACACCAAATACATGCTGGCAATCCGTGATAGTGGAGCAATCTCAGCCGAAGATTCAAGAGAAGAAAGAGAGAGGAGAAATCGAGGGTCAAGATTGAAGCCTTGGGCACCAAGGAGTTTAGGGTTTCTCCTATAAAAACCCTTTTCACTTGTGTAATCTTTCAAGCTTTTCTTATTTTTTTTAGTTTTTTTTAAATTAAATTAGGAGTAGATTTAAATTAGGTTTAATTTTCTGAAAAATTAGATTAGATTTAATTTTGAATTGATTTGTTTCCAGTAAATGTAATTTCAATTTGATTATTAATGAAAAGTTTAGTTTTATTTAATTTTGTCTCCTTTAAATTTCTTGAATCTGCTTCATTTATTTAATACTGTTTTTCGTATTATTATTAATATATATAAAAAAAAAAAATAAAAAAAAATAAATAAATAATAATAATAATAAAAAGAAATCTGTTCGAGGGTTTGTGATGTGTTTAGTTCGAGTTATCACTGTTCGAAAAGAAGCGTTTGGTGTTGAAGCTGTGATGTTCGAAGGAGGTGTTGAGGTTTCGGTTTCGGATCACTGAGGTGGCTCAGCGCCAGCCTACGGCTCAACGGATATCGCCAATAGGTTATGCTCTCTTTTTAATATCCTTGATTAATTTTGGTTAATTCTTATTTGTTTTAAATGTTTAAGTCTGCTTAATTATTTAGTTGTTTGAGTTAATATGTCTGTTGGTTAATTTGGGATCATTGGTTTATGATAATCTGAAGTTAAGAAGTTTTGGATTAATCTAATTTGTAGGAGTTATAGTACTGTAGAAATCAGAAGAATAAATTGAATCGTCATTTTAGTTTAAGTAAATCAGGTTGGTTTTGGATAGTTTAGTTTGATTTGGATTTGCCTTGTGTGGAGATTATAGACTGTTTGAATCTGCTTATTATTAGATTTTATTTGCTTGGATTTAGATTGTTTGAATCTGTTATTTCTTATCTACTTAGTCGGCTATAAGCTTTGTTTTGTTTAAACTTTGATTGTTTCGGTTCGGTTTATAGCTTATTTAAATTTGATTATTTCTAGTAGTTGCTTATTCGGTGTTTAGTTGCTTTTAGGATTTTTAGTTTTCTTTTGTAGACTGCTTATTTGATTTTGCTTAGGGTATGCTCTATTTTTCTGCTTAGTTTAACTGCTCTTTCGGTTTATGTTGAGTTAGTTTCGTATTGCTTATTTTTGCCAGTATTAGCTTATTTGATTTTTCATCTTCGATTTCTAGCTTATTTAAGTTTACTGTTTTGCTTTTTGGTTCGTTACTGTTTGGTTTTGGCTGCTCAGAAAAACAGATCCTATTGGTCTGTTTGGTTTCTCAATAACACAAAAAGTCTAAAAATTAAATAGCAAAAATAAAGGGGTCTGCTGGGATTCGACCCCGTGACCCCTCGCATACCAGCCAAACGTCCCATCCATCTCGTCTAGGCTGCTTTTTATGTTTATCTTCCCACTATTAGATTTATATAGGTTTATTCATTAAGTGACAGTTTTAATAAATAGCATTAATTAAGTTTGTAGTTTAATTAAGTTTTAATTAAATAATTTTATTTAAAATGTTTCCTTTATTCAGTTTTATAAAAATAATAAAAAGACAAAAAAATATTTTATGTACTTTCTTTAAATTTTAATTAGTTTTAATTTACTTTTATTTAAAATATTTTATTTATTTTGTTAATTCGAAATAGTTTTTTTATTTATTTATTTAAAAGTTTTTATTTTACGTAAAAGTCCTTAGAATAGTTTTTAATTAAGTCTTATTTTAAAATATAATAGATTTTAATTAAAAGTTTTTTTTAAGTCACATTAAAATTTTTAAGTTTTCTTTAGTTAAAATTTATTTTCAATTTAATAGTTTAAATAGCTAATTAAATTAGTTTTCATTTAATAAGTTTTAAATTAGTTTAAAAAAAAATACCCAAAAAGAGATTGTACCAAAAACAAAGTTAAGTCGTAACGATTAATTGGAAGTCAATTCGGGTGAGTCGAGGAAAAACGATACATAAAAAGGACTTAACAAATCCCTTTTTCAGGAGTAGACAATGATTGATATTTAAGATGTTTAGGACATAGATTTGGTGTAGTAATAGTGTAGTAAATGTGTTCTTGGTGGATCTTGGTACCAAGAAGAATACTAACCGAGAGTTGAGAGAGAGTGGGAGTGATTTGAGTATGTTTTGAGATATGTGTGTGCATGTCATTCGACTAGTATGCAAGATATACTAGGATTTGAGATATCCAACATAGTACTAACATATCTCCCTCTAGATTACATAAGATATTTGGAAGATTTAGGAAAGATATTAGTTAGATATGCAAGTACAGTCCATAAAGCATGGTTTACTTCCTTTTTCTTTCTGTGTTTTGCCGTGTGTAAGGAAGTCAAAGGGGGGACAAGACATGGCTTCAATAGTAGCAAGTGTCATGGTTAGTAGCATGGTGTAAGTTGACCATTCGCAACATAAGTCATTTCCAAGTGTACAAGGCAAGTATATGTTTCAAGTGTATACATGTATATATATACACGGCTAGAATAGGTGTTTTAGGGTAGAAATGTGTTTGACTTGTTTAAATTAGTGAGTTACTACAAGTTTAGGTAATATATTGTAGTCACTTTTGAAGTTTCTAGGTATTTTGGTTAAGTTTTTAGATAATTTGATAAAAGTATACAATGTATATAATATTAAAAGTATTATACTTGTTTATAATAAATGAAATGTCAAGGTGAGGTAACATATGTTGTTTTTATGAAGTCATAGGGTTTCTTATAGTATGAGATATGTAAGTATATATACATATAATAGTAAGTCCAGGTACTTAGTAAAATTAAGTATGTGCGATCATGTTTTCTAGACTGTTAAAATTATTAAATGTGTACTGAGGTGGTGAGTCCTTTTTTATCATGTGGCCAGTCAATTGCCAGAGTAGTCAGAAAAGACTAAAGGTTCATATATATTAAAAATAAATATGAAATGATAGTATGATAAGTGGAAAAATAATGCTCAATTAATCATGTAAAAAGTGGTAATAAATAGGTTACAGAAATGAGGAGTACAATAATTGACAAAGTCAAATAGGTAAAATCAGAGGTTTTACAAAAACATCATACCCTAATGGACCAAAAACCCACAAACCGGGCCAGACCATAATTAGCCAGTAATACCAAAATGGTACCGTACTCATCCCTACATAATGGTGATTGGTTAGAGGTTCATAATGCCATTAGATTCGAAGTTAAAAATTGTATCTGGTGTTTTTTAACAAGTATTATCATGTCGCACGTTATATAAAACATGAATATGTGGTTTGCCAATCAAATATGTGATACGGTCAGACATTTCACATATTTAAAATTTAAACTGCATAAATATGGATGTGATATCATGCTCAAGAGTGATATGGGTTTGTTAGTTGATTTAGTGTGCATAAAACATTATTTGTTGAACATTATAGACTATGTTTTAAGAAATATTAGATGTAGATTATATGAAAAATGTAGATTAATTTTGGGTAACACAACATAATCCATTTTAAATATTAGAGCAATGGGCATTGTTAGTTTATGGCTTTAAGTCATGAGTAAAAAGTTTTGGAATTTATAAGAACTCTTAACCATATTAATACGTAAATAATCATGATTACGTAGGGGAATATAATAATCACGTATATACAAGTAATTAACATAAACGATAAAGAATCGAGTACCTTTTAACAATGAATTAAAATAGTTTTATCGAACAACCAATATAAACCCAAACCCAATTAAGATCAAAGAATGATCTCTCTAGGTATACGCACACAATACGTTTAACAAGCAATAAGTATGCTAGTATGTTTGTGTTAAACCACCAATAAACCAAACCACTTGAATAAAACAACTAAAGAAACCTTTGTTTCTTTCTTCTTGGTCGAACCACTCGAACAAACCGAAACCCTGATTTGGGTGTTCGGCCGATCAATTAAAGGAAGAGGGGAGGAAATATTTAGGGATAAAACTTATTAATGTGGACTCTAAGACATCCTTATATAACCCCATACCTTAACTATTTAAGGTATTATTTTCACCTCCTGAAGGAGGTGGGCTTCTACCAATTATAAGCCGAAAAGGTGTTCCCCTTTTGTTTCCTTTTACTCGAATTTCCATTCTTGTTTTATTTGTTTATCTATAACGAATATTTAAAACAATATTAATTATATATTGCTTAACGATTTACGCGTGCGCCTCTTTAGGTTCGGGACGGCTTTCAGACATATATTATTTTATGTACATATTCCTTTAGCTCCCACTTGGACATGCACAATAATATAATATAATAACATTGGTTAGCATCTAGCAACAAGCCAATGCTCCCAGAAACTCTTGAGTGTAGTTTCTGTAAAATACATTTAAATGACTTTAAACATTTACAATCTCTTTGTTTCTTAAATGTCATGTTAATAATGGATATGGATCGAAGTCATTTCATTTTAACTATTCTGTTTCTCGTATTACATAATTGAATCAAGATTACCAATCTAATCGAGACAAATCTAGATTACCATTAGGTACGGTCGTACACACATCTGATTAATTAAACGAGGGGCCCAGTAGCATCATTCTTCAAACCTTGTGGAATGGACAAATTCTATCTTGACTACACGTGCCTCTTACATGCTTCAAGATACATTATAGCCTTTATTACTACCTTGTTCAGGATAGTGTTAAAACTATAACAAAAGATACCATCCACATATATAAGATCTGCTTGCATCTCAAGTCAAATGTTTTAGTAATGTAAATCATTTACAAGTTTCACTTAATGACGACGATCCATAAAGTGATTGACTTGTTGGTTAGATATGTCCAATATGCAACCTTTGAATATTGTGTGAGTTGGTGAACCATTCTTACATATTCTACGAATATTACCATCACTCAAATATGTCTTAATTGAATTATATTCCCATATAATTGATCGACATAGACTATTTAGAATAACATATTAGTCAAGGATTTAAACATGCAAAAATAGGACCAATAAATATAAATGAAAATCGAGCATATCAAATACTTCAATTCATAAAATAAATATTGTTAAACAATATCCTTTATCCAAATACTAAAAGATCAATGTATGATAACCCTAGTCGAAAAATCTATGACAATCATACTTGTTGACAAGGCATAGATTTCATGAAATTCTACTAGGTTTGATCTTTGAAATTTTGAAAAGACTTGTTTCAAATTCACAATTGTGAAGATCTCTGAATGTATATATAATGATTCTTATTATGTACACTTTAACATATGAACACACAACAAAATGTGAGTATTTTTGTTGTACATCCTATAAGATGTGTAAGTCCAACAAAACACCTTATTGAAAACAATTATTTTTATAGCTTCTTAAACTATAAAGTATTCTTATTCTTTTAAAATGTATTGCAAAGTTATGCTCAATTGAACATAGTTAGTTCACATGATCATCATCAAATATGAAATCGTACCATGATTAGTATTGAGTGTTATCTTAATTAAACTATCATCCATGTCAAAAAACATCACCATGATATATTATAATTCATAAACAATAAATTTTTACTATGATAGTATTTGGTGTTTCTAAACTCTAACATTGTTGACAATGATAATTACATCTTATTATCATATAGAATATTAATTACTTGGAACATTTCAAGTTAGTAATAATCATTCTATCCCAAACAAATTTTTATCATAACATTTGTACTAACAATCTAAATGATTTTCTCATTAAGCAATCTTTGTTGTCAAATCTTCTTGTATTATACAAGTTTTACAATTATCTGTATACACAATTTGCTTTACATGATGAATCCCTTAAGTTTTCATTTCATGTAAACTCTCATCAAATGAGATATACTCATTTAGACTTTCTAAATGATATTCATGTTGTGTTGGATTTCGTTAACCACAAATATTTATCTTAATACACATATATAAATCAAGGTCATAAGGTTAATTTTTAAACCCTTTCATATGAAACTTTATTCCAAGCTTAGATGAAATATATTTATTCATATGTTATACATCATATGTGATTTAAAAAAATAAACATAATACTCCCACTAGCTTTTAGATGTACTCACAAGTTATCTTAGTTCTAATTAAAAATCAAAACATGGATTTAATAATTAGACTTGAGATACATCCCTTAGATGCATGCATTAATCCATACATGAATTCTTGCTTTGTGTACAATACATAAAGATTATTTCAATTTATAAACCATTTAATTACAACCGTTCTCGTTAATGTAATCATACAAAAAGAGTTTAAATATTAAATTCTCATATTTATTATTATAAAAATTATCATGACAATAAATCATCTTTATTAATTTAATGTGTGTAGAACTTTTCTATCACATATTGTGCATTAATCATGTATACAATATTGTCCATGTAAGTCTTTCGCTAAAGAAACTTATATTCACTTCACTAGATTGGTTAAATATTAATCAAGTTTCAAAAAATTGGTTATCTTATATGGACTTGCATCTACTCACTCATAGTTTTATTCAATCATGACATTCAATATTCAATAATCTATACTCTCTAATAAAAGAGAGTTTTGTACAAGCATAATAAAGCAGCCTTGTTTAATTTTTTGATGTGTCTTGATGCTTAGGCTATAGGTATTTTAGTAAAGTACACACTTTAATAGCACAACCAATAAGTTCTTTTTGCTGTTCACCATTTGAGAAAGGAAGGTCTTTTAGAAATATATTATGCCTACATGTGGAAAGAACTGAAAACATGAGAACAAACTCAATTCACTTTGTCATGTTTGAAATTTGAAAAGTACTTTTTTCATTTATAATTGTATCATTTTAATCAATGTTGTAATTGGTTGTTAAATTCAAAAAATTTTCATCGATTTATATATAGACATTAAACTTATTTTAGGTAAACTTTTTTTTATTGACAATTTAGAATCAATATTATAAACAAAATAAGAGAGCTTTGTCTATGGACCGAGTCTATAAAATGCCTTCATGAAACGTAATGTTACACTTCATTTACATCTCACTTAATGCCTTAGTTCCTTATTATCAATTAAATACACTTCTTTCAGACGAGGCTTTTAAAAATCATGTTAAAAACATCCTACCGAATTGTCATTTTTTGTGATTTGTTCATCAAATCATGCATACATATATAACATGTATCTCTCCTCCAAAAAATGATAAAGGTAGAATATTTTTATTGCATTGTGTTGTTAGTCGACCTATATAATTATCATAATACTCTGTAACCATTTGTCTACTGGCCTATAAACATCACTGCTAGACCTATTCTTTATATTTCTTCCAATGGCAAAGTTTTAAAGCAGGTTAATTTAGAATTTTAGCAAATTTTGGCATGAAGGGATGGCTTTCGATCCCCCTACTTACCAGGAAGGTTTAGTATTATCTTATAGCTCATGCTGATGTAAGTCAATAATATTTATCATTCTGATTCTCTTTATTATAGGCGACTATAGAAACACCTTTTGCTTCATTATGTTTAAACTATGCAAGGATGTAACTACTCACATATACTTCATATCTTCTACTTTTATACACCACTCTCTATATAATATTGTTGCGCTTATCTTTGCAAAGTAAAATTAGAGAACATGGCTATTTTATTTCGAACTTCAAGCTTTTCCTTTTTATAAAAAATTTTAGGTCCATCATCTATAAAGGGCAGGGGTACGAGGCATTTGGATGGAAATGATAATGCTAGCTCCACTGATTTTAGATCTTTCCAAAGAGTTCCCGATCATATTACTTATGCTAGATGTGGTTAGTTGCCTTCATACACTTATGATAGTATATTTTTTTGTAATTTTTCTATTTGTAATCATATTGTCAAGAATATTTGTGTAGAAACTAGACGGGGGGGGGGGGGGGGGGGGGGTTGAATAGTTTCTTAAATTTGCTTGTTAAAGTTTGGTTTAAAAAAAATCCTTTTTCAAAAACTTACGCTTGAATATTTATGTGAAACCTTCTTATACACAATATGAACAAGGTATAGTGCAACTAACTAATAATCACAAGTATAAAGAATAATGAATGCAACTAAACTAATAATCACAAGTATAAAGAATAAAGAATATAAAGAGATAAGGGAAGGAAATATCAAACCAAACACCAAGGATTTATAGTGGTTCGACAACGAAGCTCACTCCTCGTTCCTACTCCACTCCTCGAGTACTCCTTACTCGAGAGTTCACTAGTCAACAAGCTCCTTAAGGTGGAGAAACCGTACACAACGTCGCTTAACCAATTTCTGACTCTAAGCTAAAAGTTGAGCCCTAATCTTAGCTAGGACCAATCTACACCAATATACTTGGAGGACTAAGTATTAACCCTAATACATACACAACTTCAAAATAGACACAACTACTTGGATCTTCACAACAATGACACAACAATGAATAAATAAGTTTGGATCTTCAATGGATCTTTGAGGTAGACACAACACTTCAACAATGATAGTGTTCTTCTCTTTGCACTTTGAGAGGAAAAGATGAGAGGAGAAAGATTCACTTCTAAACAAGTAGTAATCAAACAAATGATCAAAGATTTGAGTGATTTAAGAAGTATGTAATAATCTAAAAGTATATGTGCAAAAGAGGTAGATTGAAAGTCTGAGAATGGTCCACTATTTATAAGACAAATGTCCAGCGGCTATATCTGCCCGCGGTTCTTTATTGCAGCCCGCGGTTCCTTATCGATAAGGAACCGTCGTAGGCGCTAAGGAACCGCCGGCGTAGAGTCCACTCCCTTTTGTCTTTTAGTGGGTTGGATCGAATCTGGGGATTAAAATATCGTGAAAGGATATTCCAAACCAAGATAGAATATGCCATTTTCAAATTTCAAATTTTCAAATAATTAGTTTAATAAAACATTTTCTTAAAAAGAAAGTTTAATAATAAAACTTTGTCACACTTAATAAAAAGTGAGTTTTAAGAAAAGATTAAATCCTTGATCACTTAATTAGTATAATTACTTGTTTGTTCATACCTTAAGTGATAATGGTTGAAATGAAAAATACTTGAACTCAAGAATTCGTTTTTCATTGTTTTCGTAAATGCTTGTTTTTACATATTGTCGTAATCAAAATAAAGCGAGACCGAAAAATGCAAGTAACATTTTTTAGGCATCATTGCATTAACAATCTCCCCCTTTTTGATTCTGACTATCCATAAACTCAATCATTTAATAAAACAATATGAGTTTATCATTTCTCCCCCTTTGTCGAAGCGAAAAGGTTGCAAAAGTCTTTGAAGAAGAAAAGAACCAGACTTTGCAAATGCTCCCCCTATGTGCTTACTCCCCCTTGCGTGGGGCACCAAGGAATCAAAATAAGGTGACAAGCTACATAGAAGGGTTAGTAGAAGAGAAGAGATACCCAACAAGATATAGCAAAGATCATAAAAAAATAAGAAACAAAAGATCCAAGATAAGTCATGTTAAAAGAAAACATGATAAAAGATACAATAAATCATACAAAGATGTATGAGACACAACCACAAGCCAAATAAAAGGCATAAATCTAATCATAGTTAAGCTAGAACTCTAAGATTTGCTTGAATTAGATGTCTTGAAGAAAAGCAACCAATGCTTAGATAAAAGACAAGGTAGTGGCGGAAGGAGGTGGTGGTGGCTTGGTAGAGATCTCATAGTTATAGTAAAGAGGAGGTTTAACTAAGAGACTCTTGATGTAATTCAACTCATCATATATGTGAGCCATAGCAAGATGTTGATATTGACAACATTGACAATATGTTCCATGATGCATGACATTATCATGTGAAGGAGGTAGAACACTAAAGGCTAGTGGTGGAAGATAAGAAGATCCACAATCACTATTCTTAGAAGGAGAAGAGATGGGATTTTGAGTGTTCTTGGGTGAATTGGGGTTGAAAGCAATTGGAGAGAATGGAAGAGAATCAAAGCTTTCATTTGGGGAATAAGACATTTTGTTTTGAGAAAGAATGCAAAATGCTTAGGGTTATATAGAGAAAGTCCAAGATAATTTGGGGGTGGTCAAAGGGTTGAAACAAAGATTCCAAAAAGTGTTGGAACAAATTTGGAGTTTCAGGAATACCCAAAAAATAAGGTACTAGGCGCGGTTCTTTAACTCACCTGACGGTTCTTTATCACTGGGGAATCACGGTGTCAATAAAGAACCGCCCATAGTGGGTTGAGTTTGGTGATGAGGGAGGATTTTCCAATTCAACAAATCCTATTTTTCTAGTCTAACTAATCATGGGGATATGCTAAAAAGCAAAGATAGACAAAGAAAATACACAAGAGCTCACCAAACAAGGTTTTGACCAAAATACGTAGATTTTTTTAATAAAATCAATGTAGGAGGTGTGTAGAACTAGACACAAGGTCACGGCACAATGATCCTCCATAGTTCTCTTTTGTTCTTGCTATATTTGAGAGATCCATACATATGAATTATGTAAGCTCATTATGAATAGCAAGAAGCTATGAAAAACGTTTTTAGATTGAATTAACAATGCAAAAACATTTCTCGACCATTTTCGAAAAAGCTTAGAGAATTTTGAAAAAGAAGAGAAATTTTCAAAAAGAGTTTATTAAACTTAAGAACTTAAAGAAAGAAAAGACTCAAAAGATAAAATATAATAATAATGCACAATTAAGGAATATGTTCCATTAAGCCTAGACCTAAACGCAAGTAATTAAAAGGTTCCCTCTTAAGTGTCTTAGGGAAGATATCGGCTAAGTTTTCTACCGAGGGTACCTTCTCTATCGAAATGTTCCCCTTTTGAACATTATCCCTAAGAAAATGGTGGCAAATCTCTATGTGCTTAGTTCGCGAATGTTGCACGGGATTCTTGATAAGGTCTATTGCACCCTTGTTGTCGCACATGATGGGTACATCATCAAGAGAAATCCTGTAATCAACAAGCACTTGCTTCGTCCATAGAGCTTGTCGACAAGCTTTATCGGCACTCACATACTCGACTTTTGTGGTGGATATAGCAAGAGCGGTTTGTTTCTTGGAGAACCAAGAAGTTAAACAACAACCCATGAAGGTACAAACGTCACTAGTGCTTTTCCGGTCCACATAGTCTCCCGCATGATCCAAGTCCGCGTAGACAATGGTTTCTACGCCGGTCCCTTTAGAATACCATAATCCTAAATGTATAGTTCCCTTAATGTATCGGAAGATACGCTTTACCGCTTCAAGGTGAGAGGTTTTGGGAGCCTCTTGGAAGTGAGCACAAAGGCAAACACTAAACATGATATCCGGTCGATTTGCCGTTAGGTACAACAAACTACCAATCATACCTCTATATTTGGTGTTGTCTACCGACTCACAATCATCATCTACGGTGAGTTTAGTATCCGATGCCATAGGGGTCTTCATTGGTCTAGAGTCTTCTAATCCAAATTTCTTTAGCATTTCTTTAACATACTTGGATTGATTAAAGATAATACCATCGTCCATTTGTTTAATTTGGAGTCCTAAAACGAAGTAAAGTGCTCCCATCATACTCATTTCAAACTCGTCATGCATGATTTTGGCAAAGTGATCAAACAATGATTGACAAGTTGAACCAAATATAATGTCATCAACATATATTTGTGTGATAATGAGGTGATAACCTTTCTTCTTTGTAAAGAGTGTATTGTCTACCATCCCCATGGTATACTCATGTTTTACAAGAAACGCTTTAAGTCTATCATACCAAGCTTTGGGTGCTTGTTTGAGACCATAAAGAGCTTTCTTAAGCTTGTAAACATAATCCGGTTTCTCAAAATCAATGAAGCCGGGAGGTTGAGCCACATATACCTCCTTATTGATCAAACCGTTAAGAAATGCACTCTTTACATCCATTTGTTGAAGCTTAAAGTCTAAAGCACAAGCGTAAGCTAAGAGGATTCTAATGGATTCTAATCTAGCTACGGGTGCGTATGTCTCGTCATAATCAATACCTTCTTGTTGATTATAGCCTTGAGCTACAAGTCTAGCCTTGTTATGAGACACAACACCATTCTCATCTAACTTATTCCTATATACCCATTTGGTTCCTATGATGGTCGAACTTCTAGGCGGAGGAACAAGTTCCCAAACGTCATTAGCAATGAATTGATTCAATTCTTCTTGCATAGCGATGGCCCAACTCTTATCCATTAAAGCTTCTTTAACATTCTTTGGTTCAATCAAGGAGACGAAACAAAAGAAGTTACTTTTATTTTGGACTTGAGATCTTAGGGTCCTTTGATTTAATTCGCCTATGACATTATCAAGAGCATGATCCTTAGACTCCTTAATGTTTACTCCCTTTTTAACACTAAGGTCTTCAACTCCTATGTTTCTAACATCTTTGGCATTAACTATGTCTATTTCATCTAAGTCATCATCTAACAAAGGTGGTGTCTTAGATGAAGGTGGGGTTTCATCAAATGTCACGTTAAGTGATTTTTCAATTACAACCGAGGTTCTATTAAGGACTATATAGGCTTTGCTAGTTTGAGAATAACCTAAAAAGATAACTTCGTAAGACTTTGAGTCAAACTTAGTAAGGTAGTCTTTGGTGTTGAGAATGAAGCACTTACTTCCAAACACCCTAAAGTATTCCAATGAGTGCTTCTTACCTTTAAGAATCTCATAGGGGGTCATTCCTAGAAAAGGTCGAATAAGAATTCGGTTGAGAATGTAAGTCGATGTATCCACGACATTGCACCAAAATTTTTGAGGCAACGATTGATCATTTAACATCATCCTACTCATCTCTTGAATGGTCCTATTCTTCCTTTCAACTACCCCATTTGATTGTGGAGTGCGAGGAGCCGAGAAGTTATGGGTAATACCATGAGCTTCACAAAAGGCCCCAAATTGCACTTTATTATCAAATTCCCTACCATGATCCGTCCTAATAGAGACAATTGAACATCCTAGTTGATTTTGAATTCTTCGACTAAAGGTTTCGAAGTGATCGAAAGCTTCATTCTTAGATGTCAAAAATCTAGTCCAAGTGAATCTAGAGTAGTCGTCAACTATAACTAGGGTATAAAGGTTACCTCCATAACTCCGTATGACGGAAGGTCCAAAGAGATCCATATATAGGAGCTCTAAACACCGAGAGGTCGAAACCAAATTCTTGGCTTTGTGACTTGAGTGAACTTGCTTCCCAATTTTGCAAGCATCACAAAAGTGACTATCAAACTTCATCTTGGGTAGGTGTCTTACCAACTCCTTAGAGACTAAAGATTGAATTAAACGCATATTAGCGTGACCTAATCTCCTATGCCAAAGAGTAGAACTATCATCTAAAGTCGCTAGACATAAGTTGTCATTTGACTTCCTATTAACCTTCATGACATAAAGCCCATGCTTTCTAACACCTTTTCCAATGACTTTTCCATCTTTTACGATTTCACTGTCATATTCCGAAAAGATGACCTTACACTTATTGTCATAAATTGACCTATACTTAGAAGGTTAAAACCTAAGTTATCTTCGTGCTCTACGTTTTCTATAGTCATAGAGTCAAGAGAGACCGTACCTTTGCCAATGATATTACCACGTCTATTACTAGCGAATGTAACGTTACCTCCATCATATGCTTTGTAGTGTGAGAAAAAACTTCGATTACCCGTCATGTGTTTAGAAGAACCACTATCCTTAATCTACTCGTCGGGCTCTAGATCGATTCCCAAGCATATCTAGGTAACAACACACAAGATCAAACATTTGGTCCCCAATATCTCATGGGTCCAAAATTGTTAGTTCCAAACATCCATTGCATTTGGTTGGGATGCAGGAATGAAGGAGACATTCCCCATGGGGAAAAGTATTGTTGTTGAAAATTATTCCAATTTATATGGCCATTTTGTTGTCCATAGTTTCTCCTAGGTGTCTTTGATCTTGATCTAGTATTATTATTATTCCTCCTAGGTGTTGGGGTTTTACTCCTAGGTCGTGGTTTAGCTTGATCATCTCTTTTTGGCGTAGGTGTTCTACTTCTAGGTTTAGATACATTTCGTACTCTTGGAGGAGTAAATGTTTGTCTAGATAAGTTTCTAGTTCCCATTAGAGGTTTACTCAAGGGCTTGTAGAATTTATCTAGAGTAGGCTTTTCGATTATAGGTACTTTGACCTTGTTAATAAGAATATGTTTTGGTCCTTCACTTAAAATTGACTTTTCAGAAAGTTCAGGATTTTCACAAAAATCATCTTCTGGACGCGGTTCCATAGCTCCATCGGCGGTTCCATAGCGATATGGAACTGCCCCATATATTGGAGCACCGCGTGTAGGGGACTGTTTTTCTGAAAACCTAACTTGTTTTGGTTCACTAGTTGATGCTTCATTAGTGTTATATCCTATCCCAAGTTTTTCCTTAGAATTAATTTGTTTGTTTAACATATCATCAAGAGCATTAGTACCTCTCATGAACTTTTCAAGTCTAATGGAGGTGCTCTTAAGGTTTTCATTTTCTTTCCTAAGGTTTTCACATTTTAAGCATCCTAGGTCTATTTCTTTATTTTTCTCAAGCTTAGCTAATTTTCCTTTTAGCTCACTAATCTCGCTTTCAAGCTTAGTTCTAGTTGATCTTAGCACTTTGTTCTTTTCCATAAATTTTAGAATAAGCTTATGCAAGTTATTGTATTGGCCTTCTAATTCACTATCATCTTGAGAAGAACTATTATTGATATAATACTCGGTTTCGGAAAGTACCTCTTTAGAAGTGTGAGCCATGCAACACTTCTCATCTTTGGGGTTGTCATCAACATATTCACCGCTATCGCTCCATGAACCTCCAACGAACGCCGTATGGTTTTTATCGCGTGAAGGCTTAGGACAATCACCAATGAAATGATTTGGATCACCACATCTAAAGCATTTCCTATCACCTTTATCGTCTTTGGAAAATCGGTTTTTGGAGAAGGGTTTCTTGTCGTTGTTTGGTTGCCTCACGTATTGACCTCGTCTTTTGAAGAACTTCTTAAAGTCTCTAACCGCCAAGGCATATTCCTCATCATCACTATTCGAGGAACTTTCATGATCACTTTATGCCTTCTTGGCTTTAAGTGCAAGATACTTTCTTTCACTCTTAGTTTTCACCATTTCCGAGTCCTTCAAAATTATCATCACATGAACCTTCAAGTTACCAATGAGTTCATCGAGTGATCATTTGGCGAGATCCTTTGATTCTTCAATAGCCGTGACTTTAGCTCTCCATTTTGGATGCAACACCCTAAGAAACTTCCTAATATTGTTCTTGCTAGAAAAACCTTCATCAAGTGCTTTTAGACTAGTAATAATAGTGTTAAATCTAGCAAAGGCACTATCTATGGTTTCATCTTCTAAGATGACAAATTGTTCATATTGTTGAACAAGAAGATCGATTTTACTTTCTTTGACTTGGCTATTACCTTGGTGAGTTACTAAAAGAGTATTCCAAATGTCTTTAGCGGTTTCACACATAAAAATCCTTTCGTACTCTTTCTTTGGTAAAGCATTATAAATCACCATTTTAGCCTCATTATTTTTAGCAAGTTTTCTTTTAGTATCATCATTAGCTTTATCAAAAGTAACTATCTCCTTACTTTTAGAAACTTCATTATATTGAAATAGAAAAAAGTCACCATTGGTAATAACATGCCAAAGATCTAAATCTTTTGATTTCACATAAGTATCAAACCTATTTTTCCAATAAATAAAACTATCGGTTTCAAAAAGAAGTGGTCTTTGCATGGATTGCCCTTCTAGATACTTGTTGGAATCCATATATCGATTCAAGTTTTAAAATACAATATATTTTAAAAAGTCTTGAGCAACCACGCTCTGGTACCAATTGTAGAAACTAGAAGGGGGGGGGGGGGGGGGGGTTGAATAGTTTCTTAAATTTGCTTGTTAAAGTTTGGTTTAAGAAATCCTTTTTCAAAAACTTAAGCTTGAGTATTTATGTGAAACCTTCTTATACACAATATGAACAAGGTATAGTGCAACTAACTAATAATCACAAGTATAAAAATGATGAATGCAACTAACTAATAATCACAAGTATAAAGAATAAAGAATGTAAAGAGATACGGGAAGGAAAGATCAAACCAAACACCAAGGATTTATAGTGGTTCAGCAACGAAGCTCACTCCTCGTTCCTACTCCACTCCTCGAGTACTCCTTACTCGAAAGTTCACTAATCAACAAGCTCCTTAAGGTGGAGAAACCGTACACAACGTCGCTTAACCAATTTCCGACTCTAAGCTAAAAGTCGAGCCCTAATCTTAGCTAGGACCAATCTACATGATCGTCGTCGAAGTGCCGGTCAAAAATAACCTAATTACCTTATACTAGATAGGGTAAGCGGGTATCGATCCACGAGGACTATGTGGTTTTAGTTTAAGTTTTGGGGTGATCACTGATCAATAAAGGTTTTGGTTTTGAAATCTGACAACTAAAATACTTTTGATAATAAAAATGCGGATTAAAAATTAAAATAATTATTAAGCTAATAATAAAGCTAGAAAAATAAAATAAAGATGTTAACAATTAAAAGAAAAATGTAATCCCTTCCAGCTCCTAATATTTATGGCTGATCACACTTATGGATTATTGAAACTTTTTAGAACCGATTACAAAGATTATTTTGAATTAATATGAATGAATTAATGTCGGTATTTATTATGTTCATCAACGACTCGCAGTAATAAATGTTATATTAATCCAGCCAATAATTATGTTTTAACAATTTATTTAGGTACAACTTATGTTGATTATACGACTATCTTTTTTTTTAACTAAATAAAATAAGTATGAATCGTTAACTAACAATAAATTATCTCACACAAATAATTAAACATAATATTAAATCGATAAAAATAATTTATAAATAAATCATAAATCAATGTAATAAAAATATGATAATCCAAAAGTAATGATCAAACCATAAATAAAGTTACCGGAATGAATTACAACAAAATTAGCCGGACATTGCGGTGTACTCGAACCACCGTGTACTATTCATCTTCTTAATCCTTTCACATCAATTGCAACAAAAATAAAAGATGACCAATAAATTCCCTTCACGTCAATGCAAAGAACTTGCAACTTGATTTTGTTTTTTTTTCTTTCAATCGAAGCTTCCCACCACCACCACTGTATATCAATTATCCCCTTTTTTTTATATAACAATCGGTTGTGTTTTTTTATGATGCTCCAATTCTACCGAATGTATGGGTCCTCCTCCCTCTTGTCATGTTTTTTTTTCTTTTATACTTGTAATTGGTGTCGGTTATGGTGTTAGGCCATTGGGTCCAAATGGGCCAATAACTATTTTTTTTATTCTGGCCCAATAAAATATAACCCAACGCCAACAATTGCTCAAACGAAGCCCGGACAAATAAAAGATGACCGAAAATATTGCGAGGCGCTCAAATCTTTTTCTTCAATATTTTTTCTTCATTTATCGGCGCTCACAATGTCTTTTCTCCAAAAAATTAATTAAGCGTCCATTTTTATTCCACTTCGCTCGTAACCTATATAATCACAAAACACACTCAAAGTACATATATAACGACTAATAAATATACAATTATGCTAAATTAACATGATATGAGGTGAATACAAAATACACCGATTAACTCCTCTCAACTTAAACTTTTACCGTCTCGAGTAAAAATAAAATAAAAATATACAAGCATGTTAATTTCATAATTTTTAATCATACTACTGAAATTTCATCAAAAAGGTCACATTCAACCTAATACACTAATAACCATCCTACATGACAAATAATCCAAAATGATTACCAATATTTTTATCTTTCTTAAACACTTAGCATAACCATTCCCATTGATTCCATTTACTTTATATTTCATATAATTAACCATGTGTCCAACGCACCTAATGCACACCTATAATCAATATAAACATTAATCTAAAACAAGAGGTGGGAATATCGTACACCTTTTATGACATTGGAGTTTTTATACCATAAGAGCACATCATAAGCCATCATACTTTAGCTTACATACTTCTACTTTTTTTTTCTCATCATTTTTTTTTTCACACATTTTTTTTTCATTTTTTTTTCACATCACACATAAGCTCTCTCTTTTTAGCCATTCGAGACCGTTTCTTATACAAGTCATCCCGAACGCTTTATACACTCCTTTTAAGGTTGATATAAAGACCGATTATTCAGAAAAATGAATATCTATCCTATAGGAGCATACTACGACACATTGGCACATGAGAACCGGTTAATTAAGTCTGTTTAATTAAATGGGAACAGTTATACTTCGTGCCTACTGATACATCACATGATGGAGTTACCTACCACATAGTATAATTATACAATGCACTAAATTAAACTAATCTTTCTAATTTCATTACAACAATACAAGGATTGGGTTATTTCACATAAAATTGTCTCAGCTAAGTGCAATGTTATCCATCATAAAAATTGGCGTCTGACCCATGCTAACAACTAAAGTATCACCTTGCGCGGGTGACGAATCAGATAGGCAAGCCCAGCATATGACTACTACCAATAATTATGACAGTTCTCTAACTCTTTTCTAAGGCCACCGTGCGCGGGTGGCGAGCCGAATAAGATCAATTTCAAGTGTCCTAACCCAACTATTACATTATTATATTTCATACTATTTATTTAAACTTTCTACTCGATCTACGCAAAGGTAAGTAGAGGGAATTCAACCGGCGTGGTTTGATCATCTAAATTATACATATGCCTAACTACATGCAAACAATCAAATCAATTTAATAACCAAATTATACAATGGAATCGGGTGCACCTGATAATTATGGCCAAATCCTCTAGCTTGCTCCCATAAATCATCCACAAGCTAATCTTCAGAATCTGTAAACACTCAACAAACATATATGTAGAAGAAACTTCCACATCTAATTAGCACAAGACTCTTATAATGTGATTTAAAATTTTAAAAATTTTCAATTTCTCCCAAAAATCACATTTTAACCCATTTTGACCAAAATTTCACACAACAACATGTAACACATGTGCCACCCCCCTCAACTTAAAGCATTGCATTGCCCCTAATGCAAAAACTTTAAATTGAAATTTTGGTTAAAAATCAATTTGACAAACTCACACAAAAACAAAAACCTAACTCACTTTCGTAGGAATCACGGTTGCATTTAGCGTATGCAACAAGCCTTTAAACCACTCGGTAGCCCGACTGGACGAGTTTTGTCTCGTGAGGATTTGTAGTGAACACACCCACAAAGTTCCACAAACCACGGGTTGCCTCCCGCGAAGCGCTAAGTTTATCGTCTTCATCCAGACATAACTCAAATGAGCTATTGAGACGGTTGGAGTGGTTCCATGTAAACCACATCCACCGTTTCCATCTGATCACTTTCTAACTCAACATACGGCTTTAAACGGTGTCCATTAACTTTAAAAGGCTCTCCACCCACCATATTTTTTATTTCAATGGCTCCGTATGGAGAGACTTGAGTCACTATGTATGGACCCGTCCATTTACTTCTCAACTTTCCAAGAAAAAGCTTAAGTCTAGCATTGAATAACCAAACTTTTTGACCAACCAAGAACTATTTCTTGGTGATGTGTCGATCATGAACAGCTTTGGTTTTCTCCTTATAAATCCTAGAACTCTCATAAGCATCACGTCTAATCTCATCTAGTTCAGATAATTGAAGTTTCCTAGAACTACCCGCTTTCTCTAAATCCAGATTAACAGTCTTAATCGCCCATTCAGACCTATGCTCTATCTCAACCGGTAAATGACACGCCTTGCCATATACCAACTTGTACGGTGACATACCAATAGGAGTCTTAAAAGCCGTCCTATATGCCCACAAAGCATCATCTAACCTTAAGGACCAATCTTTCCTATCACTACGGACGGTCTTTTCCAAAATTTGCTTAATCTCCCTATTAGATACTTCCACCTGTCCACTAGTCTGTGGGTGATAAGGGGTAGCTATCCTATGATTAACTCCATAATGTTTCAATATTTTCCCAAATCTAAAGTTCTTAAAGTGAGAACCCCCATCACTAATTATAGCCTTAGGAATTCCATGTCTAGCAAAGATATTCTTCTTAACAAACTTAAGAACTACACTATGGTCATTCGTTCTAGTAGCCTCAGCCTCTACCCACTTAGACACATAATCAACTGCCACTAAAATGTAAACATTGCCATGGGAAGTGGGGAATGGTCCCATAAAATCAATACCCCACACGTGAAAGATCTCAACAACAAGTATGGGATTCATAGGCATTTGATCACGCCTTGAAATCCCTCCAACTTGTTGGCAACGAATACATGCTTTCACAAAAGACTGGGCATCCTTGAAGATAGTCGGCCAAAAGAAACCGCTTTGCAGGACTTTATGCCCAGTTTTCGTAGCACCAAAGTGACCACCACATGCATAAGAATGACAATGAGCCAATATGTCCATATGCTCATGGTCAGTAACACATCTCCTAACAACTTGGTCAGCACATACCTTATATAGCTCCGGATCCTCCCAAAAATAATGTTTCAACTGGGAGAAGAAGTATTTTCTTTGTTGTTTGGACCAAAAATCCGGGAGATTTTTAACAGCTAGGTAATTAACTATATTTGCGTACCAAGGAACCTTAGAAACCTCAAATAAACTTTCATCCGGAAAGCTTTCCATAATCACATCAGAAGGGTTGAACGGCGGAGGGATAATTCTAGACAAATGGTCGGCAACTACATTTTCTGACCCCTTTTTATCCCGAATTTCTAAATTAAATTCCTGTAAAAGCAAAATCCACCTAAGCAACCTCGGTTTTGTCTCTTTCTTAGTCAACAAATGTCTTAAGGCACTATGATCTGAAAATACTATCACTTTAGAATGCCCCCAAATATATGACCTAAACTTATCAAGAGCAAAAACCACGACTAACAACTCTTTTTCAGTAGTAGTGTAAATCATTTGAGCTTCTGAAAAAGTCTTACTAGCATAAAAGATCACAACGGGTTTCTTATCGACCCGCTGTCCTAGAACCGCCCCAGCGGCATAATCACTCGCATCACACATGATCTCGAAAGGCTTCGACCAATCAGGTGATTGCAGAATAGGGGCTTCTACAAGTTTTTGCTTAAGCATGTTGAATGCTTTAAGACATGATTCATTAAAGTCAAAGCGTGCATCTTTTAAGAGTAGATTGCAAAGAGGCTTTGATATTGCACTAAAATCTTTAATAAATCGCCTATATAACCCGGCATGACCAAGAAAAGAACGCACACCCTTGACGGTAGTGGGAGGAGGAAGGGTTGAAATTACTTGAACTTTGGCACGGTCAACCTCAAATCCTTTTTCAGACACAACATGCCCTAATACAATTCCCTCTCGAACCATAAAATGGCTCTTCTCCCAACTAAGCACCAGATTAGTTTCGGTGCATCTTTTTAACACGCTTTCAAGCTGATCAAGGCAACTTTCAAAAGATTGACCAAAGATGGAGAAATCATCCATAAATATCTCTACAGATTCTCCAACCATGTCAGAAAAGATACTCATCATACACCGCTGAAAGGTAGCGGGTGCATTACACAGGCCCCCAAAAGGCATTCTTCGAAATGCAAACGTCCCGTATGGACACGTAAACGTAGTTTTGGCCTGGTCGTCAGGATGAATGGGTATTTGATTATAACCAGAGTACCCATCCAAGAAGCAATAAAAATTCTTACCAGAAAGCTTCTCAACTATTTGATCAATGAAGGGTAGTGGGAAGTGATCTTTAGATGTGGCATTATTCAGCTTACGGTAATCTATACAAACTCTCCACCCAGTGACTGGTCAGGTTGTGAGCTTTTCCCCATTCTCGGTTTCAACAACGGTGATTCCGGCCTTTTTAGGCACCGTTTGAGTAGGACTTACCCATTTACTATCCGAGATGGGATAGATGATACCAGCATCTAACCATTTAAGAACTTCCGTCTTCACTACCTCTTTCATATTAGGATTCAGACGCCTTTGCGCATCTCTTGCTGGCTTAATATCTGGGTCCGTAACAATTCGATGCATACATAATGAAGGGCTGATCCCTTTCAAGTCTGCAATTGTCCATCCCACTGCTGCTTTGTACTTGGAAAGCACCTTTAGAAGTGCTCCCTCTTGTGATTCAGAAAGATCAGAAGCAACAATAACGGGTAACGTATTGTTAGGACCTAAAAAAGCATATTTGAGATTGGATGGCAAAGGTTTTAGTTCAAGAGCTGGAGGCACCTCCAGAGATGGCTTCGTGGCCGTGTCAAAAGTATAAGGTAAGGGCTCCACTTTATAAGACCAGGGTGGTTTTTGAAGGTCCAAGGAACTGACCAAACACTCTTGGATCTCTTGAACTTCAGTAACATCAAGAATCTCCTCATTCTCACCAGTTAGATATAATTCCAAATGATCATCCTTAAGCATACGGGATGCATGCTTTTGAACTTCCTCATCAATCACATCTACTTGGTAACATTCATTCATCGTAGGAGAATTCATAGAATTAAACACATTCAATCTTATCTTCTTATTACCGAAGGCAATATCCATGGCGCCAGTCCGACAATTAATCCTAGCATCTATCGTGGCTAAGAATGGGCGCCCAAGGATAATAGTTGGTTGAACATCTTTGTATTGTGACTCGGTGTCCATAACAAAGAAGTCAACTGGGTAATAGAAATCATCAACTTTCACAATAACATCCTCTAAGATACCTCTAGGAATTTTGGTAGATCGATCGGCTAAGGAAATAATGGTGTCTGTCTTACGAAGAGTTCCTAAGTCATACTTATTAACCAAACTAGCAGGAAGGATGTTGATACTGGCACCAAGATCAAGGAGCGCCTTCTTAATGGCAATATTTCCGACCACCACTGAAATCAACGGTGCTCCAGGATCTTTGAATTTAGGAGGAAGGGAGCTAGATAAGACTGTACTAACATGCTCAGTTAGGTCAATCTTTTTAGGCAAAGACTCCTTCAGCTTCCTCTTCTGGGTACACAAGTCCTTTAAAAACTTGGCATACGCAGGAATTTGCTTGATAGCATCAATAAGGGGGAGATTGATCTTAACTTGCTTGAAAGTCTCCCACATATCCTCAGCATGAGGACCCTTTTTAGCTAACTTTGCAGATGTCGATTTTTCCAAAGCTGTGGGGTATGGTGTGCTGGACACACCACCCTCCCCAACTCCGGGAGATTCAGTAGCTTTAGGACTCGGTGTTATTGGTTTAGGAAAATCATTTAACAAATCATTCACCAACTCAGAACCAGACTTAACATTATCAGAATTTTTACCTTCAACAATAATTTCGTCATCAGTAACGAAATCATCGACATCGGGAGAAGAATTTGGAATTCCCTTGTCATTGTTGTAGATTTTGCCGTTTCGAAGAGATGTCACCATATTCACATGCTCATTTCCATTTTTCTTGTGTGCGGGATTCATGGTAGGGTAGCTCGGTAGCCTTCCCTCATCTCTTTTGCTTAATTGATCCGCTAATTGACCAACTTGTCTCTCAAGAGCTGCAATAGATTTGGTAGTGGTCTCGTGTCTTTGATTAGTGACCTCGAATTTTCTATTAATCTCTTGATTGTTGTTAGACAATGAATCCATAAGCCTATCAAACTTTCGGTCAAGATTCAAGAGACGGTTATCATCTTGGCCTTGGCCCTGATTTGGATATTGTTGTTGTGGCCTATGATTGTAAGAATTTTGTTGGAAGTTAGATGAATCGCCACCCTCATACCTTGGTTTGTAACCATAGTGTTGTTGTTGGGTATTATTAGGGCGATTGTCTTCATCTTTCCAACGGAAATTGGGGGGGTTAATATACAGAGAAGTTACTAAACTTTACAAGAAATTTGTCCTAAGGTAACCAACGTTCATTTTGTGTTTCTAAGTTACTAATGTTCATATGACTGGTTGATTAAGTTACCCACTTATAAAAAACGTGATATTTATGTTACTTAACATGAAAAAACAAGCCATTTATGTTACTTAACTTAGCAAAAAACATGCATCCAGGTTATTAAAATTAACACTAAATTATAGTGATGTATAGTTTAGTAAAGTTTAGTAACTTAGAAACACAAAATGAACGTTCGTTACCTTAGGACAAATTTCTCGGAAAGTTTAGTAACTTCTTTGTATATTAACCCGAAATTGGGGTGATTTCGCCATCCAAGATTGTAACTTTCGGAGAATGGGTCATTTCGTGGACGACCACTATAGACTCCATTTACCTCCTCATTTGGTGGTGCCCCCCAACTTTGACAATTATCGACAGAGTGACTCGGATCACCACACATTGAACACCCACTATGCGACACATTAGACACATTTGGAACACCTTTTCCTATATTTTTCAACAAAAGATCAACTTTCTTACTTAACTCGCTAATTTCAGAATTTGTGCCACGTTGGTTAGACACATAATTGGCGGAAGATGGGTGGTTGTTTCGATCCACTGAAGCTTGGGTCTTAGAACCTTTGCTTAGTTTTTCAAAAAACTCCCATTCTTCCTCCATAGGTCGCGAGAAAAACATACCCCCACTAGTGGCCATCACAAACTGTTGGTTGTTATAATCCAACCCATCATAGAAGACTTTGACAAGCTCCCATTTTGGAACATCGTGATGAGGGCATGTTCTTAATAACTCCTTAAGTCTATTAAATGCTTCATGAAACTGCTCGCTTGGGATTTGACGAAAGGATTTAATCTTATTCCTAATGGCAGCAGTTTTACTTATAGAATAAAATTCCTCAAGAAAAGCAGATTGCATTTCAGACCATGAGTTAATACTACCTGGCTCAAGAGATGAGAACCAGTCCTTAGCTTGATCTTTAAGAGAAAAAAGAAAAAGGCGAAGTCTTACCTCATCCTTGGTAATGTTATTAACCTGATGTGTGTCAGCAATTGAGAAGAATTCTCGCAGATGTGCGTATGGCTCCTCACGACCTCTAAACACTGACAAAATTGCTATGAGGTTCGGCTGGATCTTGAAGTTACTTGTAACCCCTTTAACCGGATCCGGATAAACGATAGGCGAGGGATCCTCGAAGATCCCCGGCCTGTAATAAGAATCAACACCCCGTGGTGGAGATTCTTCTCCGCTACTACTGCCGCTAGCACTTCCGCCAACATCTTCGTCACCTGGCATTTCAGCGAAAAGCTCTGCTAAACCTGAAAAATCAAGATTAGTAGAAAACTGTCGAAACGTCTTCCTTCTTAACCGTGCACTTTTCTCAACCTCATGATCGTAAGCTAACGGTGATGTACGTCCTGATCTACGTGTGCGCATACACTAACTTGCACACTCACAAGAAACAAAACAAACAAACAAAACAAAACAAAACAAGAAAAATAAAATCTTTTTGTATTTTTGTATTTTATTAAAGAAAAATATTAACAAAAACTTAAACGAAAAGCTCACTGAGTCCCCGGCAGCGGCGCCAGATTTTGATCGTCGTCGAAGTGCCGGTCAAAAGTAACCTAATTACCTTATACTAGATAGGGTAAGCGGGTATCGATCCACGAGGACTATGTGGTTTTAGTTTAAGTTTTGGGGTGATCACTGATCAATAAAGGTTTTGGTTTTGAAATCTGACAACTAAAATACTTTTGATAATAAAAATGTGGATTAAAAATTAAAATAAATATTAAGCTAATAATAAAGCTAGAAAAATAAAATAAAGATGTAAACAATTAAAAGAAAAATGTAATCCCTTCCAGCTCCTAATATTTATGGCTGATCACACTTATGGATTATTGAAACTTTTTAGAACCGATTACAAAGATTATTTTGACTTAATATGAATGAATTAATGTCGGTATTTATTATGTTCATCAACGACTCGCAATAATAAATCTTATATTAATCTAGCCAATAATTATGTTTTAACAATTTATTTAGGTACAACTTATGTTGATTATACGACCATCTTTTTTTTTAACTAAATAAAATAAGTATGAATCGTTAACTAACAATAAATTGTCTCACACAAATAATTAAACATAATATTAAATCGATAAACATAATTTATAAATAAATCATAAATCAATGTAATAAAAATATGATAATCCAAAAGTAATGATCAAACCATAAATAAAGTTACCGAAAGGAATTACAACAAAATTATCCGGACATTGCGGTGTACTCGAACCACCGTGTACTATTCATCTTCTTAATCCTTTCACATCAATTGCAACAAAAATAAAAGATGACCAATAAATTCCCTTCTCGTCAATGCAAAGAACTTGCAACTTGATTTTGTTTTTTTTTTCTTTTCAATCGAAGCTTCCCACCACCACCACTGTATATCAATTATCCCCTTTTTTTATATAACAATCGGTTGTGTTTTTTTTATGATGCTCCAATTCTACCGAATGTATGGGTCCTCCTCCCTCTTGTCATGTTTTTTTTCTTTTATACTTGTAATTGGTGTCGGTTATGGTGTTGGGCCATTGGGTCCAAATGGGCCAATAACAATTTTTTTTATTCTTTTAACATATAGTAACTTTGGCCCAATAAAATATAACCCAACGCCAACAATTGCTCAAACGAAGCCCGGACAAATAAAAGATTACCGAAAATATTGCGACGCGCTCAAATCTTTTTCTTCAATATTTTTCTTCATTTATCGGCGCTCACAATGTCTTTTCTCCAAAAAATTAATTAAGCGTCCATTTTTATTCCACTTCGCTCGTAACCTATATAATCACAAAACACACTCAAAGTACATATATAACGACTAATAAATATACAATTATGCTAAATTAACATGATATGAGGTGAATACAAAATACACCGATTACTACACCGATATAAGTTGAGGACTAAGTATTAACCCTAATACATACACAACTTCTAAATAGACACAACTACTTGGATCTTAACAACAATGACACAACAATGAATAAATAAGTTTGGATCTTCAATGGATCTTTGAGGTAGACACAACACTTCAACAATGATAGTGTTCTTCTCTTTGCACTTTGAGAGGAAAAGATGGGAGGAGAAAGATTCACTTTTAAACAAGTAGTAATAAAAAAAAATGATCAAGGATCTGAGTGATTTAAGAAGTATGTAAGAATCTAAAAGTTTATGTGCAAAAGAGGTGGATTGAAAGTCAGAGAATGGTCCACTATTTATAAGACAAATGTCCAACGGCTATATCTGCCCGCGGTTCTTTATTGCAGCCCGCGGTTCCTTATCGATAAGGAACCGCCATAGGCGCTAAGGAATCGCCAGCGTAGAGTCCGCTCCCTTTTTTCTT
Organism: Glebionis coronaria; assembly: GCA_025667525.1. Lineage (NCBI taxonomy): Eukaryota > Viridiplantae > Streptophyta > Magnoliopsida > Asterales > Asteraceae > Glebionis > Glebionis coronaria. Next base: position 594,657,535 of record CM046875.1, on the reverse strand, counting down.
TTAGTGGGTTGGATCGAATCTGGGATTAAAATATCCTGAAAGGATATTCCAAACCAAGATAGAATAGGCCATTTTCAAATTTCAAATTTTCAAATAATTAATTTAATAAAACATTTTATTAAAAAGAAAGTTTAATAATAAAACTTTGTCACACTTAATAAAAAGTGAGTTTTAAGAAAAGATTAAATCCTTGATCACTTAATTAGTATAATTACTTGTTTGTTCATACCTTAAGTGATAATGGTTGAAATGAAAAATACTTGAACTCAAGAATTCGTTTTTCATTGTTTTTGTAAATGCTTGTTTTTACATATTGTCGTAATCAAAACAAAGCGAGACCGAAAAATGCAAGTAACGTTTTTTAGGCATCATTGCATTAACAATTTGTTATCATGTTTAGGTTTTTGCGTGTTATTATCTTAACGCAAAGGACACGAGCTTTGTTTGTTATCTTATGCATAAAATGTATACTTTAATTATCGTCAACCTCAAGGATATGTAGCTATTCGTGTTATTGTTTTTTTGCAATACACTAGGTTTGAAGAAAAATAAGAATGATTAAAACCTTTGAAATTGATACCTTTCTCTTTTTTAGTTGCGGGATACTTAGGCATCCGTTGAAAATTAAGTTTAAACAGTCCTTTTGACACTTGCTATTCTTACTATATCCATGCTTCTCTAATAGTTAATTTTAATTAATATATTGTTTGGGGATCTGGATTTTTCTTTTGTTTTACGTGTTGGTGCTTATAAACTTAAAATCAATTAGTTCATGTCAAACATAACCAGTAAGCAGTTTTACATGTTCAATACAATTATTTAAGTGATTGTTAAGGTTTCTTGCTGAGTTTTTACTATGTATATTGTCCAATAATATTGTTACTTTTAACATTCCATCTTCTATATTGATTTTTATTCTTTCCACATTTGAAAACCATAACTTGATGTTTTATAAAGATTCATAAACCACTTAATATACAATATATGATCTTGAGCTTAGCTTAAAATAGTGTCTTAAATGGGCCAATGAGCAAAACAGTTTTGGTTGCCAACCTCTTATACTTACCATTTTTTACATAAATCTAATGTTATAGACTATGAGATGTATTATTATATGGGTCAATCTGAGTCTTTGGAAAAAATTCAAACGCGTGAAAGGGGTAGAGGTGGGTAAAGTACTTTGTTAACGATTTGTCTTTGTTAGGATCTTATAGTTTACAGCTACAAATAATGAAGATGAGCTGGTTTAGATATTTAAGTGTCATTCATATGATCATGCTTTACTGAGTTACTATGTTTTAACCTTTTTAATCCAGTGATGAGTGTGATGCACTATTATTTTATGATTTGTAGTATGTGTAACATTTTTCATACCATCTTAGTTTCATTAAAGATATATTACGGCCACGTCGTCTCTATATGATCATATAGAAATTCTCGTGTATATGAAGGTAAATTTGTTGACATGCGTTCACCTATCAAACATGATTCGGTTAAGGGTTCCTATCATAATGACATAATTGTATCATGTTTCCGTTGGAAATATTCTACTTATTGATGCATCAAATGTATAGGACTCATGAAAGATCAGAACTAGATTTAGTTATTAATTGTATGGAAATGATGAACAGTTCTTTCTTAGACGGGGCATTTTGTCGTTTTAATAAATGGTGCATGGGTGGTTTATATGTGGTATAAATGGAGACGTCGCTTACTTATTGTCAAGCCGCGTATAGGTGACCTTGGCTCTTGAGTCAAATATGTAGGTAATACTATTTGCTTTATGTATGTTAGCAAACAGAAAGGACCAAGATAACGGGAGGGATATAATTGGTTCTGATTTGCTGGTGTCCATTCGAATTATGCGAAGTGCAAGGGAGGTGTGGTGGATGCTTGAGGTCATAAAATGTAAGATTGGCGTTCTTAAAGATAAATTAGCAGTGTTACACCTTATGCGTATGTTCTTGCAAATAAAGTAAGCTCAAGAATATCAAACTTCGTCTTATCGACCACTTAAAGAAAAGTACATATGTGTAAACCAAATTCTTTTTTTAAGTTGAAATTTATATGTTCCAAGAAGGCCTGTGTATATACTAACTAAACATGGATGATTTTGAAAGGCTTAATATGTACTCATCCGTTTCAAAATTATTGTCTATCGATAAAAAAACACACAGTTTAAGAAAAGTACCACATTTACAGCTTTCTCTCTCTCTCTCATTTTTTCATAAATACAGTTTTTCCCTAAACCAATTAATTTAAATCCTATTCAAAGTTTGTATTTATAATTTCAACAAAGGATAATTTAGTAATCTCGATAAACTTCTTACCTATTTTTGAAAGTAGACAATTATTTTGGGACAACCCGTAAAAAAAGTGAATTATAATTTTAGGACAGAGGGACTCTTAATTACTCGTATGTTTTGTGCAAGCATGTTTTTTTTGTTTTTTTAATCATCTCGCACTAGGAGCAAAAATGGATCAAGATAATTATTCATGATGAAGACCAAAATCTCACTAATACCACCACCAAAGTGGTTTACAAAACAAAATTTATGATTGCATGTATATTACAGTATCACGGATGAGTAGAGAAAATAAAGGACCGAAGATGTTTATTTTATTTTTTAGGATTATTTTAACATTGTGTTTCATATAACTATGTTTTGACAATGATCGATTGTATACTTTAAAACGGTTCATTTACATGTGATTATTCTAACGTATAACTTCATAAAACGCAACGTAATTTACTACTTTTTTTAACGTTACTTAAAAATACCCGTGAATTTCACGGGTCTTTTAGCTAGTACATCTATGAATGTGAGTTCTATCATCACGAGGTTTAACATTTTATGTTCACCCTCATTATGACATTCACTAGTATATTTAGAAGGTTGTGTATTTTTGTTATTTTATCTTTTAAAGTTCTACGAGTTCTCCCTCTTGCTTATAGTAATCAAAGACTATTCTTCAAATACTTAACATGTAAAGCAACAATAAATTGTTATCTTTTGGGACATATCATAAAATACCTTGATAGTTCTTGACAAATTCAAAAATTCATTTTTAAGACTCAATGTTTCATCACAATGCATAGCTTTAGGGATGAGCACAGTACCATTTTGGTACCATACCGACACTGTTTACTAAGTACCGTATTTTTCCCGACCAATATACTTAATCTCGATCCCGGAACCGAGGAGTATATCGGTACCGGTACCGGTGTCGATTCCGGTACCGGGTAAACCGGTACCTAACCGAAATAAGTACTGTTTATTATATATGGTAATCTCATTTTAGTTCGAGACTCATCTTCACTATTAACGTGTGTAAAAAACTAGGCACTGGTATTTTCCGTTGCGACAACCGGTGATGACGTATAGTCCCCAGCCGGGTCATGAACCCGGACCATGGGTACTACCCGCATCCGGCCCATTGCTGATGGGTGGGATTAATGTCATTTAAGCTTATGGGCTTGGATGAACAGTAACCGCACACACGTGTGCGGCCCACGACCCGGCATGGCCGGTACAGGGTTAGACAGAATCATACTCTTACTATAATTAGGATTTACCCCAAAGTAGAGGATATTCACTCACCATAATTAGAAGATAATAATCAATCTAATTCTGGTACTTATCCTTTCCTTGGGGCCAAAGCATCAGTGACAGCCCATTAGGGTTTCACTGCCTATATAAGGAACCCCCAAGGGTTCCACAAAGGTATTACATTCTACACACTCACAATTCATCCGATTCCATACCCTAACCGATTACTTACTCTCACGCCGGAGTCTAATCGTGGGATACATTCCCACGGTAAGCCTAACGCGTGTTGTTTTAGTGTGCAGGATCCCAACCAGATATTTCACTTGGTGTAGGAGCCGGAGTCCAGCCAACCCGAATTAAGCGTAATTCGGGTCTAGCAAGGATCACCCAACTTTTGTATCAACAAGTTGGCGCCATCTGTGGGACCAATACACTAAGCTAGAGCAAATCTCATCTCAATTTCTCTCAATGACGAAAGGACATCCGCAAGGAAACCCCAGGAACACAAATCCTGCGAATCGGAAGTCCACAGGGGACGGGATACTCATTCCCTCTCAGTCCCCCGGCAACCAAGCAGGTGGACCGAATAACCGGAGCAATTTTCAGTCCATGGGTGGAGCATGCACGTCCGCTATCACCCCACCACCAACCTCGACCTTGGACAACCCTGATCTAGGGAGCGCGCCTAAGCCCCCTCATAAGGAGCCGCGCATGCCATCAAACGAGGAAGAAGTGGAGGTCGAACCACTTAGTGAGGAAGATCTCACTCGAGTTCTCACGCAGAACTTCCAGAGGATCGTCCCAGGAATCGCATCCTGGTTGAACCTAGGGAGGAACCTCCAATCTAGGCTCAACTTTGGCAGTGCCGGACCGGGCACCTCTCCTCAGACTCAAAGGAAGCGAAGGACACGACCCCAAGAACGAAACCTCTTTGAGGAAACTCCCCAACCTAGGAATGTGTTCGAACGCATTGGGGATCGTATTATGCAGGAACTACTACAATCCCGTGAGGAGGGAGAGAGGTCCGACGATTCAGCCGAACGACCAGATCTGGAGCTAACCAGAACTAATCGCCGCACAAGCGTGTGGGACAGGATGAATACCGGGAAGAAGGCTCCTAGCTCTTCTCACAAGAGCGATCCTCAGCCAAAGAATGGGGCACCGCCCCCTTCTCCCGGTCCATTAGGAGAGGATTCGGATGACCATCCACCCAAGCGTCGCAGACCCAGGCGTACTCCTCCACTGCCACCAGACAATGAAGAGTACTACGACGACCCCTATTATCGCGAGGCGGAAGCAGAAGATCTCTCCCGCCCATGGTGTGATTCTAATCTCACCCGTCCATGGGCTGATCCCAGGGAAGATCCTTTTACCCTTCGCATACAGAATTACTCTGAGGATACGAAGCATCGCATGCCGGCGTTTGTCAAGACTTATGATGGGTCTGGTGATCCGGATGATCACCTAAAGATATTTGAGACACAGGCGAAAATTGAACGATGACCCATGCCCATATGGTGACAGATGTTCAATTCAACCTTGATCGGCAATGCTCGCGATTGGTTTGAGGGACTTCCTCCCCGAAGCATTGATAGCTTCACTGAACTGCGTACTGCGTTCAAGAACAATTATACTCAGCGAAAGAAGTATAATAGGGACCCGTTCTCATTCGCAACCGTCAAGCAACGACCTGGGGAATCTACGGAGGCCTTCACCGAACGCTTCAATGACGAGTGCACGCGCACAAAGACAATGCCAGAACTTCTAAAAATTTCCGATTATATGCATGCCATAACAGACAAAGAGTTAATCAGACGTCTCAATGACAAGCGACCGGAGAAGTATGACGACCTTATGGAAAGGGTCATGAACTTGATAGAAGGAGAAACCGCGGTAGCCGCGGCCTATCCTTCAAAAGGAAACAACTATCGATCGAACGACCAGTCCAGGAGACAGTCGGGTGGTCAAGGCAGAAGTACTATACGAACACTGTTTCGTACAGTTACGACCAGAAATAAGAAGCCAATTAGTACCGGCCACGTCGCCGCTCGTCGGCTTTAGTGGAGACACCATCTGGCCAATAGGACAGCTACGCCTGCTTGTAACCATTGGGAATGAAGAGCATTCCACCACGGCGTGGATGAACTTTATGGTGATACGCTCACACTCTCCATATAATGGGATCATAGGCAGACCAGGTATCCTGGCCATACGGGTAGTACCCTCCACAGCTTACGGAATGATTAAATTCCCTATGGAAGGAGCAATTGTCACTATCTATAACACAATCATACCAGCATCCGAATGTCATGCCGTGACAACACCAGTTCCACCTGTTCCCCCCAAGGATGGATCACCGCCTCCCAACTGGAAGGTGGCAATCCATCCTGATTATCCAGAACAAGAGGTATCCATAGGTGGAACACTCTCGGATAACGGCAAAAGGGCCATGTGCTCCCTCCTAACATCAAACTTAGATGTATTCGCATGGGAGCCCAAGCATATGACGGGCGTACCACGTGCGATAGCAGAACATAAACTCCAAATCCGCCAGGGATATCCTCCCGTTAAGAAAAAGAAGTGCGGTTAGTTACCAGAACGCAGCCAAGTAATATTGGATGAAGTACGGAAATTGGTGGATGCAGGTATCATGCGCGAGGTATACTACCACGAGTGGTTATCCAATCCGGTCATTGTCAAGAAGCATGATGGGAGATGGCGCATGTGCGTAGACTTCATAGATCTGAACAAAGCCTGTCCACAGGACAGCTATCCGTTACCGGAGATTGATTGGAAGGTGGAATCCCTATGTGGATATCCCTTTAAGTGCTTCTTAGACGCATACAAAGGATACCACCAAATCCAGATGGCGGAAGAGGACGCAGAAAAGACAGCGTTCCATACTAGTCAAGGCGTATACTATTATACAAAAATGCCATTCGGACTAAAGAACACCGGTGCAACATATCAACGGCTTGTTGATAAAGCCTTCGACTCACAGATAGGCCGCAACCTTGAGGTCTATGTTGACGATTTAGTCATCAAAAGTCATACGGACGATGCACTTCTCCGTGACGTCTAAGAGACGTTTGACACATTGAGGAGGATTAATATGAAACTGAATCCAAAGAAATGCACGTTTGGGGCAACGGAAGGGATGTTCCTTGTATATATGATTGATCCAAACGGCATCAAGCCTTGTCCGGAAAAGACAGACGCGGTAATACAGTTACCATCTCCCCAGACGGAAAAGAAGTACAATCATTAAATGGGAAGCTGGCCGGGCTAAACAAGTTCTTGTCGAAATCCGCAGAAAAGTCACTAACGCTATTCAAAACACTCAAGAAGTGTATCAAGAAGGGAGATTTCAGGTAGACAAAGGAAGCGGAGGAAGCTTTTGGTCAGCTTAAGCAACACCTCGCAGCTCTTCCCATGCTAGTGGCACCCTGACCTAAGGAGGAGCTCATCATGTATCTGTCGGCCACGCATGGGGCAATAAGCGCGATACTCATGACGGATAGGGACACAGTCCAAACTCCGGTCTACTTCATAAGTAGAACACTGCAAGGACCGGAGTTGAATTATTCTTCTATGGAGAAATTGGTTTTGGCATTAGTGTTCGCCACGAAACGGTTACGCCGGTACTTTCAGGCGCACCCAATTGTGGTTATTATTGATCAACCAATAAAACAAGTCATCTCCAGACCAAATGTGGCCGGGAGGCTACAGAAGTGGAGCATTATATTAGGAGAACATAACATCTCTTATAGGCCAAGGACAGCTGTTAAAGGCCAAATCTTGGCAGATTTCTTGATAGAGAAGCCGGACGAGGATGGACCGGTCGTACAACGAGAGGAAACTCCAGCAGAACCATGGGTATTATTTACGGACGGAACCTCGTGCACGGATGGATCAGGAGCTGTTCTCATCCTTACGAATCCGGAAGGAATGGAGTTTACATACGCCCTGCGCTTTGAGTTCACAGCCACCAATAATGAGGCAGAATATGAGGCGTTGATTGCGGGTTTAAAAATCGCCGCTAGAATGGGAATCCGCAACCTTGAGGCCTACATGGACTCACAGCTTGTCGCGAACCACATTCTAGGGGGTTACGTAGCCAAGGAGGATAACATGGTTCGATACTTAGAGAAAGTCAAGTCACTCATCGCTGCTTTCAGCAAGTTTTCTATCAAACAGGTACCAAGAGGTGAAAACAAGAAGGCAGACGCTCTTAGCAAGATCGCATCTACAAGTTTCACCCACTTATCCAATCAAGTCTTGGTAGAAATACTAAAGGAAAAGTCTATAACGGAAGGGGAAGTCGCAGCTATAGTTGAGGAAGATGGACCTACATGGATGACCCCGATCATCAACTATTTGACTAATGAAACCCTTCCGGACGAGGAAAAGGCGGCACGACGTATCAGAAGGAAGTCGCAGCACTTCGAGCTTCGAGAAGGTATTCTTTACAAGCGCTCTTTCTTACAACCGTGGTTGTGGTGTGTTGGTCCACGCCAGGCTACTTATGTGATCATTGAGATACATGAGGGGTTATGCGGCATGCACGCGGGTCCCCGATCTGTAGTAGCTCGAGCTCTACACACAGGATATTATTGGCCTACTATGCATAGGGATGCACGCGACATGATTCGCAAATGTAGTGATTGCCAAGTGCACAGACCAGTACCACGACATCCGCAACAGGAACTGACACCCATTACATCCCCATGGCCATTTTATAAGTGGGGGATTGACATTGCAGGACCTTTCCCCGTAGCTGCAGGGGGAGTTAAGTTCTTGATTGTCGCAATGGTCTACTTTACACGTTGGATAGAGGCTAAGGCAGTTAAATCCATCACAGGCAAACAAGTTAAAAAGTTTGTTTGGGAGAACATCGTGTGCCGTTTTGGCTTACTAGGAGAAATCATCTCGGACAACTGGAAGCAGTTCGCGGATAATCCATTCAAGGACTGGTGCGCAGCATTGAATATCACGCGGCGCTTCGTATCTGTTAAACATCCACAGACAAATGGTCTTGTGGAACGAGCAAATAGAAGCTTGGGTGAAGGCATCAAGGCACGCTTGGATGAACGAAGTGCCAAATGGGTAGATGAACTGCCACATGTTCTATGGGCACATAGGACTATGATTAAAACAGCCAATGGGGACACTCCATTTGCACTGGCCTACGACACTGAAGCTGTTATACCAGCAAAAATCGGAATGCCGACCATCCGCACAGCGGAGGTTAATGTCGTCACAAACGACGAGCAACCCCGGATTAATCTGGACTTGTTGGAGGAAAAAAGAGAAATAACGGCTATCAATGAGGCCAAGTCCAAGGCACGGATGAAGGCTTATTATGACACCAAGGTTAAAGGTGTTTCTTTTCGACCGGGAGATTTTGTTTATCGTGCCAACGAGGCAAGTCGAGCGGAGAATACATGAAAGCTGGGCCCTAAGTGGGAAGGACCGTATGAGGTTACGGAAGCCTTAGGACGAGGCGCGTACAAGTTGCGTGACATGGATGGCCGCGACCTGGAACGCACATGGAATATCTACAATCTTAAAAGGGGTTATCTTTGAAAAGCTACGGCTTCCGCATGGACACTTCGCTGTATCTGGCTTCAATGAAGATCCATGTGTTCTATTTGTTTTGTTTTTTATGCTTTCTAGGTTCCCTTTGTTTTTAGGATTTCCCATTCTTGTCAATACAAAAAACGTAAACGTTCTAATAAAATGTCGTGGTGCCTAGCTAGCTCCACGACTCGTTCTTTTGCAAATTATTGTCTTATTTTTTAGATTCTATGAACAAATTATTGTCGTATAGATTTAGTTGTTATTACTATAATGTGCTATCTCTTATTCATATGCATTCATTCAAAACCGTACATGTAATATGCGCCTCCAGGCGGGGTAAGAGGATTAAGTGAACCTAATAATTCAACTTGTCGCATAAGAGGGATGCAACCCCAGTGACGCGGATCATGTATCCTTACTAGACACCTTACTCACAAGACATTGTGATATGTTTCCATATGTTGCGCTCACGTAGTGCTTTGCATGGTAAAGACGCACGCCGCACGTCTAGTAAAATATATACTTGATTGTATTTTTGAGTAAGACGTGGCATGTCATACAACACAGGTATATGATATCTAAAAAAACAAAAAAACACAAGTTTCAAATTCAAACCACAAAAATAGCCGTAGTCATCACGGACTTACTTAAATAAATATAACAAGTTATCACATTAACATCAGTCTAACCGTGTACATGCACGGACGAATAAAATGGTACAAATGTTTACAATGTAAACTACAAAGGAGGTAGGAACTCACCTATCTCTTTCTTCCCTTCTTCAATCAAGGTGCGGAGGACGTCCCCGTGAGCATTCTTTCAATCTTGTGCCCTAATCATGTTCGCGTCCAGCGCCTCGGACAACAGCTTTTCACCTTTCATCACCTTCGACACAGAGTCGTAGGTGGGCAGGGTCAGTTGGATGGGATCGACGGTGAGCTTGGACATTATTACCCCTTTGGGAGCATCCTTCAGCGACTCTAGCTCGTCTAGGAAGGGGTGCTGGATTTCCCCAAGGGCGGCCATTGATGCGGTCATCTTGTCTTCGGCTAGAGGGTTGTGGTAGGCATGTTGGGTAATATCTTCTTTCTTGCTTATTAGCTCCGCAGCTTTGATCAGCCCCTCGTGCCTACCACGGTCAATACCGTCCGATACAACGTCAGCAAAAGCCTGCAACAGGTAAGGAGCCTTCGTTACCTTTCTCACGGCAAGCCGCATTTCCTGGCCAACCATCCATCTATGCCCAGCTATGCCTGTGAGCAAAGGAGGACACAGCACTTCGGCGCAGTCCATTGCCATCCTGCTTAGTTCACCCTCAGCTACCGCAGCTTGATCTTCCAAGGTAGTATGCGCCTGGGTAAGTTCATCCTTCAGCATGTCGCGCTCCTGAGCAATAGTGAAGGCTTGTACGATTACGGCTTTAGTGACGGCTTCGGTTGCGGATACCTATACATGATATTTGGAGTTACTACAAAGACAATGTGGGTTTTTTACGTGAACAAATATGTGTTAATGTAAGCGTATATCTTCTCATTGGATGCAGCTACGAGGACCTCCAGCTCAGCAATGCGTTCCTCACGTGCGTTGGCATGATGGGCTTGTTCTTTGACAGTTGACTCTTCCACGACCAACGCTGCTTGCAAGGATGTGATAGTTTTCTCGTGCTTATCCACCAGTTCTTCGAGGCGAGCTATCTTTCTATCAGCACGGCTCACTTAGCCAAGGCTTTGATCAGACGGCGTCTTAGGGCCGCACCAACTGTCACCTGGTGTGCGAAGGATACATCAAACTGCTCCAGCAGTGTCTCGTGCTCTAGTTCGTCCAGATCTTGCGCCAGCGCTGGAGGAGTGATGTGTTCAATGAATTCAGTGCACTCAGACTCCGCCTCCAACCTTGTTTAGCTAGACAAGTTCCAGGCTAGGTGAAGGCTGGTGTCGGGTCCCTCAGGACGTGGCTCCTTGGCATGAGTTACGGGAGGGGATAGAGGTCCCATTGATGTCACGGGTGAGGGTTTCCTTTCCACCTCCTTCTCTTGGGCTACTGTCGATGGGTCCGCCCTGTTATTAACACTTATTAGTTTTGTTTATGGATTATATCCTTTGGAGTATTAATGGGTACTTACATAGTGCCAGTCACGTTATGTGATGGTAGGAGCTACGACATTCACAGGGGTGGCCATCCAGACTTGCTCATCCGCGCGCAGCGAAGGGTCGACCTTGGCCGTAGAGGCGCTGCTCCCTTCCTAGAACTGCGGATGGTCCTTCCTTAGCTTCTTTGGGGGAGAATTATGTACCTCCGCCCCATCCCCTAGGGTTTTTGCTACCTTCCTCGTAGTCTTCCGTTTCCTGGATTTGGGCTTTGATGACTGCGGGGACCCAGAAGCTTGTATTGTTTCTTCATTATCACCGGTGCGATTATCAGTAGGGTTGGTGAATTCTTCTTCTTTTTCTTCTTCATCCTGGTGCGGCACGGCGTCCTCCAGCAGCAGTTCTTCACCATCTTCATTATGGAAGTCAAGAGGGGACTTCTCAATCACGGGCTCTCCCTCATCTGATCGTTGTTCAGTGGTTTCTTCCAGCGGGATGGTTTTGTCTATGGTGGCTTCTAGTAGGGGGACTTCACCTTCTTTCAGTGGTCGTGATCCCTGGGGAACTTTGCTTGGATCGCCTTGGCGCAATAAACCAAACAACTTCATCTCTGCGGACATATGCATACATACAGATTAGTAAATTCACAAAGTACTATGAGACACTTTTACATCTAAAAATATAAGAAGACCTACCCTGCCTACGTTCGGTCAGAAAGCACGTATATCTATCCTCACTCCCATAGTAGTAGCGGCTGATCCCTACTAGGCACAGAAAGTACTCCGGTAAACCCCTATGAAATTCTGTGCGATGGGTATCTAAAATTTTCAAATCCTTACTACTATAGTCTTTGGATTTGGGAGGATAGTCTTTGGGTGCTCTGGTTTTGAGGAAAAATGGGGCGGGGAATACTTTCTCATCCACGAAAAAATAATGGTCGTACCAATTCTTAATGGAATCTAAAGGTTTCTTATATGTCATGGGGGCGGTCGCGGATCGTTTCTTGAACGACAGCCACCCATTCACTAGTTGGGGGGAGTAAAAGACCCTAAATAGATTCACGGTCGGGGTTACCTCACAAGTATGGCAGATAATCTCAAACTGATTGACCTTACATGCCCCTATGCAGTGAAGCTGGGTTATGAGGAAGTCATAATATATAAGCAGATCTACCAAAAACTTAGATAAAGGGATGCGGTAGTTAGCCGAATCAAATAGGCGCGTGTACACGCCTATCTTTCCCTTCGGAGCATCCGTAATATCTTCACCGTCACCTGGATAGGTCGGGTGTACGCTTTCAGGAATATAATACTTAGACAAAAAGTCTATGTATTTCTCCGCAGGCATCACGTTAAGGACATCCGTAATAAGAGGATTGTCCTTTACCATGGTTTATAAAAAGGATTTGAGAGGCGTGATGATCTAACCTGCAGTGGAGAAAATCCGTGGGATAAGAAGCGAAGGTATGAAGGAATGAGCTTGGGAATAACAATGGCGGAATGAAATATAAACTCTGTGTGTAACAGTAGCACACACCAACTCTTATATAGGGTTGCCTCGATTTCCGAGGTAGCATGGATGTTCGCCACGTGTAACACTACGCGCATCCAACGGATGGGATTTCTGACACTTCTGAAACGTCAGAAGAGGCCCACGGGTCACTTCTTGACAGTTTTTACGTGGCTAAAGGGTGGGCCTTTCTGGTGCACTTTTGCAGGCGTGCGTTTGACTATTGACTACCATTAATGCATTCATTAAAGTTGTCCCGGCCGGCTTATTTTTGAGTGTGGCACAACTTAAAAGCAAACAGGTCTACGTAACATTGTCTAGTCTAGAGGTTACGCTACGGCTGTAATAACTAGACTGGGGGGACATGATGACCTATAGTCCCCAGCCGGGTCATGAACCCGGCCCACGGGTACTACCCGCATCCGGCCCATTGCTGATGGGTGGGATTAATGTCATTTAAGCTTATGGGCTTGGATGAACAGTAACCGCACACACGTGTGCGGCCCACGGCCCGGCATGGTCGGTACAGGGTTAGACAGAATCATACTCTTACTATGATTAGGATTTACCCCAAAGAAGAGGATATTCACTCACCATAATTAGAAGATAATAATCAATCTAATTCTGGTACTTATCCTTTCCTTGGGGCCGAAGCATCAGTGACAGCCCATTAGGGTTTCACTGCCTATATAAGGAACCCCCAAGGGTTCCACAAAGGTATTACATTCTACACACTCACAATTCATCCGATTCCATAACCCTAACCGATTACTTACTCTCACGCCAGAGTCTAATCGTGGGATACATTCCCACGGTAAGCCTAACGCGTGTTGTTTTAGTGTGTAGGATCCCAACCAGATATTTCACTTGGTGCAGGAGCCGGAGTCCAGCCAACCCGAATTAAGCCTAATTCGGGTCTAGAAAGGATCACCCAACTCTTGTATCAACAACCGGTATTAACCTTAAGTTGGTTACCAACTGTTATAAACCATGGCAACTGAAGCCCTTAGCAGAATAAATATCCATTAGCATAATATAATTTTTGGTCGTTAAACATATGAGAGTGTAAGATGTTTAACGTTTTTGTGTAACAAGTTTTAAACAACTGGTGTTCATACGGTATATTTATTTTCCATTTTACTTACAATATTAAAGATATTGAATTATAATTTTTGACTAAACCCACCATGCAAATGTTCTTTGCAATAACTCAGTTATACCAACAATTAGAGAAGCACTTTAACTGATCCTTTCGAAAACATGTATCTAAAATGTAAATAGCATTTTTTTCATTCCACATTAGATTGTTTATATATCCTACCACAATATCATATCAAATTCATTAATAATACTAAAGAACAGTGCCAAAATATTATCACATGAATATGCATTATTCTAGCAAGAAAATTGTACAAAGGGTATTTCGGTACCATACTCAGGAATTCCCGACTTGGTACCGTACCGTTTTTATTGGTACCAATTTTTTTGAGGGATTTTGAAGGTACCGGTACCATACCGGGTAAAAAGAACCGGTACCGATACTGGTCGGTACCGGTACGGTTCTGGTACTGTACCTTTTTTCGGTACTCATGCTCATCCCTACATAGCTTGATGGTGTCTTAGTTTCCTTCTAGATCGGAGTAAATATTTAATTATATAATTTGTATACTCAAATTTAAAACCTTGATAATTTTTGGAGGTAAAGTATTTCAAGTTATTAAAATCAAACAATTCTAAATAATTTGATTTATTGCTCAAGATATACCAAAATTATGTGGTATTCTATGAGTATTGAGATTGTGAGACTATATCACAATTTATAAATAACTTAATACTCTTTAGGTTACATACTTATCAATTGTGTCAAAACAAAATTGAAAACCTAATACATGCTTTAATGTATATAGTTCAATAACTATATATTCATTATTTATCCTTTGAATAATTCATAGACTTTAATATATTGCTTACTTTATTATTTATTTATGTGCATTCCAAAAAACATTATAAGAAACATTCCAAGAAATTACAAACAAATTAGTTAAAGTAGCTTGTTATTCATATCTTGACATTTTCTAAACAAGGCAACATACATTGACAATTAAATTTATAAGTCTAAATAGAATATTATATTCTTATCTCGCGGTTAAGAAACCATTTGTCATATTGTTATGTGTTGTACCTTACACACAATAAAGATTTCTCCCACTTGTGCATGATACAACATCATGTATTCAAATAAACCACACGAAACGTGTTTGTTTATGTGAACAATATGATAATGTCTTGTATATTTGAATAACTAGTAGAATATCAACCATATAGATTTATAAGGAATCATGTATAATAAATATTATATGAGAAATACTTCAAAATTGATTATCATATAAAATAGTATGCAATTATCCTTAAAACTATGGTTCTTCATATTACGAAAGTAAGTTATATTTCAAGTCAAACTAGAAATAATATGTATTACTACCAAGGTAAACAAGCTTGTAGCTCCCACTGAAATAGACAATATTACATTAATGTATTTTCAGTAATAAATCGCAATGCTCCCACTGGATTTGACAACATTAGAAATTTTACTTCACCAGTGAAAATTAAATAGCGATTTGTTTACTTTTCTACTCGCTTTTAATGCCCATAAGTAACAATTACTTATTTATTATAGAGAGTGTATGAAATTCTACCATGTAGATGAGAGACTATCTATCATGCTTTTATTAAGTTGAAAACTGACATGCAATTTCCTTCATGTTAGGCCTACCATTCAATAAGGGTATATGCCTATGTTGGGTAAAAACATAAAAACTAGGGTAAATAAAGCTAGTTATCATAATCATAATAAGTAAACAAAGCACTTGTTTTGTTCTATTGATTATAGCCTTAAGGGGTATCAACATGTAATAACAAAGGAAGCATTGCTTGCCTAGAGATTGCTAAGAGACTTATTAGTTTGTAAGATTCTCAAAAACTCAAATAAGAGTAATGATATCTACTTGAAACAATAAGTTGTGAAAATCGACTTAAACATCTAAGTTCTTATAAAGATTGATAATTACAATAATCCAATCGTACCTAATAATAGTTTTTCCTTGGAACAAAAAATGGATAGGTATACGTCTCTCTCTTTCTTACAAGAAAATGAGACTTTGTTTGTCGAACAAATGTAAGTTTATAGAATTTCGTTGCAATCATAATTTTAAAAGAATCACAAAATTCAATTTTAGTATTTTGGATAATACTATCTTTATAGAAAATTAAATACCCATGTTTATAAATAAACATTTAATTTTCTAAAAATCCAGAATCTACCAAGACATACCACCACCGCATCAATTGATATGCTAGTGATGATGGTATTCAAAAGGTAATTGACGTTCAATAATTGCATCCAATACAACTTGTAGAATTATTGGACTCAACTTTATGTACATCACTTGTGACAAATTCAAAAGTGAAAAAGTGGACATGTTTATCCCATCAATTTCCACGAGTTAACGTCTCACCTATCTAAACTTGCTTAAGTCGTCCAACCATAAAATTTGATTATATAGCACCAACGTCTCATAATTGAGTGTATTATATCACCCTGGGTTACAAAATCACCACAGTCTCAAATATGATGAAAGAGTAAGTGCAAATGTTTTTACTAGTTGAATGGCAAAAAAACTTCTTCTAAAGGGTTTTATTTTGACAATTTCAAACATGTACAAAGAAGCATGTTAACCATAAGATTCAAGCTAACAAGAGGTGATCCTGAGGTCGGGGAGGATAAAAGATGTGGTTAGACATTTTAGAGAGAGAAACTGATAAACTATAAATGTGTGTGTTTTATTGAGAGAGAAAGTAGAAAAAGAATAATTGGAAAACCTTACCCCCTCCATGGAAGTATGGAGGGGTATATAGCCTAGACACACACGAACTATTCTAACTTAACAAAACTAGGGCTAACAATCTTCCCCCAATATGGAGACATATGGAATTACTTACAATGTTCCTAGCAAGTAAAAATACAACAAAATAAAGTCTTCCAAGGCGCTTCTAATGCTGAGGATGTCTTTTAATTCTTATTGTCTTCATAACTTGTACCTCAGCTTGAATCCTCTTTGTCTTTGCTTGTTGTGGAACAATTGTAATATGCATGATTTGAATTAACTTACCCCCAATTCATGCAACATGTATTAAGAAACTTTCTTCATAGACTTCTTTTTGACGAAGTTTCTGAATTACCTTCCCCCAAACCAATATCTGTATCTTAAGCAGATTCTGACACTTTGATGTAGTTTGAACAATCTTCTAGCTCATCGGTTTAAGTGTACAGCGGAAATTTGTAGAAGAACCACACCAGATAATACTGCTTCTATATTGTCTCATGTCGTTTAGTTTTTGGTGATAATCCGTTTGGGGTAACATGCAGGAAATCAGCAACAATTCTTCTCACGCCTACAGAATACTTCATAAAAATCATATAAAGTGAAGTAGATACCATTCCATGTACACTACTTCCCCCTGTAAGTTGATCCGATTACTTCAAAGTACACGATCTTCCCCCATGATGATTTCGAACTCTCGGAAGCATCATTATCGTGGACGTCCATATACTCGAGAAGTTATTAGTCTTAAGCAAATGTCTTGAAAATTTTTGAAAGTCATTGAGAAACTTTGAAATTTTTTTGCTTAGACTATGAAGTACCATTGTCGTTATGAAGCTCATAAAAGTATCCCGTGAGAATTGATTGATGATTCCATCTCTCTCTGTCTAACTTACCAACCTCGAATTCATTCGGCTATTTGTTGTGACCACATGTAAAGTAAACCCTATATTCATAATTTGAAACTAAAGTACAATCCCCAAAATTTGTTACTTAAGCTTGCACTTATGTCGATTGAAGAATGGTGCAGAAACAAGTCTCTTATACCTCTTAAAGTTATCCACACGAGCAACTGCGTGTGACACCCAAAAATGATAGTTATCCATGTCGTCGACCATCCATCCCTTGACAGTGGAAACTAGATAATTCAAGTCTCAATCATAGATTTTATCGCCTAAGCAAGTCATCAATCGATAGACTGGGTTTGAAGAAAATGGGTAGAAAAATAGAGGGAAGGCTCGATGATGAAATAAGTAGACGCCTTCATGACATCCTACTTCAACTTCAAATAAAGAATACCAAATCCACTTCGTGATCACTTGTATTTGAAGAATCAAAACTAGCCGTTGTCGTTTACGTGAATCTTATATCGGATCGTTTTAGCGTTAAGTGTTCTGTTTGCTTTGGTGTTGCGTTGTGAATGTCGTTATCTAGAACAAATTATGAGATGAATTGTCATTAAGGGACACAATTTGTGTAGACAACTTGTCATTTAAGCCCCAACGTCAGTCATATGCCCAACTGATGCGCGTCGAATTTTTTTCGAAAATATTAGGTCTAAAACCTAAAGTTTTCTTTGTCGTTGAATCACTTTGTTCGAAACATATCAAATACCCGCATCGAAAATCATGTCATCATAATCCAAGGAATAATTGTTTGGTCCCAATCCATATACTCGGCCCAATAAGTAATAACCAAATGACGAGGCCCACTCTAGCTATAATCGGATATCAATTAACTTCAACCACAGTGATAATGATCACCAATCCACATCATTGAAATTGAGTCCAAAGCAATAGGTCGCATATTCTATTTGTTTAGGTGGATGAGGTTTAAGGCCCGACAGATGTCATCATACCCGGTACAACTCATCATTGACCAAGATATAAATTACAATCCCACCAATTTAGGGAATTATAATATCAAATAACCCTAATCCCATTCACCTAGTTACCTCCGCCTCTCTCTTATCTTCCCATCTCATATCTTCTTAATTCACAAAAGTTCATCCCGATCTCATCATCTCATCATCCATAAATACGAACCACCATGTCTAAATCGTCATTTCATAAATCACCCTAAACCCATGAATATAGTCCTTCGATCTTAGACCTACGAACCATATAAACAACTCACCAGCAACCGTGTATCTTTCTTTTCATTTTTGCACAAAATCATTCGAACCCATGAAGAAATCAAGATGACTTCAAGATTCGTGCAATTCGGGTCTCAGGTAGGTGTAATTATATTGATGAATGTGTGAGATTTGACTTGATTGAAAACGAAACTAAGATTGATTCTAACAATGTTGTTGTGAATCTTTCTTAAATTTCGTATATAAATTGATGGTATGAACCATCACACCAGATCGGTGATGAGATTGTTTCAGGTTTGATAGATCTATTAAAAGATTTGATGTACACCCGAAAGAAAATATGAGATCGATTTATATATTATCATGACGTGTATGTTTGACTCGATGAAGAAAGTCGATTTCGTAAACCAGATCTTAATAGATCTTGGTATAAGCAAAAATGATATTCTGAGATCTAATTTATGTTGCATGTCGAGAGTTTGATAGATTTTTGAAGGAGATGATCTAGTTTCTGTGACGATGGGATAGGTTAGATAGAGTCGGGTTTGGTTATCGAGTCCTGGGTTTGGTATGATTCTGGTATGTGGGAGTCGAGTCGAGAGTAAGAGTTACTTTCGTAAAAACCTTTCGTAACAAATCTTTCGTAACAAAGCTTTCGTAACAAAGCTTTCGTAACAAAGCTTTCGAAACAAAGCTTTCGTAACTAAAAGCTTTCGTAACGAAAAGCATTCGTAACATTCGTAACACAAAATTCCGAAAAGCATTCGTAACAAGAATCTTTCGAGACAAAAAGCTTTTGTAACTATTTAAATTTGTGAAAACCATTCGTAGCAAAGACCATTCGTAACTATTTGATGCTTTCATAACTTTTTGAAGCTGTCGTAGCAAAAACCATTTGTTGGAAGCTTTCGTAGCAAAAAACCCTTCGGAACTTTTGATGCTTTCGTAACTTTTTTATTTTGACTTTATCTTGATCTGGTGATATTTTTCAGATCTGAATAAAAGAGAGAAGAAAAACAGATTCTGACACGTAAATAATGATAAAACCAATGATACCACCAAAAAAAATTAGACTATTGGACGGATTGGACATAGAAATAGATGGACTATTGGACTGACTGAACAATACAACACACAAAAAAATCACGTGACATCAGCTTATAAAATAAGCAGTTAATAAACAACGAGAATAAGCAAACAAACACAAAACTCCCCCGGTTAGCTCTGATACCAATTGTTAACCATAAGATTCAAGCTAACAAGAGGTGATCCGGAGGTCGGGGAGGATAAAATATGTGGTTAGACATTTTAGAGAGAGAAAGTGATAGACTATAAATGTGTGTGTTTTATTGAGAGAGAAAGTAGAAAAATAATAATTGGAAAACCTCACCCCTCCATGGAAGTATGGAGGGGTATATATAGCCTAGACACACACAAACTATTCTAACTTAACAAAACTAGTCCCTGCATGTATGGCTATATTAAACTAATGTAATTCAGTAAATGCGCTCACATTTTAGGGCTAACAAAGCATGCAACATCTTTGTATCATAATAATTTAATAAAAATTTACTCAAATTCGTTAATTATAAATATCACTTATATAACTCACAAATCAATTGTATAAATAGTGATATCATTAAAATTGACGATTCAACATGTTTTCCATTTAAAAAGGTTTAATTTCACGAGAAAAGATTAAAGAATGATTAACATCATTCAAACCCTAGACCATTCGCAGCTTCCTAATTCATATGCACAGTAAGAAAACTACAAGTAGTCCGACATTATAGGGTAATGGTATCAAAAAGACCGAAATCTTGATGAGTCTCCCCGAACCTTATCCTTGCAACTAAATAGTACTTTTTCAGATTACGTCATTAATACAAATTTACATCTTTAAAGTAGAAGACACATTATAAACTTGATTTTTTCTAGTCATGTCGTGAGTTAGATTTAAAACCATGTAAGGACGACTCATTTGTTGTCACATATGACCGTGCAAGAATAAGCTTATAATAAATCCAATTTCATCTAGTTTTAGTCTGGTTTATTTTTATTTTCAAAAAACTCTTTGCTTTAAACATGATCCATAACAATTATAATCAAAAGCAAACAAATAAACATTAACCTAAAACATATACCCAATTAACAATTAATCACATACCACATGCATACAAATTGATGATGAATCCAAGTCAATTAAATTAAATACAATGCATATACATGAATAAAACTTTCACTTCTTAATGGAAGTGAGCCACATGCATTGAAAAATCGATTACGTAAGTCAAAATCAAGTATACACCACATAGCATGTAAAGCTGTATTACAATTTAAGTTGAATTCAGGTCATGTCAGAGTATAGTTTGGGTCCCCCCCCCCCCCCACCCTTAGCTCAAAACTACAAAGTTATAGACAAATTGTAGTCGTGGACCTCCCATAAAAATTTCATATTTTTTCAACGTCATATGAATTTATTATGAATTTTTAATGAAAGGTGTCAAAACAAACCTTCTTAAAAATAACACAATAATTATGTCAAGATTCACCATAAACCATCAATTAACCATGTATAAACCATTAACGATTAATTAGCTTATGTATATATATCTAATAAATATAACACATGATCCATGGTAAACTTGCATGATTCCCATGTACTATCATATTAACGTTTAATAATGTGATAAATAACGACTAACTAACAATTAGCAACATATTTATCACTACAAATTGCATACAACTTAAGGTTTGTCTAACTTATTTTATTAACTCTAATTAGGGTTTATGAGAACCTAATTATCAAATAAAACAATTATACAACATCATATTAAGTTTACACAATTTTAGATCTTTCGTTTTTTAATGTAATTAAAATCTATACAAACCTGGCTCGTGATGCCAATGTTGGAATTATAAAAACCCTTAACCATATTAACACATTAGTAATCATGTGTACGCATCAGAATATAAAGATCACATATAGACAAGTAATTAACATAAATGATAAAGAATTGTGTACCCTTTAGCAATGGATTAGAACACCTTTATCGAACAACCAATATAAACGAAAACCCAATTAAGATCAAAAAATGACCTCTCTAAGTATACGCACATAATACGTTTAACAAGCAATAAGTATGCTAGTACATTTGTGTTAAACCACCAATAAACCAAACCACTTGAATCAATCAACTAAAGAAACCCTTGTTTCTTTCTTCTTGGTCGAACCACTCGAACAAACCGAAACCCTAATTTGGGTGTTCGGCTAATCAACTAAAGGAAGAGAGGAGCAAAGTGTTAGGACTTGATGACGTATAGTCCCTAGTCGGGCTGGATAGTCTGACTCATGGGTACTACCGGCATCCATCAGGAATGGATTGGATACTTGTGCGATGTGCGCACATAGCCAAGAAAGCCCGGTAAGCCGTCGCACAAGAGTCTGATTACTTAGCCAAGTACTCATCTCAGCGCGGCAGGATCAGACCGAATATAACTTATATTATAGTTATATTCGCCTAAGGAAAAGGGATATACACTTGCCTTAGTTGGATAATGAAGATCAAGCTATTTCGAGTCATTATCTCTTCTTTAGGCCGCAAGAACAGGGAGCCCAGCCTGGACTCTCTCGAGTATAAAAGGAACCCCTTCGGTTCCACAAAGGTATGATACACACAATACCCTAAACACTAATATACTCAAACCGATTACTTACTCTCACGTCGGAGTCTAATCGTGGGTCACAAACCCACGGTAAGCCTAACGGTGTCTGTTTAGTGCACAGGGTCCTAAAGCAAATTTCGCTTGGTGCGAGCGCCGGAGTCCACAAGACTCCAAAATAAGCCTAATTTGGGTCAAGCTCGGTCTACCCCAACTTTTTCATCAACAAGTTGGCGCCATCCGTGGGACCCACACTAAGCTCTAACTAATGACGAAAAGCGGTAAGAATGAAGGACGTCAAGGATCCTCGACGGTAGATGGCCTTATCACATCAGTAAATGCTACCCCTGGATATGCCAGTGAGGCAAACACTCGGGACGTGAACAATCCCCCAATTATAAGAACAGGAGGACTGTTCTCAACTCCCCTACTCGCCGCAGGGGAAAAAGGCATCGAACGAAAGTCAACTCAGCCTCCTCCCAATAAACAAAAAAGAAAGACGCCCCAAGAGGAGAGAGAGGAATTCATCGCTACAAAGGCACACATGATGGAGGAGTACGTAGCTCATAACCTACAAGCACTCATCCCTTTGGTTGCTAAACATGAAAAGATGATAGAGAAAGCAAAGCGCGTGAAGCATGCCTCATCCTCATAAGGCAATCTGTCAGGATCAAGTGATAATCCGCCTGAAAAACGTATACACGCAAGTTATTCCTCGGAGGACCAAATCTTCTCACAACCTTGGAGAAGAGCCAGGAAAAACGCTTTTACGAGGCGCATAAAGCATTATCCAAAAGCGCCACATACCATCAAACGTGAAAACTTATGATGGCAAGACAGACCCATAAGACCACTTGAAAGTCTTTGAATCCCAGGCAGGTATCGAACAGTGGCCAGAACCCGTATGGTGTAATATGTTTAACTCTACACTTGTAGGGAACGCACGGACGTGGTTCGATAGGCTTCCTCCACGAACAATAAACGGGTACGAAGTGTTGCAGAAAGCTTTCAAAAGAAATTATGTGCAACAAAAAAGACATGATAGGAGTGATGTATCGCTCGCTAGGGTAAAGCAGAACCAGGGAAAATACCTGGAAGACTTTCTGGAGCATTTCAAGAGCGAGTGTCTTCAAATAAAAGACTGCACAAAAATTTTGAAAGTATCCTGCTTCATGGAGGGCATACGAAACAACGATCTAATAAAGAAGCTTAATGAAAGAACGCCCGAAGCCTTTGATGGAGTGCTAAGGCGGGTAAGGTCTTTCATACAAGGAGAATCGGATGCTTCAGAAATAGCACGAAGCACTTATGATCACAGATCTATCCGCATACCCAGTGAAGGACCCAACAAGCAAGGCAGATCTCTAGGCCTTGATTACGTAGGAAGGATAAGAGAGGGGTGAACTTATAACTCTAGGTTTACCCCCTTTAGTTAACCCCAAGAGAAATCCTCGTATCAGAAGGTGCGAGTTTCACAAGGCCAACGCCAATGACCACCCGGTCAAAAAACGCGCCAGTAATAGATATTGTGAATACCACAATGAGAGGGGGCACGCTACGAACGAATGTATTCAGCTGCAAAAATATATCGAGAATAGGGTAAAGAAAGGCGAGCTAAAACACCTTGTCAAGGAAACCACGACGGATGATAGACAAAAGGTCGCTGGCGCGAATATTTTACATGGTGGAATTATGGCAACGAAGGACAAGGCAGAAGGTGAGCCAAAAATTCTCAAAGGGAAAAGACATTTCCTTCCCCCCACTCAATGCAAGGAACATCGCAGATGGCCCGCTAGTTATAGAAATAAACATTGGTCAGCACAACATACATCGCATGTACGTGGATGGAGGCTCATCAGCAGAAATAATGTACGAGCACTGCTTTCTAAAGCTTAGCGTAGAAATAAAGAGCCAAATGATGCCTGCGACTTCCCCACTCATTGGACTCAGCAGAGAAGCGGTATGGCCCTTGGGCCAACTGAAGTTAGCAGTAAGAGTGGGAAATGATGAGCACTCAACGGAAGTCACAATGATTTTTTTGATTGTACGGTCGCCATCACAATATAACAGGATCATAGGGCGACCAGATATACTAGCAATGCGAGCGGTACCTTCTACGGCTCACGGTATGATGAAATTCCCAGTTGATGGAGGGGTCGTAACGATCTTCAACACAGCAGTAACACCCCCAGAATGCAACGCGATCGCAGAACCACCTAGGATCACGACAGAACCAAAGTTGAACTGACCGCCAAACTTAAAGATAGCAGTGCATCCGTAGTATCCGGACCAGAAGATAACAATCGGAGGGACATTTTCTGACAAAGGGAAGACAGACATGTGTCGCTTTTTGAATGATAACCTAGACGTCTTTGCATGGGAACCCAAAGATATGACAGGGGTACCTAGGTCGATAGCCGAATACAAGCTTCAAATCCGCGAAGGATACCCTCCGGTTAGGCAAAAGAAAAGAGGACAGGCCCCAGAGCGCAACAAAGTAATACTGGACGAGGTAAAAAAGCTGGTAGACGCTGGAATCATGGGGGAAGTTTACTATCACGACTGGCTCGTTAACCTGGTAATGGTAAAGAAACATGATGGCAGCTGGCGCATGTGCGTTGTTTTCACATACCTCAATAAAGATTTTCCCCAGGATTGCTACCCACTCCCGGAAATAGATTGGAAGGTGGAATCGTTGTGCGGATACCCCTTCAAATGTTTCCTAGACGCATACAAGGGATACCATCAGATACAAATGGCGGAAGAAGATGAGGAAAAGACAACAGTCCATGCCAGCCAGGGCGTGTACTGTTACACAAAAATGCCGTTTGGATTAAAGAACGCATGAGCCACGTATCAACGACTGGTTGACAAGGAATTTGAAGGCCAAATAGGGCGAAATTTGGAGGTGTATGTTGATGATTTGATAATAAAAAGTCATACGGAGAGCGAGCTTATTCGAGATATAGAGGAAATATTCTCCACACTCAGAAGGATAAACAAGAAGTTAAATCCAAAGAAGTGCACTTTTGGGGCGACAGAAGGCATGTTCCTAAGATACATGATTGACCCCAATAGAATCAAACCCTGTCCGGAAAAAACAGACGCGGTCATTCAACTCCAGAGCCCAAAAACGAAAAAGGAAGTGCAGTCGCTGATGACGTATAGTCCCCAGTCGGGTCATGAACCCGGCCCACGGGTACTACCCGCATCCGGCCTATTACTGATGGGTGGGATTAAGGTCATTTAAGCTTATGGGCTTAGATGAACAGTAACCGCACACATATGTGCGGCCCACAGCCCGGCATGGCCGGTACAGGGTTAGACAGAATCATACTCTTACTATGATTAGGATTTACCCTAAAGAAGAGGATATTCACTCACCATAATTAGAAGATAACAATCTATCTAATTATGGTACTTATCCTTTCCTTGGGGCCGAAGCATCAGTGACAGCCCATTAGGGTTTCACTGCCTATATAAGGAACCCCTAAGGGTTCCACAAAGGTATTACATTCTACACACTCACAACTCATCCGATTCTTAAAACCCTAACCGATTACTTACTCTCACGCCGGAGCTTAATCGTGGGATACATTCCCACGGTAAGTCTAACGCGTGTTGTTCTAGTGTGCAGGATCCCAACCAGATATTTCACTTGGTGCAGGAGCCGGACCCCAGCCAACCCGAATTAAGCCTAATTCGGGTCTAACAAGGATCATCCAAATTTTGTATCAACAAGTTAGCGCCATTCGTGGGACCAATACACTAAGCTAGAGCAAATCTCATCTCGATCTCTCAATGACGAAACGACATCTGCAAGGAAATCCCAGGAACACCAATCCTGCGAATCGGAAGTCCACAGGGGACGGGATACTCATTCCCACTCAGTCCCCCGGCAACCAAACAGGTGGGCCGAATAACCGGAGCGTTTTTCAGTCCATGGGTGGAGTAGGCACGTCCGCTATCACCCCACCACCAACCTCGACCTTGGACAACCCTGATCCAGGGACCGCGCCTAAGCCCCCTAATAAGGAGCCGCGCAGGCCATCAACCGAGGAAGAAGTGGAGGTCGAACCACTTAGTGAGGAAGATCTAACTCGAGTTCTCACGCAGAACTTCGAGAGGATCGTCCTAGGAATCGCATCCAGGTTGAACCTAGGGAGGAACCTCCAATCTAGGCTCAACTTTGGCAGTACCGGACCCGCCACCTCTCCTTAGATTCAAAGGAAGCGAAGGTCACGAACCCAGGAGTGAAACGTCTTTGAGGAAATCCCCCAACCTAGGAATGTGTTCGAACGTGTAGAAACTAGAAGGGGGGGGGGGGGGGGTTGAATAGTTTCTCTTCGATTGGTGACCAAATTAAAATTACTTTCAATTTGGTTTGTATCAAAACTATCTTTTACTTGATGCTAAGTTGCATAATGATTAGGTTCAATTGAGATACACTAGCAAGGATAATAAGCAAGTATAATGATAATGAAATAAGTAAACAGCAAGGAAGGAGACAACCTAGTGGGAGGACACCAAGATTTATAGTGGTTCGACAACGAGGCTCTATCCTCGTTTCTACTCCACTCCTCGAGTACACCTACTCGAGATTTCCACTATATCCACAAGCTCCCTTCTCGGCGGAGAAAACCTTACATCGTTGCTTACATTATTTTCCGACACTAAGCTAAATGTCGAGACCTAATCTTTAGCTAGGACCAATCTACACGACGTTGCCTACTTCACAATTTAACGACACAAGGCTAGATGTCGAGTTCTAATCGAAAGGTAGAACCAATCTTCACGACGTTGCCTACTTCACCATTTAACGACACAAGGCTAGATGTCGAGTTCTAATCGAAAGCTAGAACCAATCTTCACGACTCTTCACTTTGAAGCTAAGTGAGAACTTCACACAACACAACTACTAGTCACTTTAAAGTTTAGTGAGAACTCACAAGACACAACCACATCACTTTATAGTTTAGTGAGAACTCCTAATCAAATCTATTACAACTCAACTAGACTTATCCAAGTACAAACATGTAGCTTGGATTTACACAACACAAATCCAAGCAAACACATATGCAATGGATGTACACAACAAATCCAAGTATCCACATATAGCTTGGATGAACACAACTAGTCTAAGTATTCATAAATACATTGGATTGACCTAAAACAAAAAGGGGTATCATGATGAATATGACTAGCTCATAGATTCATCTTTATCACAACACTAGTGAGTGAGTGATCTTCTCATTGGACATGGTAAAGGAGGGGATCAAGAGGATAATCATATGTAAACATCCTTAACAAATTAAGTGATCATTTACTAATGATTATGCTATAGAAAATAGAAAGAGGGCTAAGAAAAACGTCCAAGAGGCTTGCTGGAAAATGAGATTTGACCCACTATTTAATGGAGACAAAGTTACAACAGATATATAACGGCTACTGTGCGCGGTACCTTATCTCACCCCACGGTACCATATCGCTAAGGTACCGCGTAGGTACTTAAGGTACCGCCACTAGACTCCGCTCCGTTTTTTGTCTTTTAGTGGGGTGGGAATATCTGAGGTATTTAAACCCTTCAAAGGATATTCTAACAGCATTTGGAATATGCCATTTTCAAATTTTCATTTTCCATTTTAATAAAACATTTTCTAAAAAAGAAAGTTTATTAAAAAGACTTTTGTCTTATTAGCAAAAGTGAGTTTTAAGGATAATCATTTTGATGATCACTAAGTATAATTAAGAAAGGTTAGTGATATGATTATTACCTTGATGATAGTGTTAGTTAAATAATTCATTTTGTGTTTCTACACTAAATGTGTTGTATGGTTTGTTGTGATCAAAACTAAGAAAGATTAGTTAACACTAATAATTTTTTAGGCATTACTTGCATTAACAATCTCCCCCTTTTTTATTACGACAAACGATAAACTCATTTACGTATAAACACAAACATGGAATTATTAACTAGTTTATCACTATCATTTCTCCCCCTTTGTCGTAGCAAAAAGGTTAGCATAAGTCTTTGAAGTGCATCGAACTTTGCTAGTAGCTCCCCCTTGGTGGTTGCTCCCCCTTGCTCGGGGCACTAAGTTTGTGAGCTAAGGTGACATGCTACACAAAGGTTAGTAGAAAGGAAAGAAACACCAATGTATATATGATCACTACCTACTAAGTAACTTGAGAGGGGGAAAGAGAAGAAATCTCAAATTAGAAGTAAGTATTTTGCTAAGTATGTCCAAAGAGGTAATTGACAAAATTAAACTTCAATAAAATGAAGATGATAAGCTTGTCAATGGGTTAAAGCTTTAGAATTGATGGAATCACCCATAAGCAATTGTAAAAATTTAACCAAGATCAACTCAAAAATAGAACTAATTAGATAGCATACAAATAACACAAAAGTTAAAATAATACAACAAAGAAGATAGTCATACACATAGTATGAGTATCTAAAAGCAATAAATATGGAAAATAAACCACTAAGCATAAGCTAGTCTAATAGTGATATTTTCCAAGATTGCTAAAAATAACATGAAACTAAAAAGATGATAATGCATCATTCGAAGTTTTGTCCACCGGAACGAAAACTTGAATAGGAGGTCGAGTGAGGAGGAATTCAAGAAAATTTAACTTCTCATACACATGAGCAAGTTCAATTTGTTGAAATCGGCAACAATCACACGAGGATCCATGATGCAACACAAAATCGTTTGATGTGGGTATGGCATCAAACTTAGGGTTTGGTGGTGGTGGGGTAAAGGGTTTGGGAGTGTTTTCACAATGCCTTGTGAGGTTTGGGAAGGTGGAAAGGTCATTGAGTTGGGGGTTATTGAAGGATTGTGGTGGTGGTTGAACATGTTCTTTTGCTCCGGTGATGAGGTTTATGGTGTAAGTCTCATTCCAATACTTGATTGGAGAGAAGGTAGGGTTTTTGGGTGGTTTGGACGAAGATGGTTCATTCTTCTTAACCCAAACGGGTCGAACCGAGATTTTCGGTTTCTTTGAAAGCTTGGATGAGCAAGCTTTGGGTGAGTGGGGTTGTGACAAAGAAATGTCAAGGTTAGGAATGTAGGAGTTAGGCATTGTGAGAGTGTGAGAATGATATCTCAAGGTTA
Source organism: Glebionis coronaria (assembly GCA_025667525.1). Classification (NCBI taxonomy): domain Eukaryota; kingdom Viridiplantae; phylum Streptophyta; class Magnoliopsida; order Asterales; family Asteraceae; genus Glebionis; species Glebionis coronaria. Next base: position 594,628,045 of record CM046875.1, on the reverse strand, counting down.
TGTGAGAATTCTCAAGGTTGGGAAGGTGTGAGAATGAAATCTCAAGGTTGGGGTATAAGTAAAATGTAATCAAGGTAAGAATTTGAATACAAAATGTGTATTGTCAAGGAATGTTTAGTCAATTAGAGTAAACAAGGAATCTTGACTGGGAATAGGGTTTAAAGGTTTTGACCAAAAATTCGTCAAAAGCCACATTCTGACCGCGGTACCTTATATGGGCCGGCGGTTCCATATCACTAAGGAACCGCGGGTCCTTAAGGAACCGCGTCTAGAGGACTTTAAACCATGTTTTTCCTGGGTTTTGGAAAAAACTAAGACTTTTTCAAAAAATTGCAAATCTTGGATTTTTACCTCTATTAGAACCAAAATATGCTAGGGTTGCATAAAGCAACACATTCACAAAGAATGTCTTGACAAAGGGTGACAAAATAATTAGATATCATTTTGAACCAATTTTAGTCAAGTTTAGGGGTTGTGATAGATTTAGGTTCAATTTTAATTTCAAATTAAAGTTGATTAGTGTGCACAAAAGGATAGAATCACACAAAGCTAAATCCATAACACAACAACAAGAAACCTTCATTAATAAGGAAACAAGTACAAAGATAAATAAAACTAACTAATACATAGCTAGCTTATCATAAGATCTAGATAAGTAGTTTTCTTAGGCTTGGTTTTGTTGAAAACTCTTATTAAGACAACTCCATCATTCATTTCCTAGGAGGAGGCATGGAGAACAAAGTAAGCAAGAAATCTTGCAAACCCCTATGTAGTCCATACATATCCATCCTTAGGTTTTGGATGAGGAAGTGGTTGTAGAGACAACATGGACATCTAGGACCATGAGTTTGTTGAAACCCAAAGTAAGGATCACCCAAGAGGAGGGAAAGTGGGGCACCCAAAATTGGGATGTTTGAGTTGGGTGGAGGTGGAGGAGGCATGTTCTCCAAGGGTGATGTGGGTGAAAGTGGAGGCATGTTCCCCAAAGGGGAAATGGGTGAGTGTGGAGGAAAATTCTCCACGTTGGTGAAATTGGTGAGTTGTGAGGGGTAAATGGTGAAGTCACGAAAGTGTCATCAAATTCATTCCCAAAAGGAATGCTTTGGATTGGTTGAGGTTGTGTGGTCACTTCCAAGGGTGCACTTGGAGTGAAGGGTGAAGAAAGCTCATTCATTCTAGAATTGAATGAAGAGGAGGTAGAACCAATGGAGTGGTTAGTACCATGGGTGGAGGAGGTCTTGCAAGGTGCAAGAGGTGGGGAAGGTGATGAAGAAATGAGGATAGGAGCATTCTCATTCTTAGGTGTGTGGAAAGGTGAAGAGTTAGGCTTAGCTACCTTAACCCTTATTTTGAGTGTTTTTCTTGTAGTGGAGGTCTTGGAAGTGTTTGAGATTTTGGTACACACCATGGTTGATTAGGGTGGTTTAAGGTTTAGGGAAGTTTGTTTGATGTGTGAAGAACATGGCAAACAAGGTGGGTTTAAATGGTTGAGGGGATGATCCAAACTAGTAATGGGTTAAAATCATTTTAGGTGAATAATGAATTTAGATACCCTAGTTTAGGAATGTGCAGTTTATTACTGAAAATCATGCAAGGTTTACACAAAATTAAGAAAACAGTGTAAAGCAAAGATGTTGTCGTGCATAGTGGCCGGTGGTTCCTTATCTAGGACCGGTGGTACCTTATCGATAAGGAACCACGGGTCGATATGGAACCGCGACCAGAAGGTTTTCAAAAATTTCCCATCCCAGTTTTTAATAAACCCAGATTTTTCCCAAAGGTTTCACAAGCCAAAGTTAACTACATATCATAATCTAATAAGCTACCTATCATACGGCATGCACAAAGCTATGTAAAACACAATCATGATGGCATAATAAACTTTTAGGATCAAAGTAAATAGTAATCCAAATAATTAACATAAGTAAATAAACACCTAAACCGAAGTGTTAATAAGCAAAAGTTTAAGCTGCAAAAGATAACCAAACTTTGACACACTACAAAGTCTTCACCTCCTTTTCTTGCTTAAATACTTGATCATTTTTCCCAAATACTTGATTCCCTTTCTTGACTCAATCCGGTGTTCATGCAAATCACCTCGGGTTCGAAGATTTTGACGGTAAAGTTCCTCTAAATTTAGATTATTCGGAACTTCACTAGAGGAATGATGGGGAGGGGAAGCAATGTCAACTAAACCATCCACGAATGAGTTTGTGGAGTGGTGAGAAGAACTCGAAGAGTCAATGGGAGCACTTGTGCCAATGCCATCACCATCACTTGTTGGCATGTCCATATCCTCATCACTGAACTCTTGTTGATCAGACTTACGGTCAGATCTTGTCTTTCTCTTATACACCTCTCGAATAGGTAGCATGACCCGTTTGACCGGATGAAATTGAGAAAGATCAAGATTTGGAAAATCACGGCCAACCCTTTTAAAAAGGCGAATGAGAAGCATTGCGTAAGGGAGGTTTGTTTTAGGCTTGTGAATAGCATAATTGATCCGTTGAGCGATAAAATATGCCAAATTGTAATTGGTGTTGGTAAAAATGCAATATAACATATGCACTAAACTCGCCGGAACATGATCCCGGTTTCCACCAAGACAAAACACATTTTCCCTAAGGATATTGGTCCATTGAACCATATTATCATTAAGGTCGCTCAAGAGAACCTCATGACGTTTCACCGAACGTACCTTAGTATGAAGGCTTCTCTTAACGGGTCGATTACGCTTTTTGGAGACAACGTCGACAATGAAGTCAAGATCAATTTCCTCATGATCATTTGGAGGACAATTGTCGGTTTCAAGGAGAGCACTAAGCTTCCATTTATCCGTGAAGCGACAAGTGCCTACAAATGGTACATCAAGAATTTGACCAAACACTTCGAGAGAGTATTGAATGAGTTGATCTTTCAAGATGAACCTAACAAATATTCCATCATTGTTTTCAATGACAGAGTATGTGCTAAAGAACTCCAAAAGGAATCGAGGATAGATGTCTTCCTTAATGTTCAACAAACAATCAAATCCAATGTGTTCAAACATGGACTTGATGTAGACATAATTCTTGATATCCTCTTGGACAACTCTACCCTCATGAAAGCAACGGGATTGGAGAGAGTAAAAAGTATGGGCAAGGTGATTTGAGTGACAAAAGTCGGATAGGTTTGGCATATACTGTTTGGTGAGTTGATGATCCTTTTGGTATTGTGAAGGCATGATTAGTACCTAATTATAAACACAAGACAATATTTCTCCAATCACTCATGTGAAAATAAAAAAGGAAAACGAAAAATGAAAATGTGTTATATTAATTTCTTGACAAACATAGGATTGAATCCATATCATTTTCATGTTCACAATGTGTCTATTCCATCATTAACCAAGAACACATGATCTATGTTATATCAACAATGGATTAGATCATTGGTTTTTCAAAACAAGGTTTTTAGGTAAGCATTAACAATGTCATTACCTACTTGTTCATGGGTTCATCTCAAATCCATCCTTTAACCAAAATCATTTAGCCTAAATTCGGATTTGTTCTATAAGTGGGTTTTAGTGAAATCCTAATGAATATGAACCTAAGGAATCATAGTAAAATAACTATGTCAACCCACATTCCTATTAAGGTTTTAATTCAATTTCAATTTTAAAAATCCCCAATTATGAAAGGATGAACCCTAGAACAAAATAGATGAAATTGAAAGAAAATACTTACAATTCATTGATGTTAGATGAAGGATGAGTGAAACCCACAACTTGGAATCAATTAATTTGAGTGATTGAAGGTTTTGGAAGCTTCAACAATGGTGGAAAAGGTAAAACCCGTCGGCTGTGTGTTTTTGGGAGAGAGAGAGTTTGGTTTGAAAAAGAATAAAAAACACAAACTGGCGCTCTGACAAAAGTTACTGCCCGCGGTACCTTATCGATAAGGTACCGCGGGTTTGAGCCGCGGAGATAAGGAACCGCCTACAGAGGCAGGTTTCTATCTCTAAAAAACGCCAAATTTTGAAAATTCAGTTTTTCTAAAATACTTAAAATTAAATCATGAGCCTTTTAGAATATCATTGGATCATCATAACACTAAGCAATATGCCTTAATGAAGGATTAAGAGTTAAATCAAGATCGAAAAGAACCGAAACGGACAAACGACTACTCGTAGCAAAACGACTAAGTGGAGAGAAGTCAAGAGAAGTGAATCAAGACTAGGATCAATGCTCAAGGGATTAATGACAATCTTCAAGTAGTTGAAACGAAGAGCTTGTGTCATATATAGTGGTTTAAGACGTGCCTTTCCGGCGAAACGATAAACGGCTTTGGTAATGAATAAGCACAAAGCAATTATTCAAGTCTAAACTAAGATCACTTTCAATAATAGTCTTAGTCTAAACCAAAATATGAGCAAAGTATTAATTCACTTTCTCTCCCACAAAGGGCCTACTAACCGTATGGGTGCAAACCATGGAAATCGTGCTTGATACTTTAAGCTTCTACTAACTCGCTCTACATCACCATAGTGAGTCAAGTATCCAAGCAATAAAGGTTTGAGAGGATAAAAGAAAAGAAACACAAACCACAAATAAATGCCAAGGCAAGGATGCCAAGAACAAGCACATAGTCAAGTAATGATCAAAAGAATGATCAAAGGGCGTGTGGAAGAACGAGAGCGTACCTTGGCCACAAAGAGCAATCCATGAAGGAATAAGTTCTATGCCCAATCAATGACTATGATGAGTACTAAGTCTTCAAGGACTAGTATCATTCCCAATCATCTTGGTATCATCATTCAAAGATGTTAAAGATCAATGAAAATGATTCTTCTACAAGTGCAAGTAACTTAATCCATAACCAATTAATTGATTGATCTTCATGAGTACCTACACAAAGCAAGATGCAAACTAGTAGATACATTTCAAGAGTATATCTAAAATGCATAAAGGCTACTAATCTTAAGTGGGATGCAATATTTTTCAATTAAAATACCTATTTTCAAGGAAAACATAGTTTTGACCAAAGAGAAGCTTTAGTACAACTAGACCTTCTAATTTGAGGAGACAATGGATCGATCCAAGTTTTAAAGTACAATATACTTCAAAGATCTTGAGTGACCATCGCTCTGATACCAATTGTAGAAACTAGAAGGGGGGGGGGGGGGGTTGAATAGTTTCTCTTCGATTGGTGACCAAATTAAAATTGCTTTCAATTTGGTTTGTATCAAAACTATCTTTTACTTGATGCTAAGTTGCATAATGATTAGGTTCAATTGAGATACACTAGCAAGGATAATAAGCAAGTATAATGATAATGAAATAAGTAAAGAGCAAGGAAGGAGACAACCTAGTGGGAGGACACCAAGATTTATAGTGGTTCGACAACGAGGCTCTATCCTCGTTTCTACTCCACTCCTCGAGTACACCTACTCGAGATTTCCACTATATCCACAAGCTCCCTTCTCGGCGGAGAAAACCTTACATCGTTGCTTACATTATTTTCCGACACTAAGCTAAATGTCGAGACCTAATCTTTAGCTAGGACCAATCTACACGACGTTACCTACTTCACAGTTTAACGACACAAGGCTAGATGTCGAGTTCTAATCGAAAGGTAGAACCAATCTTCACGACGTTGCCTACTTCACCATTTAACGACAAAAGGCTAGATGTCGAGTTCTAATCGAAAGCTAGAACCAATCTTCACGACTCTTCACTTTGAAGCTAAGTGAGAACTTCACACAACACAACTACTAGTCACTTTAAAGTTTAGTGAGAACTCACAAGACACAACCACATCACTTTATAGTTTAGTGAGAACTCCTAATCAAATCTATTAAAACTCAACTAGACTTATCCAAGTACACACATGTAGCTTGGATTTACACAACACAAATCCAAGCAAACACATATGCAATGGATGTACACAAAAAATCCAAGTATCCACAAATAACTTGGATGAACACAACTAGTCCAAGTATTCATAAATACATTGGATTGACCTAAAACAAAAAGGGGTATCATGATGAATATGACTAGCTCATAGATTCGTCTTTATCACAACACTAGTGAGTGAGTGATCTTCTCATTGGACATGGTAAAGGAGGGGATCAAGAGGATAATCATATGTAAACATCCTTAACAATTTAAGTGATCATTTACTAATGATTATGCTATAGAAAATAGAAAGAGGGCTGAGAAAAACGTCCAAGAGGCTTGCTGGAAAATGAGATTTGACCCACTATTTAAAGGAGACAAAGTTACAACGGATATATAACGGCTACTGTACGCGGTACCTTATCTCACCCCGCGGTACCTTATCGCTAAGGTACCGCGTAGGTACTTAAGGTACCGCCACTAGACTCCGCTCCGTTTTTTGTCTTTTAGTGGGGTGGGAATATCTGAGGTATTTAAACCCTTCAAAGGATATTCTAACAGCATTTGGAATATGCCATTTTCAAATTTTCATTTTCCATTTTAATAAAACATTTTCTAAAAAAGAAAGTTTATTAAAAAGACTTTTGTCTTATTAGCAAAAGTGAGTTTTAAGGATAATCATTTTGATGATCACTAAGTATAATTAAGAAAGGTTAGTGATATGATTATTACCTTGATGATAGTGTTAGTTAAATAATTCATTTTGTGTTTCTACACTAAATGTGTTGTATGGTTTGTTGTGATCAAAACTAAGAAAGATTAGTTAACACTAATAATGTTTTTAGGCTTACTTGCATTAACAGAACGTATAGGGGATCGTATCATGCAGGAACTACTACAATCCCGTGAGGAGGGAGAAAGGTCCGACGATTCAGCCGAACGACCAGATCTGGAGCTAACCAGAACTAATCGCCGCACAAGCGTGTGGGACAGGATGAATACCGGGAGGAAGGCTCCTAGCTCTTCTCACAAGAGTGATCCTCAGCTAAAGAATGGGGCACCGCCCCCTTCTATCGGTCCATCAGGAGAGGATTCGGATGACCATCCACCTAAGCGTCGCCGACCTAGGCGTACTCATCCACCACCGCCAGACAATGACAAGTACTACGGTGGCCCCTATTATCGTGAGGCGGAAGCAGAAGATCTCTCCCGCCCACGGTGTGATCCTAATCTCACCCGTCCATGGTGCGACCCTAGGGAGGATCCTTTTACTCTTCGCATACGGAATTACTCCAAGGACAAAAAGCGTCGCATGCCAGCGTGCGTCAAGACTTATGATGGCTCTGGTGATCCGGATGATCACCTAAAGATATTTGACACGTAGGCGAAAATTGAACGGTGGCCCATGCCTATATGGTGCCAAATGTTCAATTCAACCTTGATCGGCAATGCTCGTGATTGGTTTTAGGGACTTCCTCCCCGAAGCATTGACAGCTTCATTGAACTGCGTACCGCATTCAAAAACAATTATACTCAGCGAAAGAAGTATAATAGGGACCCAGTCTCATTGGCAACCGTCAAGCAACGGCCTAGGGAATCTACAGAGGCCTTCACCGAACGCTTCAATGACGAGTGCACGCGCACAAAGACAATGCCAGAACTTCTAAAAATTTTCGATTATATGCATGCCATAACAGACAAAGAGTTAATCAGACGTCTCAATGACAAGCGACCGGAGAAGTATGACGACCTTATGGAAAGGGTCATGAACTTCATAGAAGAAGAAACCGCGGTAGCCGCGGCCTATCCTTCAAAAGGAAATAACTATCGATTGAACGACCAGTCCAGGAGACAATCGGGTGGTCAAGGCAACCAGGGCAGTGGAAGGAGCTCGGACTACAAGGGCTAAAACAAAGGAGGGCGGTCGGAGGACAAGCTTACCCCTCTAAAGATGTCCTACCGGGAGATCTTGCTGACAGAAGGGGCCAACTTCCCGAGACCTCCCCCAATGACGACTCCGGTGGACCGTCGTCAAGGAAATCGCTTTTGCGAATTCCACAACGACAAAGGCCACGGCACGGAGGAATGTATCCAGCTCAAGAAGCACATTGAGTCACTGATCAAGTCAGGCAAACTTAAACATTTGGTCAAGGATTGGAAGGACGGAAAGGACAACAAGAAGTATGACAAGAAGGATCACCAAAAGGACAAACCTTCGACTATATACATGATCCAATCCAGGCAGCACCGCACAAGGCAGAAAATTAGTAAAAAATTTTCACGCGGCAGAGAAATCTCATTCCCTCCCATCACGGCAAATGACGTAGCCAATGCACCTCTCACGATTGAGATAAGAAATTGGAACAAACAATGTCCGCCGTATGTATGTGGATGGAGGGTCATCGGCAGAAGTACTATACGAACACTATTTCGTACAGTTACGAACAGAAATAAGAAGCCAATTAGTACCGGCCACGTCGCCGCTCATCGGCTTTAGTGGAGACACCATCTGGCCAATAGGACAGATGCGTATGCTTGTAACCATTAGGAATGAAGAGCATTCCACCACGGCATGGATGAACTTTATGGTGATACGCTCACACTCTCCATACAATGGGATCATAGGCAGACCAGGTATCCTGGCCATACGGGCAGTACCCGCCACAGCTCACGGAATGATTAAATTCCATGTGGAAGGAGGAATTGTCACTATCTATAACACAATCATACCAGCATCCGAATGTCATGCCGTGACAACACCAGCTCCACCTGTTCCCCCCAAGGATGGATTACCACCTCCCAACTAGAGGGTGGCAATCCATCCAGGTTATCCGGAACAAGAGGTATCCATAGGAGGAACACTCTCAGATAGCGGCAAGAGGGCCATGTTCTCTCTCCTAAAAGCAAACTTAGATGTATTCGCATGGGAGACCAAGTATATGACGGGCGTACCGCGTGTGATAGCAGAACATAAACTCCAAATCCGTTAGGGATATCCTCCCGTTAAGCAAAAGAAGCGCGGTCAGGCACCAGAACGCAGCCAAGTAATATTGGATGAAGTACGAAAATTGGTAGATGCAGGTATTATGCGCGAGGTATACTACCACGAGTGGTTATCCAACCCGATCATGGTCAAGAAGCATGATGGGAGCTGGCGCATGTGCGTGGACTTCACAGATCTGAACAAAGCCTGTCCGCAGGACTGCTATCCGTTACCGGAGATTGATTGGAAGGTGGAATCCCTATGTGGATATCCCTTTAAGTGCTTCTTAGACGCATACAAAGGATACCACCAGATCCAGATGGCGGAAGAGGACGTAGAGAAGACGGCGTTCCATACTAGTCAAGGTGTATACTGTTATACAAAAATGCCATTCGGACTAAAGAACGCCGGAGCAACATATCAGCGGCTTGTTGACAAAGCCTTCGACTCACAGATAGGCCGCAACCTTAAGGTCTATGTTGATGATTTAGTCATCAAAAGTCATACGGAGGATGTACTTCTCCGTGACATCCAAGAGACGTTTGACACATTGAGGAGGATTAATATGAAACTGAATCCAAAGAAATGCACGTTTGGGGAAACGGAAGGGATGTTCCTTGGATATATGATTGATCCAAACGGCATCAAGCCTTTTCTGGAAAAGACGGACGCGGTAATACATTTACCATCTCCCCAGACGCGAAAACAAGTACAATCACTAAATGGTAAGTTGGCCGGGCTAAACAGGTTATTGTCGAAATCCACGGAGAAGTCACTCCCCCTATTCAAAAAACTCAAGAAGTGTATCAAGAAGGGAGATTTCCGATGGACAAAGGAAGCGGAGGAAGATTTTGGTCAGCTTAAGAAACACCTCGCAGCCCTTCCCATGCTAGTGGCACCCCGACCTAAGGAGGAGCTCATCATGTATCTGTCGGCCACACATGGAGCGATAAGCGCGGTACTCATGACTGATAGGGACACAGTCCAAACTCCGGTCTACTTCATAAGTAGAACACTGCAAGGGCCGGAGTTGAATTATTCTTCTATGGAGAAATTGGTTTTGGCATTAGTGTTTGCCACAAAACGGTTACGCCGGTACTTTCAGACGTACCCAATTGTGGTTATTACTAATCAACCAATAAAACAAGTCATCTCCAAACCAGACGTGGCCGGTAGGCTACAGAAGTGGAGCATTCTGTTGGGAGAGCATAACATCTCTTATAGACCAAGGACAGCTGTTAAAGGCCAAATCTTGGCAGATTTCTTGATAGAGAAGCCGGACGAGGATGGACCGGTCGTACAACGAGAGGAAACTCCAACAGAACCATGGGTATTATTTACGGACGGATCCTCGTGCACGGATGGATCATGAGCTGGTCTCATCCTTACAAATTCGGAAGGAATGAAGTTTACATACGCCCTGCGCTTTGAGTTCACAGCCACCAATAATGAGGCAGAATATGAAGCGTTGATTGCGGGTTTAAAAATCGTCGCTAGAATGGGAGTCTGCAACCTTGAGGCCTACGTGGACTCACGGCTTGTCGCGAACCAAATTCTAGGGGGTTACGTAGCCAAGGAGGATAACATGGTTCGATACTTGGAGAAGGTCAAGTCACTCATCGCTGCTTTCAGCAAGTTTTCTATCAAACAGTACCAAGAGGTGAAAACAAGAAGGCGGATGCTCTTAGCAAGATAGCGTCTACAAGTTTCGCCCACTTATCCAAGCAAGTCTTGGTATAAATACTAAAGGAAAATTCTATAACGGAAGGGGAAGTCGCATCTATAGTTGAAGAAGATGGACCTACATGGATGACCCCGATCATCAGCTATTTAACTAACTAAACCCTTCCGGATGAGGAAAAGGCGGCACGGTGTATTAGAAGGAAGTCGCAGCACTTCGAGCTTCGAGAAGGTATTCTTTACAAGCGCTCTTTCTTACAATCGTGGTTCCTGTGTGTTGGGCCACGCCAGGCTACTTATGTGATCAGTGAGATACATGAAGGGTTATGCGGCATGCACGCGGGTCCTCGATCTGTAGTAGCTCGAGCTCTACGCACAAGATATTATTGGCCTACTATGCATAGGGATGCACGCGACATGATTCGTAAATGCAGTGATTGACAAGTACACAGACCAGTACCACGACATCCGCAGCAGGAACTGACACCCATTACATCCCCATGGCCATTCTATAAGTGGGGAATTGATACTGCAGGACATTTCCCCGTGGCTGCAGGGGGAGTTAAGTTCATGATTGTCGCAATGGACTACTTTACACGCTGGATAGAGGCTAAGGTAGTTAAATCCATCACAGGCAAACAAGTTAAAAAGTTTGTTTGGGAGAACTCGGGTTGAGTCAAAATATTCACGACGGGCCTAATATATCAAAGACATCTAAACTCGCTAAAACCACTTCATTTATTCATTGTTTTTCCTTGTTGACTTTATTCTAGAAATGGAATATATACATATGATAGTGATGACAAAAGTAAAAGAGATAAAAGAAAATAAAGGAAAAATACTACTAGGCCAAAATAGATCAAAAACTTTGAAAAATGTCGAAAAATCGATTTTCCGGTTAAAATAAGGACAAATTCATGGAAAAGCCCACTTAACTTCGATAGAAGTCCCCCCTACACTTGATATAAACATTGTCCTCAATGTTTAAGAATGTGGGAGTAAACTCCCCTACACTTAGGACATTGTGCACGTTGTTTAAATCTTTCTAAGGAAGAGACAACTAAAGTGATTTCAATGTTAACATATAAGATATGAAATATTGAATCATGAGAATTTAGGATAGAACCGGGAAGACGGGTACACGGGATCACGGGGCATCAAAAGTCATCAAAAGTGCTTCTTTGAAAGTTCAAATCCCTGAACATCATAAGAAACAAAGCAACAAACACCTACTTGGCTCGCCCCTACATTTATTATGAAAAACGAACAAGGAAGGATAGATCATCGGGTTGCCTCCCGAGGAGCGCTTGTTTTTGTTAACCGAGTCACGAGCCTGACTCGACCCTAAATTAATTCAAAGAAAAAGTGGAGAGAAATGGAATCATCTCATGAGAGATGTCTTCTCCAAAGTACAACTTAAATCATTGTCCATTCACCTTGAAATTAGGTCCATTGGGTTGAGCTAGCTCAAGAGTACCGTATGGAAAAATTTGAGCAAAGGTGAATGGACCAGACCAACGAGATTTAAGCTTTCCCAAAAAGATTTTCAACCGAGAGTTAAAGAGTAAAACTTGATCTCCAACTTGGAACTCTCGGTTCTTAATCTTAGAATCATGAATGAGCTTGGTTTTTTCCTTATAGATCAAAGAATTCTCATAAGCTTCATTCCTAAGTTCATTAAGCTCATTGAGTTGGATTTTTAGAAGTTCAGCGGCTTTATTGATATCAAAATTAGCCCATTTCAATGCCCAATAAGTCTTATGTTCCAACTCAATGGGGAGGTGGCATGCCTTTCCGTACATAAGGCGATAAGGAGTACACCCAATAGGTGTCTTATATGCGGTACGGAAAGCCCACAAAGCATCATCTAACTTATCGGCCCATGAGGCACGATGCTCTCCCACTATTCGTTCTAAGATTCGTTTAAGTTCACGGTTGGACACCTCAGCTTGGCCATTAGTTTGTGGATGATACGCGGTGGAAAGTCGGTGATTGACACCATACTTAGCCATGACTCGTGCAAATTGATCATTGCAAAAATGAGTCCCGCGATCACTAATTATAGCACGAGGCACACCGAATCTAACGAATAATTGTTTCAGAAATTTCACAACTACCCTCGCATCGTTAGTGGGTAAGGCTTTTGCTTCCACCCATTTTGATACGTAGTCAACGGCTACGAGGATGTACTTGTTCCCTTTAGAAGATGGAAATGGCCCATAAAGTCGATGCCCATACATCAAAGATTTCACATTCTTGTATGAAATTTTGAGGCATCTCATCTTTATGTGTGATCTGGCCTTGTCGTTGGCAAGCATCACAATGCTTAACCATTTCGTGTGCATCACGATAAATGGTGGGCCAATAGAATCAAGATTCAAATACGTTTTTCGCGGTATAATTGGGACCAAAGTGGCCACCGGTTGGTCCTTTATGGCAAGCTTCCAAGATTTGTAAAGCTGCGGACCCGTCAACACACCGACGAAATATCAAGTCAGCACATTGTTTGAAGAGATAAGGGTCGTCCCAATAGTAAGTTTCACATCCTTAAAGAATTTCTTCTTTTGTTGGGACGATAACCCTTCAATGAGAATGCCACCCGCCAAGTAGTTTGCAATGTTTGCAAACCACGGGGTCTCATCAAGATTGTAGTTAATAGACATCAAGGTCTCAAGGGGAAAAGATTCATTAAACTCTTGATTTGGAAGTTCCCCTTGATAAGGATCCTCGAGTCTACTAAGATGATCCGCGGCTAGGTTTTCCGCTCCTTTTTTATCACGAATTTCAATTTTGAATTCTTGAAGGAGTAAAACCCAACGAAGAAGTCTTGGTTTAGAATCTTGTTTTGTCAACAAGTACTTCAACGCGGAATGATCGGTGTAAAAAATAGTGGTGTAAAGGACAAGATAGGGGCGGAATTTCTCAAAAGCATATACAACGGCTAAAAGCTCGTTTTCGGTTGTAGTATAATGCAATTGAGCCCCCGTCATTGTCTTGCTAGCGTAATGGATTGGTTGGAAATGTTTGTTAATTCTTTGTCCCAAAACCGCTCCAATAGCAAAATCGCTAGCATCGCACATCAATTCAAAAGGTAACTCCCAATTAGGGGTAACTAAGACCGGTGCCTTAGTTAATTTATCCTTAAAAAGATTGAACAGTTGGATACACTCTTGAGAAAAGATAAAAGGAGTATCTTTTTCCAAGAGGTGGGTCATTGGGCGAGCTATCTTAGAAAAATCTTGAATGAATCGATGATAGAAGCCTGCATGACCAAGAAAACTTCTCACACCCTTCACGGTTGAAGGAGGAGGTAATTTAGCAATCACATCGACTTTAGCACGGTGGACTTCAAGACCGGCTTTGGAGATTTTGTGTCCAAGAACGATGCCTTCTTTTACCATGAAATGGAATTTTTCCCAACTTAGAACAAGACGAGTGTCTTCACACCGTTTGACCATACGTTCTAAATTGGCAAGGCAAGCAGTAAAAGAGTTGCCAAAGACCGAGAAATCATCCATGAAGACTTCCATGGTTTGTTCAACCATGTCATGGAATATAGCCAACATACACCTTTGGAAAGTCCCGGGAGCATTGCATAAACCAAAAGGCATTCTTTTGTAAGCAAATGTTCTGTAAGGACCAGTGAATGTGGTTTTCTCTTGATCTTTAGGATCGATGGGTATTTGAAAAAACCCGAGGAAACCGTCTAAAAAGCAATAGTATTCGTTACCCGCAAGACGTTCTAGCATTTGATCCATAAAAGGAAGAGGAAAATGATCCTTTCTCGGAGCATCATTGAGTTTGCGATAGTCAATACAAACTCTCCACCCCGTTACGAGACGAGTAGGAATTAACTCATTGTTTTCATTGAGAACAACGGTAATTCCGCCTTTCTTAGGCACACAATGGACCGGACTAACCCACGGTGAATCCGAGATAGGGTAAATCATTCCCGCATCAAGAAGTTTGATAACTTCTTTTTTGATTATGTCATGAATTTTAGGATTAAACCTTTGTTGACTTTGAACCGCGGGTTTGAAATCGTCCTCCATAAGAATTTTATGAGTGCAAAAGGTTGGATCAATTTCGTGGATGTCAGAAATTTTCCATGCTATTGCTTGCTTATGCTTCTTTAGAACTTCGATGAGACGAATTTTCTCATCGGCTTTTAATTCCTTAGCAATGATAAAGGGGAGTTGATCATCGCTCTCTAAGAAAGCATATTCGAGATGAGGAGGTAAGTCCTTAAGCTCGAAAGTAGGAGGCTCCTCAATAGATGGTGTGACTAATGATGGATCATCATTAGTTACCTCTTTAGGAGAAGGAGGAGAGATAAAATCTTCATTAAGAAGTTTCTCTAGGGTACGAATGTCTTCTTCCCAATCGGTGGAAGAATCATCAAATTTTAGATCAATGTTCCCTAAGCTTGCTTCAAATTCATCTAAAAGGAAGTCACTTTCTCCAAAAGGAGTCAATGAAGGAACAATAGAGGCAACGGTCTCAATATTGGGTAGATAAGAGAGACTACTTTTACAAGCGTATTTGAAATGTTCTTCACAAGCCTCGTCAAGTACGTCAATGAAATTAACGCTCTCGTGATCATAAGGTTGCTTAGAAATTTTTCCCATGTTAAAGACGATTTTGTCGTCACCAACTCTCATGATTAATTCGCCCGCGGATACATCAATAAGAGTGTGACCGGTCCTCAAGAATTGACGTCCAACGATTAATAGAACACGGAGATCCATCTCGTAGTCAACAACAACAAAATCCGCGGGAAAGGTTAATTTATCGACACCAACGAAGACATCTTCGGCTATCCCCACTGGATAAGCAACTGTACGGTTAGCTAATTCCAATGTCATTCGTGTGGGGACTATCTCGGGTAGAGATAATTGTTTCCAAACGCTTAATGGCATTAAGTTGATACTAGCACCTAGATCGGCTAGGGCCATACAATTCTCTACCCCTGGAAAGTTGCAAGGAATGAGAAAGCGACCCGGATCACCAAGTTTGGTTGGTAATTTCCTTAAGAGAATCATAGAGCAATTCTCATTAAGTTGGGTTTGAGCAATATCAAGAAGTTTTTCCTTGTCACTTAAAAGATCCTTAAACATTTTAGCATATTTAGGCATGTGAGCGAGCGCCTCGGCAAAGCAGATGTTGAAATTCAATTGTTTAAACATTTTAAGAAAGTTTGAAACTTGAATATCATCCTTGTTCTTCAACTTCTCTTTCCTCAACCTTGAAGGATAAGGTATGTCGGGTTGAGAGGAATGCTTTAGAGTAGGTTGGTCACTCACATCCTTTGGTGGTGGAGGGGTAGGGATGGAAGGTGAAGGAATTGGTGAAGGTTGCTCGTTATCCTTTGTCACAATCACCGGAGTAGGTGTAGGAATCTTGGGTTCCTTATAGCCTTTTCCACTTCGGGTGGTGATTGCTTTCATCTCCCCTCTTGAATTAGCAACGGTGTTACTCGGAAGAGAACCCGAAGCAGAGGGTTGATTACTTGGGAAGCAACTAGCCATCATATCCCATAAGTCGTTTGTTTGATTGGTTAAAGAGGTTCGCATGTCATTCCTAAGCTCGGCTCGAAGATCATTCCCTTGTTTAGCCATGTCCCCTTTCAAGTTAATAATTTGGCTTTGAAGATTCTTCACCAACGCATCATTGGTCCGCATGTAAGTTTCGACCTTTTGATTAAATACCGTGGGTTGGTTGGAAGGAGGAACTTGGTAAGCGGGTGGTTGATATGTGGGAGGTTGGTAAACTTGATTATTTCCTTGAGGTGGATATGGGTTTTGTTAGGTTTGATATTAATTAGGAGCTCGAGGTTGGCTTTGATTGTTTCTATTGAAGGTGTTTTGGTTTTGAGGAGGAAAACCGGGTGG
Organism: Glebionis coronaria; assembly: GCA_025667525.1. NCBI lineage: Eukaryota > Viridiplantae > Streptophyta > Magnoliopsida > Asterales > Asteraceae > Glebionis > Glebionis coronaria. The sequence continues at coordinate 594,611,616 of CM046875.1, read as the reverse complement.
TGAGAGAAAGTTGTTTGAACGATAACTTAGCAAATTGCGGTCACCTTGAGGTCGTGCTTGATAGCCTCCCGTAGAAAAATTACCGTTAGCCGCATACACGTTTTCCGGATTGGCATAAGTAGAAGGAAAATCGGTGTATGAATGAGGACCGCCGCAAGTCTCACAAGAAAGTGCCACAGCTTTAACTTGTTGAAATTGGTTCGTAGCCATGGTTAAGAAATTTTGTTCATTTCGGCTATTTGGCGGGTGAGTTCGGTCATTTCGGGGTTGGATGAAGTAGAAGAAACATTGACCCTCGGGTTTGTTCTTGAGGATGCGGATGATCCCAATTTTTGTGATGAGTGGTCATGTTTTCTATAAGCTCTTTACACTCCTCGGGTCTTCGTTTCATGAATGTACCACCGGCGGCGGCATTAATCGTATCGCGATCAAGAAAAGTCAAACCGTTGTAGAAAGTATCAATTAAAGTGATGGGGAGCATATTATGGTTAGGACAACGATCGATCAAAACATTATAACTTTCCCAAGCATCGAAAAGAGACTCATCGGGTTCTTGAGTAAAACCACTGATTTGATTACGAAGGCTCGTTACCATGGATGGTGGAAAGTAGCGCGACAAAAATCTTTGAGTCATCTCGTCCCATGTATGAATCGAGTTCTTAGGAAGACGATCAAACCATTTTTCGGCATGGTGGGATAAAGTGTGTGGAAATAGGTGAAGGCGAAGAAAATCCATGGTAACACCGGGCAATTTCATGCTTTGAGTGACGGTTATGAATTTATCGAGGTGTTTGTTGGCATCATCATCCGGTAATCCGCGAAAAGGACAAGCGTTTTGAACTTGTTGGATCATGTGATGCTTCAACGAAAATTCGGGAGTCGTGATTTGCATCGGCGCAATCGGTCCTCCGCGTCCATTCATTGTCGGTTGGCATAACTCCTCCATCGTACGAAGGTCGGGTTGAGGTTGGTTATTATTCACACCGGGGTGTGGTGGATTGTTATTATTATGCACACCGGCCATATCTAGGTCTTCACGAGTCTCGGGCTCAAGATTAGACGAAGATCGAGTACGCATACACTAAAAAGAAAATGCAACAAAATATTTTTGATTTTTTATCTTCTTTTTTTGGATTTTTTTGGATTTTTTTTAAAATTATATATTTTTTAGGATTTTTTTGAAATTTTTATGCTTAGAAAATAACGTTCCCAAGAGAACGGGTCCCAAAATCCAATTTTTCTCACAAAAAACCGTTTATCTTTACGAAAAGAGCCGGCAGCGGCGCCATTTTAATGTGGAGATTTTGCATGTCTCTGTGTGTGTGTTCGTACTCGATTCAATTCGAATTGATCACGGTTTAAAGTGGACTTATCGTCTTTGGTAACTAAAAGGGGGAGCTTTTGATTATCTATTTCTACTTGTAAGATAAACGCTAAAATTATTAAACATAAATATAAAAATAAAAGAGGGATATCTAACCTTGATTTTCTGAATAAATTGAGATACGGATAGCTAATGGAATGACACTCGGATAAATGGCTTGGACAAAGGTTTTAACGTGTGACTCAGTCGTTCTTGGTGAGTAAAAAGAAAAATGATAATCTATTTCTACTTAAAAAGTAAATGCGAAAAATATTAAAAAAATTAACTAAATATAAATGACAAATATTAAAGAAACGATATAAATATAAAAACGGGCACTTATAAAAATTAGAACTAAAAGTTTTCGATAAAATACTAATACTAAAATTTACGGAAAAATATAACTGACTTTCAAAATAAAAATAAACACGACTTTCGGATAAAACTAAATTGACTACGGATAAAATGTTGAACTAGGGGAGACTTGTTCCCCCATGGGGAACAACACTTTTGGGGGAAAAATAAATGGTGGGCAATGTCCACTTTCGTAAGATTTCTCAATAAAGCTTTCGTAGCAATTTTTTTTTGTTTCGTAGTTTTTTTCTTTTTTTTCCTTTCGTACTTTTTTTTCTTTCTATTCGTAACTTTTTTGCTAATAATGACTTTCGTAGGATTTGTTTGCTAAAATAACTTTCGTAACTCTTTTTTTTTTAAATCTTTCGGAGGATTTCTTTCGTAACTTTTCTTTTTTTTGTTTTCTATTCGTAGCTTTTTTTTGTTTCTTGGCGGGAAAAGGCTTCGGAGAAAAAGCTTTCGGAGGTAAATGCTTTCGGAAGAAAAACTCGATTCGAAGAAAACAAGAAAAACTGTCTATAAAAATCCCCAAAACCCTCTTACGGAATAAGCTAAATCAATCTAAAAAATAAGCTAAATTAATTTCTAAAATAAGTCAAACCTAACACTAATAAAATCTATAAAAACACCAAACAAGCAAAAAATTTAAAATCAACTTTTAAAAATATTAAACTATCAAATCTACTTAATTAAAAATAAGCCAAACTCAAAATAAGTACTAATATCAAATAAGCTACATGATTAATCAACCCAAGCAATAGATTTTTAAAAACAAGAAAGGAAGAATGAGAATTATTTTAAAAAGCTTGAATTAATTATGATGATTTAAGATCTAAATACAATATTAAGATAAAAAAAACCTTGAAAGAGAAAATCTAGAGAGAGAAAGGGAAAACTAATCCTAATTACTTGAAAAAACTAAAAACTAACTAGCTAACTATTACAAATGAAGGTTTTTAGGCTATTTATAGTGGAGGAGTATGTGGTGTTGTTGCTTCCATCTTTCTTTCTTTTGTCTTCTCGTCTTTTCGTCTTTGACAATAAACTCGTCATTCTCGACTTTGTCCGGGATTTGTCGATAAATAATATGAACTCGTCTTCTAATTTCTTCTTTTATTAGATTTGGTTCTTCGACTTTGTTAAACTTCCATCTTTGGTCTTTTTATTCGATAAATCTTCAGAGAGGCCTTTGACTTCCGTTCTTTTTGCACTCTTGATCTTTTGACTTCGTCTTTTGTCTTTTTCTTTGATAAAAGCCCGTGAAAGCCCGTGTTTTCTTCCTTTTTCATATTCTGATCCTAAAACACAACAAAAACACAAACCAACGCATAATTCTGACATTTACGACATTAAATACACGTTTTGGTCTCGTTTTTAATTGTTTTAAGTGGTAAAAGGATGGGTGTTTTCACACCTATCAGGTAGCCCTGCAAACCACGACGGAAACCCCTCCTGCAACAGACCAAGACATGAGCAAATATGTCGCAAGAAACTTCGCAACATTGGTGCCGCTCATGAAAGCGCAGATGAAGGCGCGCCCCGTGAGAGACCTTAGAGTCAGCCTACACTTCGGCAGGGAGCTCAAAGCCTTAGAAGGGTCAAATCCCAAATCTCGAAAAGGAAAAAAGAAGCGGATAAGAGAAGGGGAGCCAAAAGAACAGCTAGTCGAGGATACAATAACCCCATATGATTTCGACAGCTCGCAAGAAGAGGATGCTTTCATCACGCCAACAAACAACAAGTGACACGCAAGCGTGAAGGATAGGCTAGGGTCCAACCCAAGGGGAACAGACACTTCGACCGAGCCATACCCACGTCGGCAAAATGCCCTCAAGAGACTGGGCCCATTAGAAGGAAGTTCGTCTCCAGAGTCATACCAACGAGAAAGAAGCAGAGGTACTAAAAAAACCCGGCGGGAAAAATCTTAAATTGGAAACTCCTCAGATTTCGACTCCAGGAATCACCATCCACGACGCAGGAAGATTGTCCCTTCGACCACTGACACTTCCGAATCCTCTGACTATGATAGGAAGCGCCGCAAAACACCCAAGCATCCAAAACAGCGTAGTGGGGAGGAATGGTCTCTCCCATGGCGTCGCGAAAAAGGAAGTGCGTTCTCAAAAGGCATAACAATATTCAGAGACAATAAGAAGAGGCGCATGGTGTCTAATGTCAAAACCTATTATGGTACAACAGATCCGAATGACCACCTAAAGGTGTTTGAATCCCAGGCGGGCATAGAACAATGGCCAGAGGTTGTGTGGTGTCACATGTTCAACTCAACGCTTATTGGAAATGCCCGGAACTGGTTCGACCGGCTTCCACGAAGAAGCATTAATGGGTTCGAGGAACTAAGGAGAGCGTTCAGAAAGAACTACGTACAGTAGAATAAGTGCGACAAGAGCCCTGTCTCACTCGCAAGAGTGAAGCAAAGGCATAATGAAAGTTTAGAAGATTTCAAGGAACGTTTTAAGTCGAGTGCAACCAAATTAAGGAGTGTCCAGAAATCCTAAAGATCTATGGGTTCCTTGCAGGCATAACTAACCCAGATATAATAAGCAAATTAAACGACAAGACCCTGGAAACCTTCGATGGAGTGATGAAAAGGGTCTGAGCGTTTATCCAAGGCGAGGTCGCAGCGGCAGATGACGTCGAGCTACAAGTTCCAAGAACGAAATAAGAAGCAGCCGTATACTCAGAAAACTGGTCGTACTTTGAACTTCACAAGCGAGACAAAGGCGGGGCACAATAATAACAGCAGGTTCACCCCTGCAGAAAACTTCCCGGGAGATATTCCTGTCGGAGGGTACGGATTTTCCAAAACCCAACCCGATGACTGGGCCTGTGGATAAAAGATAAAACAGTAAACATTGCGAGTATCATGACGATAAGGGTCATGATACAGACGAGTGCATTCAGCTTAAAAGGCACATCGAGAGCCTTGTCAAAGCAGGTAAACTATATCATCTAATCTGATACTGGAGGAAAGGCGCAGAGGTGAAGAAAGTCGAAACCAAAAAACAGAAGTAAAAGCCGATAACCATTTATATGGTACAAAGGCGCGGATCATATATGCAAAGGCATACGATTGAGGAGTTTGCGCATGATAGGGAAATATCATTCCACGTCCTTACTTATATGGACTACAAGATAGGCTCGTTATCGGTCAACATATCGCTCGGAAGCCCCATCATAGGCGACATGTGTGTGGATGGAGGATCTGCAGAAAACATACTAAACGAGCATTGCTTTGCACAACTGCCTGAGGATATTCAGAAAGAGCTAAAGTAAACCTCGTCCGTGCTCACAGGGTTTAACGGTGACAAAACTCGCCCCTTGGGACATCTATGCACGCAAGTAACCATGGGACCCATAAGACGCTAGACGACTGTGTGGATGGACTTTTTGATAGTACGATCTCCGACATCATAAAGCGGCATCATTGGACAGCCAGCACTCTTAACTCTGCGCGCGGTGCCATCCACAATTCATGGCATGATTAAATTCCCAGTACAGGACGGAATAGTAACCATTCACAACATGGACACACTTGAGGAAAGCAGTGGTGCTTCTACTAAAGACATGAAAAGAAAGGAGGTCGGGTGGAGCGAGCACAGCAAAGATTCCAGCACACGTTCGACGCGGAGAAGGAACAGCGTCGACAACTACCAAGTAATACCTCGAGAGTACAACATATCCATGGGCGCAGGATCATCGACAGATCTCCCGTGGACACTACTCTCCACGAGTTTCGCGTGAAGGGGAGGGTCAGACGTAGGATTCATCCTCACAGACCAGGAAGATATACAGATCACTCATGCATTACGCTTTGAGTTCAGCGTCATGAGTACTGAGGTGGATCATGAAGCGCTGATAGCTGGATTAAGTCTGGCATTATGGATGGAAGTCAAAAACCTGGTGGCCTACGTATATAATCCCCTATTAGATAATAGGGTAGCAGGGTTGTGCGAACCTCGGGGGAGCACGCTCATCCACTACACAAGGAAGATAAGGGCCATGGCTAGGCAATTTACGGATTTTTCCATCCGATAAGTTTTAGAAGATAATGGTATGATATCAGCGGCCATGGATTGTCTTTCGATTATAGATATGGAGGATCCCCCTCAACACGTGCTGGTTGACTTTATCCTGAGCAAATCTGTACATACACAGGTAATGGCTACATTGAACGAGGAAGGGTCACTGACATAGATGACACCGATTGTGAACTATTTGGTACATCACGAACTACCGAGCGACAGCAGAAGCGCTAAGCGGGTGCAATATAGATCAAGGCAGTTTACAATGGTGAATGGGGTCTCCTACACAAGAAGTCAAAACATGGTGAAAGGCTACAATTCTTGGGACCCGATCGGGCGCGAATAATTATGGAGGTCGCGCAAAGAAAGACATGCCGCCAAGGTACAAAAGCTATGGTGAGCGAAGTAGTCCGCTCAGGATATTTTTGGCCCTTCATGCATAGGGATGCTCGTAAGAAAGTGGTCTGGTGTCTCCATTTCCAGACACGCACAAGCATGGCAGGAAGACCTCACGAAAGGGTTGGAAATACGCCATGCGCACAAAAAAGTGAAGGAGGAATCCTTTCAAGCTTGGGGCGTACACTCAGTTCCCTGGCCACGAGGGTGGGCAGCGTAGCACGTGGCATGGTGGCGATGTTCCCATTCCCAATAGATGGCCGACAGGAATTACGAGGAGTCACCACCCCACTAGCGAGGATGGTCACCATCAAGCCGCGACCGACATGTATGGGTGGCAGAGCACATGGTGCGTACCGGAGTAGATAAATTTGGGGTGCGCCTCGACAAGGCAGGATATGCAGTGATAGCCATTCGTAGTCACCACCAAGTCAACCAAACCGCGTATGAAGCAAATAGGGCAGAACCATGGACTGAAGCAATAATACCTCTAAGGCATCGCGGAATAAACATGGATCACTCTCCTGGCCGTGGCCAGCTTCTAATAAAGGATCCATATATTTTATTTTTGGTAATTTAGGATTTATTATTTAATGTTTTTAAAGCACTTGCGAGAGAATGAATAAAACTATGCGGTTCCTAGCTAGTTCCACAGATCATACTTGTTTCTTTCTTTGTGATATTCTCTTTCCAATAAACGAAAATTATACATGAAATATGTTGCATTTTTTTATATACATATATATATACTTGGCCTCCGGCGTACATGTACAAATAACGTTAATAAGAGGAAAAATTTTACCCTACTAATTAAACTTGTCACGTAAGAGGGATGCAACCCCAGTGGCGACGGATCAGGTATCCTTTGTTAGGCAGCTTGCTATAATACGTTATAGTAAGTATGGCATTCCTCACACTCCACGATGGATATGCACAAGACACAGTGTGCACGCCTAACAAACATGTCATAGTCAATGACAATTACTTATGGTAGTAGTGGTACGCCACACGTAATGAAACATCAATTCACCCATAAGTCCAGAGATACACTTCACTGAATGTACTCGAACCCAAGTACTTACAACCATAATCTTAGGTATGGGTAAAAAGACTTCGCAAATTTAAACATTATTGCACAGTGTGGTTTACAAATATAAATACATAACATTGTATACAAATGACACAGTCTATACAGTGGAATAGGAAAATTTCACAACACACAAACTAAAGGTGAAAGGATGTGCTTTATAGCAAGTCACCAGCGGACAAGGACCTCTTTAGTTTTAAATGCAGCGGGTTAAGAGACGCGCGGTGTTTCGCCCACTCTTCCTTCATGTGCTGTAACAAGCGCACTCGCATCCCAAGTGATGGTAGGCTCACCTGGACACCATCAAACCGGCTAGGATGTGCTAGCCCTAGCCCAATCACATCGTTCCTGGTAGAGGATTTACGCTTCTGGGTGACCCGCCTTGCATGACGCTTCAGTACTCTCTCTAGCAAAACCATGTTGACCGTACCATTGCCAGGTGAGTATATAGGGACTCTCAGTTAGGACACATCCGGCTTAACACAATAGTCAGACTCATCCTCAGCTCCTTCATCAAAAAAGTTCAGTAGTGTAAGTCCCGCCATGACAACACTGATGGGGTCGTCCTGGTCCTTCTCGACAACATTGATGAATGGAACGTCACAGTCTTTTAACACTTGGCAGGCATCATTAAAGTTTTCTTGGGCCTGCAGATGATAAAAGAGAACATCCGTCAAAGGTTTCGTTAACAAGCCCTCTCGAGAAGCACGCTCCATATCCAGACTCTGGCCTAGCACGTGGGCAGCATCTAGGATGTCCTCTGCGGCTTCGACAACGTTGGGCGAATCCATTGCACCTTTTGGCGCTAGGGGTGAGCCATATCGCACCAACCAGTGATTTTCTGCGCGTACGGATGGAAGGTGCGGATATAACTCCTCATCAAAGTCAGTATTTAAGCACCTCAAGACTTTTTCTTTGCTGTCAAGATCTTGTTGGAATTGCTCAACAACATTAGCACAGTTCATGGAAAAGATGCGAGCACCTTCTTCAAGCTTCTCCCTAGCCCAACGATTCTCTTGTTCCTGTTTCTGGTGCAGTTGGCGCACTTGATTCAGAGACTCTAACAAAGTCATTTTTTCGTCTTCAAGGTATTGTATGGAACCCGCATCTATGTTGGTGACCCCTCTTAGGCTTGCTAGCTCTATCCGGGTACGGGCCAATTGAATGTATTTTTCCTTCATAACTCGAGCAAGATCAAGGAACATAGTGGTGAAGCGTTATGAGAGCTGATATATCTTTTTGTTTAGTACGGATGTTGCAGTCACCTCCTGTGACGCACCTATGGCTAGCTCTTCCATTAAGGCTTCGTTAGATAACTCGTCTAGATGTTGAGCGCGCCCTGGCAGGTAAAGGGACTGCATAAAGTCTGCGCACTCGGCCTTGTTGGTTAGTTTGCATGATTGTGTACACCGCCACAGGGGTAGAAATTTGTTGGTTGGGGTGGCGCTGGTGGAGGCTTTAAGGGTCGCATCTGGAGGACTACGCAGTTGTAATATATAAATTAGCAAGAATTCACTTACAGCATAACATGACCAGATGTTTAGAAGGATACCTGGTCATGGCGGCCTCAGTACAAGGCCTGACGAGAGAGCCCCAGGACGACAAACGAGCGCGAGGCCTGATCGTTCGAGACCTATGTCTCTTAGGAATTCATTGGTTTGGCGCGCAAGGCAGAAATTTAAAACCAGGTACAAGAATATCGTATTCATTTGTGTTATGGGGAGGGCTACCTCCTGGGAATCCTTCATCACTCTCTGGGTCCCCTGTTTCTTTGAAAGATGACTCTACCAAGCATGGTATACTCCGAATGAGGGTGGCGTTTAGAGCAACAGCGCCCTGTACGTTCGCATGCGCGGTGGGGGAGCGGGGTTCGATAGCCAGGGTGCGTCTACCAACGCTCCATCCGTTAGAAAGCTCATCCGGGTTACATGGTCGGGGGCGCATGGCCACGTCGCAAGGGTTCTCACGCTTCGCCAGTTGCAAGTACGTTAGTTCTACAAACAAATAACAAAGTGGAGGTTAGGCATATGTATCAGGATATCGACTCATTCAATGTACATGGATAAAGGCTTCTTACCATAACCAAAACCGTCGTGATACTGTGGAAGGTGGTTCAACGGTAGGGGCGCATTATAACTCAATTCAAGGGCATATAGTAGAGATTTGGGGAGCTCTTGCATAGGTATGCGATCGGCGTCTATCATCTGTGCGTCTGTTTTGTTATAGGAACCAGGGACTGGACGACTGTCTTTTATCATCGTATGTGGGGTGATAAAGTCATAATCAAAAGGGAACACTACCTTATCTAACCAGAATAATTTGTTGTTCCATATCTTCATGGAGTCTATCTTTTCTTCATAGCACTAAAGGCGACCTAGGCGTTTTGAAAAAGATATCCATTCGTTGACCTAGGAAGGGTGATAGAAGGCGCGGAATAAATTTTTGGTCGGATCAATGTTTTTTAATCGGCAGCTTATTTCGAAATTAGATATTTTTGTCGCTCTGATGCAGTGTAGTTGGGATAAATGTATGTTATATTATCTTAGCACGTCGATGAGGAAGCGGCTGAGGGGGATGCGATTGTTGGAAAACACGAAGAATCTAGTATATACACCGATTTTGCCTCTTGGGAAGCTACCAATGTGCATTCCTGGGTCTGGTACTGTCGGGTGTATGTCTAAGGAGATGTGATATCTGGCAGTAAATTGGGAGAGTTCATTCTCAGAAATCCGGGATACTACATCAAATAATTGAGCCACCATCCTTGTCTCCTATAAATAGTTGTGTACGATATTACTTTGTCACTTTTTTGATTTTGGGAAAGGAACTCTTTGCGTTTTAACAATGGATGAAAATGAACTTGGGGGAAGTGATGAAGACTGATCGTCGATACCTGTTATTTAGTAACCTCTCATAGGTGACGGATCGTGCGACACGTGTCTACTGTTACTTTTATCCAAGGGTCCTATGGGGGTTTGTTTCTAATAACGTGGTAGAATGTTTTCACATTATCCAACGAAAGTAGGTGGTATTGGATTATGACGTAGATGGATATTGGCGGGATAGTTTGAAATGTTTGTTGAAAAGGTACTTAATGGGGAATTTATTTCGTTAAGGTCCATTGCAGGTAGAGGATTTTATGCTTAGTAGTCTAGTAGTCGTGGTCAGGACCTGCGACAACTAGACTGGAGGGACATGATGACATATAGCCCCTATTCGGGTTGCATAACCCGACCCACGCGTACTATCTGGATCCATTGGATATGGATTGTTACTACACAGCGCGCGCAAGGCCTAGGAGGCCCGGTAAGCCGCTGTCGCACGGTGGATAATTACTTAACCAGGTCCTCGTCGTAGCGCGACGGGATCAGACAGAATATAACCTATATTATAGTTATATTCCCCTAAGGGAAAGAGATATACACTTACCTTAGTTATGCGATAAGGATCAAGCTATTTTGGGTCATTATCTCTTCCTTAGGACGCAAGAGTAGGAGAGCCCAGCCAGGACTCTCTCGGGTATAAAAGAAACCCTCGAGGTTCCACAAAGGTACGTTACACACAATACTCTAAACCCTCACATAATACTCAAACCGATTACTTACTCTCACGCCGGAGTCTAATCGTGGGACAAGCGCCCACGGTAAACCTAACGGTGTCTCTTTTTAGTGTGCAAGGTCTTCAAACAAGTTTCACTTGGTGCAAGAGCCGGAGTCCACAAGACCCCGAATTAAGCCTAATGCGGGTCTAGCTCGGTCCATCCAAATTTTGTATCACCAAATTATGCATCATTCTGTATGAATCATGCATGATTCATCATGAATCATGCATGATTAATCGTGAATCATGCATGATTCATCGTGAATCATGCATGACTCATCATGAATCATGCATGAATCGTGCAGAATCATGCATGAATCATGGAGAATCATGCATGAATCATGCAGAATCATAAATTATTGTAACACTTTAACAGATGACACAAAAATCATTGAAAAAGTAATAAAAACCGTAAAAAGATACTAGAACACACCTGTTTACCCGCAGCAGCAACATCGGAATAACCTTGAGTTTCTTTACCAGTGTCAAAGAATCCTTTAGTGTTTTTTTCCTTCGGACGCAGTCCATTCTGGCTGCAACTCCAACATCCCAATGACTTTCTCTTCGATCTCTAAATCCTGTCTGCGATGCATGTTTGTTGAATTCCAATTTAGTATAGCAGGTCTAGACCGAAGAACAGGATAACGATCAAACTTTGTTGTTGTTAGGAAATAAAAATGATTTCTTATTAAAATTTATAAACCATATAAACATAAAAACAAAACGTACAAATATATATGCACACTTACAATTAGAAAACACAACGGCCCTATGTAACAGCCAATCAATTCCAGCAATATGAACTCACACCAATCAATTCCAGCAATATCCGTATCCTCATGAATACGTCGAACGATTGTTAGATCAGGATTGCTATCATCGTGTAAGCTGTACACATCCCAATTCAAAATAGAGTAAGAAAGTTGAGTTTATACATGAAGTCAACTTCTGTTGCATCATTAAGCTTCTCTTAAATATAAGAAGCACGGATATGTCTCCAAGGCTTGCCAAACTGACTTGTCCACGACAACACAAATGGATCATCCAAAGCTCTCTCCGGTAAATCATAGATAGAAGTTCCCCCATTGGGAAGTCCTGATATATCCTTAATCTTTTGAGGAGATACAAGAAACGAAGCCCGTTTAAAAGCTCAAAACGATAACTTTTTTTATTAAACACTCTAACAACAAACCTCCCTAAACGCCAAGTAAGTTTTCTATTTTGATAGTACGAAATGCAGAAAAATCAATACTTTCCAAAAAGTTATCCATGTCCACGTGGCTATCTCGAATTACTGAGAACAAAGAGCTAGGAACTGTCCTACATTTTATAATCGTAACTTGAGTAGATACTTATTTTTTTCACTCAACACAACCTCTACACCTTCAGAAGTTTCCTTCTTTCGCTTCTTCCCATGTTTCTTAGGAGCCTCTTCATCTTCCTCATCAATTTCGTCTTTAACATATTCATCATCGGACTTAGGGGTGGCAATTCGTGTCGGGTTCGGGTTGGCGGGTTCGGGTTAACAGGTTGGCGGGTCAGAAAATATTAACCCGAACCTGACTCATTTAAATAATCGGGTCAGCTTTCTCAACCCTAACCTGTTTACACATAACTCAAACCTAACCCATTTAACTCGTATATATACTTGGGTTGGCGAGTTAAATAGGTTAAACGTGTTGAATAGGTTAAACGGGTAACTGTTTACCCATTTAACCCGTTTTAGGTATAAGTTGACACATTACATGTTAAACAAGTTAAACGGATTTGTGGATCGATCCGTTTAACTCGTTTAATCAGTATAATATAATATAAATAAATTTAAATGTAAGAAAAAAAAGTTTAAACGGGTTGACGGGTCGACCCGCTTAATTTATTCTCAACCCGAACCTGACCTGTTTAATAAACGGGTCAGAAGGGTTGACCCAAACCTGACCTAATTTTATATATACTCAACCCGAACCTGTTAATTTTCGTGTCGGACTCAGGTCGGGTTTCGTGTCGGGTCAGAAATTGCGACTCTTGTTTTTCAACCTTCATTTTCTTGGGACATTTTTTTACCTTAGGATCTTTCTTAATCCCCGTTTTTCCCTTAGCTTTCGGTTTTACATCCTCATTTGCCTCATCCTCCGAACCATCCTCATTGTCATCTTCTTCATCCGACTCCTCTTTATAGTCACCTACAACCTTCGACACTATACTATCTACAAAGTCATTGAATCTCTTTCTCTTCCCAACTGCTTTATCAGCAGGTTCCTTCTTAACAGTAGCTTCTTTTTTAATAGCAACTCTAGATTTCCGTGAAGGAGCTTTTGGTTTTGGTTTAGTTTTAGCAGGGGTAGGTGAATGAGGAGATTGTTTACAACCATGAGTCATGCATGATTCAACATGAGTCTTGCATGATTCAACGTGAGTCATGCATGATTCATGTTGAACCGTGCATGATTCATGTTGCATCATGCATGATTCATGTTGCATCGTGCATGACTCAATATTGCTACTCTGAAAATACTAAAAACACACCAGCAACAACTAAAATATCAATCCGAAAAGAAGCTTTAATCAGCTCACAACCAAAATCAACGCACGAAAACAACACCTTAAACTAAAACAGAAGGTAAATTAAAGCTAATAAACTTAAACAAAAGGTTAATCGAGATACCTTGACCTTCAACTAAACAGAAGGTCCAAAAACGCTCTTAAAATGCTTATTAGTCCTGCTTGTAGATGACGAGCATTTTTTATTAACTTAAATCACGCCTACCTACTGCTGATTCTCTAATAAAAAACCAGTGACACTAACATATCCTAAAAATAAGCCTAAAATAACATAATAATTATAAAAGTAAACCTAAAATCTTAATCTTAAAATAAGCCTAAAATCAAAAAAATAAGCCTAAAATAATCTAATAAACAACTAGTAAATTAAGCTAATAATCATAAAAATAAGCCAAAAATATTAAAAAAATACCTCAACTAAAATAAGCATTATAAACTCGAAAAATAAGCATAAAAAAATAAAAACAACAAAAAAAGAAGAATAAAAAAGCTTACCTCGAGCCAAGCCATCTTTAGGATTAGAAGCTGCTACTTCTTCCATTACTAAAACACGTAGGTCAGAGATCGATTATTAGGGTTAAATCGCTAATGGAGATCAACGATTAGGGTTTCAATCGAAAATGGGGTTTTAATCGGAAATGGAGATCGATGATTGGGTTGATCGGAGATGATTGGGGTGATCGCAGATGATTGGTAGCGGCGGCGTTGATTGGCGGCGGCGGAAACGATTGGTGGTGGCGATGGAGGTGGAGGTTAGGGTTTAGAGAGAGAAACTGTGTGTGTGCGTGCGTGCGTACGCGCGCGCGTGCGCTGTGTGTGTGTGTGTTGAGTCCATTGAGACTTTGCTAAAAAGTGGGACTATGTTGAACTTTTGGCCTTTCTAAATTAGTCCAATGGGTGGGTGGAGCTCTTGTGCTTGAGTCAAATGACCCAAGTTCAATTCCCATCTTTGGCATTTGTTTCAAATACGTACCCGCCTCCGCAAAACCTATGGGCACACTAGAGAGACTTTGTGAAATAAGAGTTCGAGGGTCGAGTCTCGGCTCGTCTCACTCAGGTGTTGCTCCTGTGGGCCATGAGAGTTGCCGGAGCTATTTCTTGTGGGGTGGACAATAGCTGGTGCACCCGAGGTTAAGGTGATTCCGCCAATCTTCACCTTTTGTGGAATTACTAAATTTGTATTTTAGATAATGATGTACTTTTTCTAAACTAAACGGGTGGTATCATCATACTCGGTGACAAATTACGGTAGTACCTTCTTAGTCAATTCCTGAATAGATGTTTGACATCTGCCAAGGACGTTTTGGTTACGTGTATTGGTTCCTATAAGCCTGGGCTTGTTCCTTCTACAAGGAGGGAGAGACTGATCCTTGTTTTGACTATCTGGGAAAAATCGAGCCTATTTTTGGCTCCGTTTTACGCGGCCTATCTTGTGTTCTCGTGGCCATACAGACTCTTCCCCGTCCATCCCGAGACGTTTCAGGGTCTGAACCCGGGTCGCTTTAGATACCTTCGGGCCACCTTACCACTAGGCCATCTTGGAGAATGGAGATGGTTACATACTAATTTACTTTCTAAGTAAGATTAACTAGGAACTTGATGCCTATTTGAAGATATAGTAAGCTTCTATAATTGTTCCCGCAGCTTTTCATTTTTGCTTATTTTAGCATAAAGTGGCTAATAGAAGGTACTTTTTTTAATACGTCAAATCCATACGCTTGTTCAGTGCTTACAATGTTAGTGCGATTGAGATTAAGACCGTAAATTCTATTGAATCATGGAGGGAAGGGATTGTTGTGGTTTCTGGTAGTCAGATCAAAGTTCTTCAGTGGTTGGCGGAAGTTTGTTCAAACGTTTTTCCTTGCTCCACATGCATCGGGTTACTTTGTTATGGACAACATCTTTCATTCTGTAAGCACGAAGGCTAATAATCATTTTCCTGCTCCGGCTAGTAATCATCTCCCTGCACCATTGACCGCTGGACATAGAGATGATTATCAACCAGTAAACGCTACACCTCAGGAGCATTTATGTATCCCATTTTGTTTTAAGTTACGAATTATAAAGTAAATATATCCCGAGGTTTTATACAGTTTTTGTAAAAGTAGATGTCAAGTATATGTCCTTTTACCATTTTCTAACTTACCTGCAAATTGTTTTTTCACTTTATGTCAATGCTTAAAACTCCAAGTTTGAAAAGTTCTTCCTATTACAATTTTGTAAAAGTTTTACAGCTTCTGAAGGTTTATATGTATGATGCACATGGACTATATTTAACTTGTCAAACCTGTTGAACGAACATGAAACTTTAGAGTTGCAGACTAGGTAGGGTGGGTCGGTTTCGTAACATGCCAGGACGAACAATTTGGCTGTAGTATATACGAGTAATACTCATCTGATTTTTCGAATAAAGTGATTTAGGAAGTTCTGTGCGCTTAACCATGCTTTTGTCACCTTTACCCATTCTACCCGTTTTTGTTTAAACAAGCTAATATGTTAGAGTTTACTTATGTGACCTGTTACTTATAAAACATTAAAGCATAAGTCTAAACTCATGCCAAAGTAGAAAATATAGTTTTGATGGTTGAGCTTTATATTGCAGTCCCATGAGACTTTTTGGAAGGCTAAGCTTTGTGGTTTACAAGATGAATATCAAGGCGATTACTATACTTCAGAACAGAATTATCAGCAGCAAGAAGAAGAGGAAAATGGTGATGGTGAATAAGACTATGAGGAAGAACCGCCAGTGAAAGAGCCTTCTTATAACCATGTGGACTATGTTCAAGAGCCTTTGCATCAAAACTATGCACATTCTTGATAAATTTAAGGGTTAGGAGGGTTTGAGTAGCAACTTACAATTCAATATATGTCTCTTTCATAAAGATAGACCAGTTATTGCTTTTGAGTAGATGTCAGTCATTAACATACTTGATTGACTTGTAGTGTTCCTTAAACAAACTGTTGTCTAGATGCCTGAAGTTAATAAACCACACAAATTTACAGTACCTGCTGACCATTTTCCATAAAGCTTTCGTGTTCCAGCTATCTGAGAAGTTGGTCAAAAATAAAGACGTGACAAAATCTATAGGGCGACGTCTGCCACCTTTTTTTTTTTTGAACGGCGGCGAGTCTGCCACCTAGGTTGTGAATATGTTGATTCTTCTTGTGGTTCAGATTATTACTGTTGCCTCTGTGTTTCCTAGTTACCTTCTACCATCCGCCATCTTTTTCTTCTCTCTCCCTCCCCATTTTCTCTCACACGCAGTTTTTTTAAACTGATTTAAGGTGATACCAGTATAAAGTTTAGCTGGAGACTTTAGTTTACGCTTAAAAAACTTTAGGCAGTAAACAGGTTTTTTTTTATGCTTGGTCATGTTTTTTTCTCCACTAACCCAGTTAGTTGGGTTTTTTTTAGAGAGCATTGAACAAGTTTGATCAGTACCCTTCCCATAAAAGAAAAGATTCTGCAAGCTCAAAGATGGTTCGGCAATTATGTTTGAAACATTCAACCAGAAAGTTTTTATTTGCAGAAGCGGAAGAGTTTGTGTAGCGGTAGGTTAATTCAGACTTCGTGGATTAGTTGAAAAAATGTCAAAAATCGTGATTACCAAAACAACCAGGTCGAAAACCTATGTGCACTTGGTTCTCGCATACGAGAAAGGTCATGACAAAATTATACTATATGTAAAACTTGGTTGTCAACTTGTCACATACAATAAAGTTCCTCTGAAAATTTAGTGTGATTAACATTTTAACAGGATGTAAACATTTTAACAAACATGACATGTAGTAGCGAACTGGATAGAAGAGTCATACTCGAATCGATAAAAGAGATAAAAGGATAGATAGATTATATTAATGAAATTTTCAAAGGATGGATCAGCAGCAGAAATTGTTGTATGACATGATGTACAAAAGGATTACAACGCTTCCAATAGATCCTCCTTTCCCTGTCAGATACAAAAAGAATCAATTAAAAATAACTTTATAAATAAAACAAATACATATATTCATCTATTATACGTAGTATATAACATTCACATAGATATGTAATTTATACCTATACACAGTTATAGCGTTACATGTAAATCAATTAAATGACTACTTAACTTAAATTATATTCGGCAAAAAACATAAAATGTACTCTATATGTCTTTACAATTCAGCAACCACGCTTCAATAAACAATCTTCTAAAATCCCAATTATAGCCTAAACTTCCTTGACCGACAAGAAACACATGTTTCATCGCCCAATCCAAAAGTAATGATCCATAAAATTGCATGCTCAGAAATACTAAACCAAGTAATAGATACATAAATTTCAAATTTCAAATAAAACAGACACCAAAAAAGCTGTATGCAATTCCTCGTTGCTATAGAGACGTCTGCCACCCAGGTTGTGAATGTGTTGATTCTTCTTGTGGTTCAGATTGTTAATGTTGCCTCTGTGTTTCCTTTAAACCTTCTACCATCCACCATCTTTTTCTTTCTCTCCCTCTCCATTTTCTCTCTCTCGCAGTTTTTTTGAACATTTTAACAGGATGTAAACATTTTATCAAACATGACATGTAGTAGCGGACTAGAGTTGGGTTGAATTGGTTATGAGATTTTTTTGCCCTGACCATTATTTTATTTTTATGACAAGATGAAACCAAAGAATATAGAAGAGTCATACTATTTGTGGCTACTTATGTAATTCATAACCTCTTGTATCATGATGGTATATTAACGTAGATAGGACTACTAAAGCAGCAAAAACCCTTAATTTTCAAATTACAAGTTCATCTAGAGCATGTGAAAGCTGATATGAAGGACATCACCAACATTGCAAGGGAACACACCAATGGAGAGTCAAAATGCAATGGTGGACAAGGAACAGATCGCACAAGTTCAGAACCAACCGCAGATTGAAAGAACCATTGTAATTGGTAACTTCAGTTAGGCCTGATATATTACATTCATTAACGTATACTGAATGGGTTGGTTGGGAAGGGGGATGAGAGAGATCAAAGACACACTGCCTTAAACATAAACTACAACCCATAATATATTTATACTAGATAGCAGGCAGGCTTTTAGAACAGACTAAAAATATAACTGACTCATACAATTTCCCCAGGCATAATTACATAAAAAAACTACCACATAAGACACTAGAATAAACTGCTTATTCAAATTCAAACAAATAAGTGTCATCTCTTCATCTTTGAGCTGCCACTTTTACTACTTATTTGAGTTCTTTCTCAACAACCATGGCACATAATGATAACTGTTTGTGAGTTGTGAGCTGCATTAAAGAATTACTGGCAAAGTTACCTCTAGAAAATCTTTGAAGAAGCCATGGAGGGCAAAAGCTTTATGCATCGCACCTCCTTCAGCGTTTGTACCTCGAGGAGATCTTCAAAGACCTTACAAAGATCCTCTAGGTTGGTCAAACCATAATAGATATAGTTCAAGGTTTCCTTATGAAAACGCTTGTAATATTCATCAAACTTCATGACCGGCATTATACCATACTCATTGAGTAATTTCGAAACAGCAACCTTCAACCGTGCTCGCCTAATTTTGACAAGAGGAGCAGACATCACACATTTCTGCTTTGTATCTCCGCTTACAACGAACACTGCCACCTCTGGCATTTTCTCAAATAACTCTTGAATATCGTTCACTTCTCTTTCTTGTATGTAATCCTCAAGTGATTTCGTGAAAACTTGTTGATTGTAAAGTATGTGAAAACTAGATAAAGGAATTGCAAAACCAAAATCTTCCAGAAATCTCTTAAGCTCACCAAGCTCAACATCTTCACTCTGCAATTGTTTTTTATAAAACACCTTTTTTCTCTTATCCACATTCTTAACCTCTAGAATGTCCCTCATACAATGTTTCAGCAGATCATCAATACCCCGAAAACCGTAATCACAAGCAGCAAGTGGACGCATAAACATTTTTTGGTAACGACTTGAAACATCATACACAAACAGTTCACCATTATTATGCTTGAAGAGCTGTTCCATGTTTCTTTTTAGGGCACTTAAATCATTCGGTTTTGTCCACATTGTAGAACCATCAAAGTCTTTGTCTGAATCGGGCCACCTAAACAAAAAAGAGGCCACATTGTTATACGAAACATTGCCTGAAGTGGTAGCAAGAAACATGGTAAACCCACGCTGTCTCAATGAACATATGGCATTAGAAAGGGATTCATCACAAGAGATGATCATAATGTTGCAAGGTGGAGGGTTTAATAAAGCAAACTTCAGGACCTCGACTAAAACTTTATTATTATTCGCTATAGTAGGTACGAATTTCATCCCCGATCCATCCAAACCTTTTCTTATTATGTAAGAAACCTCTCTCGGATCCTCGAATGCACGGGAATATATAATATTTTCAGCTTTGATTAAAGGATGAAATTCAAGGGAGTTCTTGATGTACTTGAGCATCTCCCCGGGTTGAATATCTTTGTTAGGATAGGGGCATGTCTGCATATCCCAAAAAATCCCAGTAACATAATATCCCTTTTTAGATGGGGATTGTGTTACCTCATCATTTGGTTTCAAATTAACACTACCAGATTGCACAAAACCACTTCCACCAACTAATTTTTCCCAAGAGCAACAAAAGTCGCATGGTAACTCCATTTGCGGGACCTCATCTTCTTCGAAAGCAACAACCACTCTATACCTCCAAGTACGAAGGGTCGTCAGAGCACGAGTGAAATTTGTGTCCTTTTCCTTTGTGATCAAAATTATATATGATCCGATAGGGTTGTCCATGGCGAACAAGAACATATCGGTTATAATGGCTTTATAAGCCGCCTGAGCACTGGTGGTGTTTATAAAATTGATGTTGGCATTCTGTAATTCCATTAGCTGCTCCTTTGTACAAGAATTCCCATAAACACGAAAATGTGTGATCTCTGTTTTTCTTACACCGAGTTGCATTCGCAAGGCTGATTCCATATTTTTTTTTGCATCAAGGATATTTGCAGTTTTGTTGTTCTCATAGAACCAAAAGAAACCAAAATTAGTAACGACCTGAAAAAGAAAAAAAAAGTTTAGTTATAAGCATCTACCAAACCGTAAACATGTTAGATTATTTAATGACAAAATTAAATTGTTTGCTTAATCCTAAAGACTTCTTATATCGATTTTTACATGTTTAGTTTGACAATATCATGTTTCCTTTATTTTTCTTGATGACAAATATTAAAAAAAATACCTACTCTTTTAAACATTATATTAGGATGAATGTTAAAACTAAGTGATAACTTCTATATATGGAGAAACTCCACCGAGATGCCGTATGACGTATCGGAAACGCGGGGAAACGTGTGGAAACGCTGGGGAAACTTCTCGAAGAGAAGTGGAAACGTTTCTAAAATTGTGGTACGCGTAACAGTAGAGGGGAAACGTTTTGGGAAACGTTTCTGGCCCAAAAAATGACGTTTCCTTGGCCCATTAACTAGAAACCCTTTTATTTTTAATAAACCTATATAATTAGTAGATACTAAATTGTTTTATAACCAACAGCTCATGTTTTTAGACCCTGCAGAACTGAGAAAGAGATTCTTCAATCTTCATTTTGATTTTCTTGATATCTCAGGTTAGTAAGAATTTATAATTTATTGATTCCATATCATTACAATACATAAACTCACAATTATCTGTTGTTTTAAGAGTCTCCTATATCAGATACTGTAACATGTATTACATTGCATACAATACATTTCATGCATTACATCAGTAGACAGGTTATGTTACTGATACATATGTATTTTGCTTTTTGGGAAGTCAATTTGATGTTTAAGACTTTTTAATTTATAATTATGAGAAACATTTTTTTTTTAGTGTTTTTTTATGACAATTTCCCATATTGTTTTGTAATATTTTTTTATAACAATTTCCCATATACTAAAATATCAAAAGACAATCACTTAGTTTTAACAATTTCCCCGCCATATCCGTATCTTGAATTTTAGGATGTTGCTGTTTACCCGTACCTGTCCCCGTCCCGTTCGAACCGTAAACGTTTGAGATTATTTAATGACAAAATTAAATTGTTTTCTTAATCCTAAAAACTTCTTGTATTTCGATTTTTACATGTTTAGTGTGACAATATCATGTTTCCTTTATTTTTCTTGATGACAAATATTAAAAAAAAAAAAATAACATTATATTAGGATGAATGTTAAAACTAAGTGATAACTTCTATATATATATATATATGGATCATCATCATTTTAATCGGTAATTAATAATTCATGTTTAACTTGTGCATATCAAACACAGATTTGAAAATTAAAACACCCACATAGAATCTAAAGAAATAAAATTATATACGCATTAACAGTGACTTTTTTTTTTTTGGTACTAGATTAATCTTTACCTCGCTTGTGCACTTGGAGGTGGTGGCCATGGAATTTTTGCTTGTGTTCTTGGAGGCTGATGATTAATCTTTTATTCTTAAATGAAAGAACAAGAATTAATGAAAGAAAACTTGTGCACGATTGGTGTTCGTGTGTTATGAGGTTGGAAGATGATTTGGTTATAGTTTTAAAAAGACTTGTATTGATTTCCAATTTGAGAAGATATCGAGTAGAATTGTTTTGAATTGAGTGAGATCTAGTCGATGAAGAGAGATAAGATGGTGGTCGTTTGAATAGCTTGTAGGTTACGATAATGTTATATCTCTTCCATAAATCACAGGATACAATATATATAAATATATATAGGTATTACAAGAATATTCTAGAGTCGGCTCAAACCCGATATACATAATAACATAACCACGGGTTAACACTCTTTAAAGTTGGAGCGGGAGGACACCGGACATTTAAACTGGTACGAAATTCTTCAAATAATGCAGTAGGCAATCCTTTGGTAAAAATGTCCGCGTACTGATAACGGGATGGAACATGAAGAACGCGGACCTCTCCAGTAGCAACTGTAGTCCATAATCCAAAGTACCCTGAACATACCTCAAGATCCGTTTAAGAGCCGATAAATGAGACTCCCGAGGATCATGCATGTGAACACAAACCTGTTGAACTACATAAGAAATATTTGGTCGAGTAAATGTAAGATACTTAAGAGAACCAGCAAGACTCCGATATAAAGTCGGATTAGATACCGAATCACCATCATCACCTAGCTTAGACTCAGTATCAACAGTAGTCCGACTAGAATTACAATTAACCATGTGAGCCTTCTCAATAATCTCAAGGGCATACTTCTTTTGAGACAAGAATAACTCGGAAGAATCCCGTAGAACAGAAACACCTAAAAAATAACTAAGAGAACCCAGATCCGTCATGGCGAACTCCTGATGTAATGAAGTAATAATTCTATGTAACAAAGTCTCAGAAGAAGCAGTGAGCACAATATCATCAACATATAATAATATATAAGCAATATCCGTGCCATGACTGTAGATAAACAAAGATGTATCACAACGACTATGAGAGAACCCAATACGAGTAATGTAAGATGCAAATCGCTGAAACCAAGCACGAGGGGCCTGTTTAAGCCCATAAAGAGACCGTTGTAATAAGCACACATAATCAGGGTGCACAGAATCACGAAAACCTAGAGGCTGATTGATACGTCGAAAACACGTCGGTGTATTTTAATTAGATACGATATAGGACAAATTTAGGAAATTACCCTTAGGAAAAGGTAATAATCCATAAATAAGTCGAAGACAGATTTAATTAAACACGTTGATGATCCAAGTTCGTTGTACACGAGGATCAAGTGAATTTGAGACGTTCGTTTAAATTTGGACAATTGAATTGAATTGGTTTTCGGTTTTTAATCTACAATTAGTCCTACAATTTTTTAAACCTAAGTGCATGAATCGTTTTCCAAATTTAATCTAAAAGACAATTATTAAAAATTAAAACTATTTAAAAAATTAAAACTATTTAAAAATCTATTAAAAACTTATTAAATGACTTTTACGCTATTTAAAACTTTATTAAAACTAGTTTAAAAATTATTAATTCTATTAAAAAAATAACTTTCTATTTAAAAAACTGGCAGTTCACTACCTTCGTATATTAATTACTAAAACAATATTATAACTAAAACAGACATCTAGATCAGATGGTAAACCGTATGACTGATAACCATGAGGTCATGGGTTCGAGTCCCATGGGGGACATTTTTTGGTGATTAATTTTTTTGACAGTAAATAAAAGTAAATGAAAGTCACAGCGGCCTCTGAAACTCAGTGACAACAAATATTGCAGCCAGTAAGCTATATATCAGCAAGTATAAACTATAACCAATACTCAGCAAAATATATTGCTGAATAATCTAAGCCATATATCAGCAAGCATAAACTATACAGATATGAACAATCAATCTTATTTAAACTAAATAAACCAGCAGGCGTTAACTATAACCAAAATCAGATCTAAAAATACATTAATACTCAGCTTAACTCAAAACTTAGATTTGCAGACTCTAATCAACACAGACTTAATATCAAACTCAACTTAATCAAAAATCAGAAACCCTTTTTAAAAGTTCACTCAAAACTTCCAAAGTCAGATTTAAATAAAAACTTTTATATGTAACAGATTTAAAACTTATTTTCTCTTAACAATTTAAGTCTAAACAGTAAGCAAAACAAATTATCCAAACAGTTTCATTTAAACTAAAACACATCATCAGTCTAAATTACTAATCCATTATCACACAATCCATGTACACAATTAATCTAATTCATTTTAAATTTAAATAACATAAATATTAAAGATATCAAACCTATTGAAGAAACCTTTGGGACGATACGCAGCGCTGAGCTGGCATATAACGCGAATCAGAACCACCTTTGACCTCCATACGAACCATCATTAAACATCAACCCACGAACCATTTACAACCTTTCCAGTGGGTAAAGTATTTCCAATTTATTTTACTTTAATTAATTGACAAAACTATTTATTAGCTTGAATCAATTAATCATGAACATTATTATTATAAAAACAGATTTAAAGATAAAATGCAATAATGATTTTAAACAGAATATAACACGAATTTATTTAAACAGAAATAGACTTATATTAATAATCAAAGAGGATTACAATACTGATGAAAAGAAAGAGTACAAAATTACCCTAAATCTATTTTACCATAATAACTTTAAGTAAAAAATTGGATACCAATTACAGGAAATATGGGGGTTTTTATAGCCAAACCCCCAAGACTCTTGGTGGAGTTTGTTGAGAAGATTATTCATCTTGATCGTCCACTCCTTATTCTCTCTCTTCTCGATTCCCAATCAACGGATGTGGATAGCTCTCGGTGACACGGATCCCCACGGTGGATGTAATTTGTGCTTCTTGTGCTTTCTCCAAGCTGACTTGGCCTTCTCTTATTGGTTGAGTGAGGGATGGTGATGTGGTTCATCCAATCACAAGCAAGGAAGGAGCCATGTCACTGATCTCCCATCCATCTTCTATCTTTGGTTTTCTTGGTATTTAATTAAAGAGCGTGTAGATTCACGCGCTTTAATTCAACAAAGCCCCAATTTGGTTCATTTTGGGTAAATAATCTGGTTATCAGTTTGGGTGAAAGAGAGAGAAAGGAAACATGGGTTATATCGAAGAGTATTTTGTGTGTGTGAATAAATGTGTAAACGTTGACCAAAAGTGAATAAAAAAATCACTTTATGAACTTTAACTCTTAACCGTTCATATATTGATACTTGACCTAATGGGCTTATGCCAAGTTATTACTTCACCACGTCTCAAAGAATTGCTAAGATATGGGCTTGAGCCCAAATTATACTTAAACCGTCTCATCATTTGTTGTAATTGGATTTGGGCCTATGACCCAAAAATAGATAAACATTCCCAATATTGGGCTTTTAGGCCCAATACACAAATGTGGGACCCACTTGACCAAAATCCTTCAAAAGGTTAGATCCACTAAAAACAAACTCGATTTTGGCTTCCTTGATCTTTTCTTCAAAACCCGTGTCGATTTTGCCGGTCTTTGTGAACTTTGGTACCTACACACATTAAACAACAAAAACACATATACAAGGCAATATTTATACATTTTATGCATTTATTGTTTGATTTATAGATACAAATGATATGAGTAATTTCACTCATATCAAACTCCCCCTTGCTAAGCAATTGTCGTGTCCTCGCGCAATGATAAAATAAAACTATTAACTACACTTTTATTCAACTTTTGACACTTTATTTTGCAAAGACATAATGTATTTCTTTCATTATTGAAAAATAACTTTTAGGATCATAAAACTCGAATCGATTCATCGTCCTCGACTTTTCACTTCATTCCATGCCAAGCGTAAAAACAAGATCATTGTTGGTACAAGTCACAATGCTAACACTACTCATATGTTAAAATTGTGAAACTTTTTCTCCCCGCAATCCTATTTATTAAAAAGAAAAGGTATCTAAATTTTTTTTAACTATTTTGCCATGGATCACAAGGATTCATATTGACTTATTTCGATATTTATTAAGCCAAAAATAAAGTTGATACGGTTTACTTAATAAGTAGCTAAAGGACACGATCTTTTAAAACGTTTATTATAATTATAAAAAGTCCATTTCTCCTCATAACTTTGATCACGACGTGGGACCTTTCCCGGACCGATATTTGGCATGTGTTTCGCACTTCATCTTGAGAGACGATCTTCGTTATGGTCTTCTCTTCATTTATAGCATACATCTTTCTTCTTAGTAAGACTTGATTCAAGATGCTTCATATTTGACCACGACTTTCTTCACTTGTCTTTCTCCTCATTTAGGGACTTTGATTATGCAACGATCCGCCTCTTTTAAGGACTTGGATTTATAAACTCATCCTTAAGCATTTTTGGAGCTTTTGGATTCATAGACTTGTCCGCAACCTTTTTGGAGTATCTTGCTTTTCGTCGTGTATCTTCATCCTTCATTTTAGATTTGGACTTGTGAACTTCACATCTTCTTGGATTTAGCAACAAAAGGTAATCCTCATGCCTTGTAAGGGCCTTTTTGGATTTGCCAATCTTCGCATCCTGTTTTGATAAGTTATGTTTTGAAAATGTACTTTTATATAATCATAATTAACTTTTAAACAATCTTGTTCTAGAAGCTAAATACCGTATAAACCGCATGACCTTATTTATTACAGTTTATTAATCCTAATGCATTGGTCTTATGGGAGAAAAAGCCACAATTAAAAACACATGAGTTTTTGAAAGAACACTTTCATGTTCTACGTTTAGCATGATCACTTGTCTAACTCTATCATCTCTCGTTCTCCATATTGTAAAATCTCAAAGATGTGAGACTAATGGATACTTAGCCATGCGAGTCAAAATTTAGCAACATGATATTAACTAAATTAAGACTATATTAAATCGAAGTTTTGGGTTTTCAAGCCACTATAGGATCTTGCATCTTCTTAGACTTAGATAGGTTTAGAATTTGCGTTTTAAAGTTCCCTTTATAGATGACTTTCTAGGATCAATTATAGGGACTTGCGAAAAGTTCTTGTTCTTAACCCGTAAGAGTTAAGACTTCCGCGTTTTAAAATCCCCTATATAAAAGTCTTTTTTTTCTTGGTAACCGTGATTTCTGACTCATTGGCCGACTAATCCACGGGGTTTGATTTAAGCGGGTTAAGGAATGAGCAAAGGTAAAAACCGATCGAGTCAAAAAAACTATTCTTATTTTCTCCAACGGAAAGCCTACATTTGTGTCAAAAACACTTATTTAAAATACAAAAAGACACTAAAAATTTTAAAAATTTACGAAAAACGAGAAAAACGATTACGTTTGAACACGACAAAAGCAATTGCAAGCGATTATATCGATTGACTCCCCCATGCTAAAACCAAACATTGTCCTCAATGTTTCCTAGCTCAAGAATAACACCCCCTTGCTAGAACACGAAGAGTCGAATGCAAAAGTCCTAACATGGTAAGAGTGCAAATCTATAAGCCGTTTATTAATTATGCTTAAGATAAAACGTAAGTCGATAAAATCAAAGGATATTGAGTGTGACCCTTTTGACAATCAAAGTATGGAAGCTCGAGTGAACCGGGAAAAAACCGAACACGAGAGTCTTCAATGATTAGGGTCATACCTAAGATTCACATCACCACAAAACACGAGCACGATCTTGAAAGATCAAGCCTTAATAGTGTTATAAAATAGAAAGAAGATAGAATGAATGGAACTCCTCCATAAGGCACCTCGTTTTTGGTAACCGAGTTATGAGCTCGACTCGACCCCCGCATTCATTGGTCCTTAGAGAAAATGGTGAAAATCGGCATATATGAATAAAATCCATCATAAAGCACGATGTCGGGGTCAAAGATCACATCCTCGTTGTCGGATGACAAACGAGAGGATGAAACTCTAACACAAATCTACAAAAAGAGATGGTAGTCACAAATCATGATATTGATATAGTATGATCCCCGAGATAAACTCGCACCAAGATGATCGAAAAGTCTTTCAATTATTGCATCGGTGAAAGGCCGAGATTTCCCTAAATCAATGATTCCGGGGTCGAATACCACGTCCTTGGGAGAGAAAGGAATAGACAACACGGTGTCTTCCCCCATGCTAATCCATAATCATATAAAGCACATGGTAATGGTGGGATAAAAGTCTCAACCATAGTGGTATCAACTTGCATGACTTTGTTGCCCTTATCACTCTTATGAATGTGAACAAAGGGGTCATGGTACTCAAAATGAGTCGCATGAAAAATTCGCACATTAAGATCAAAGCGAGTGGGAAGGAGATTTGGAGTAAAGAAAATTTCTCCCCCCGGGTCAACATTATCATCATCATAAATCGGGTGATCAAACCAAGGGTTTTCAACACCGTCATTAGACTCTTCCTCAAATTCCGAAGGAATGTCTATGTAAAGAAACTCATCAACCTCCTTAAAGAGAAGTTCATCATCACAAAGGGTGTGAGATGAAGGAGGTATGATGCTCTCAAAATCCTTTTGAAATAATGGATTAATGTTCATTGAAGCTTCAAAGAGAGGATTTGAGTAAGTCACAAAAGTGTCATCAATCTTGTCATCACAAGAAATATCCGACAAAGTATCAAGTGTGTCACTCTTGGATACTAGATCATCATTCTCATTAGAAGGAAGTTCATCGGTGAATTCCTCGAGAATGGTAGGTAAAACATGAGAATCACGCTCGATCTCGAGATTGAAAACGTCTTCACTTCCCCGTGGAAGTGGATCAAGAATAGCAATAAGTTCATCGAGGAACTTATCGAACAAATAGTCACTAACCTCACTTGGTGTGAAGTTAGGAATCAAAGGCTCTTCAATGGAAGATTGTGCCTTAGTATCATCAGTTTGATCCTTCGGAGGGAGTGAAAATGAGTCCATATTCAACGACTTTTCAATCAAAGCAATATCTCCCTCCGGATCGAAATTCTCACTATCAAACTCACTAGCATCGAATGGTGCACTAAGGTAATCATCAATTTCCTTATCAATCTTATCTTCCTCCAAAATTAACTTTTTATCATCCCTAAATGAGGGATCTATGATTTGCCTTACACCCTTGTTACTTTCAAAAGTTTCAACAAGTTTTACATTTTCCACATTTTTAGAAACATACTTTGGAAGTTTTTCCGCTTTGAAAACAACATGTTTATCCCCATAAAACACTTTTATCTCATCTTTCCTCATATCAACTTGAACTTGAGCCGTGGACAAAAATGGGCGTCCCAAAATTTAGGCACACAAGGATTGGTCTCATGATCAACGATTGCAAAATCGACTAGGTACAAAAACTTCCACACTTTAACGATGACATCTTCCGCTATACCAACCGGGTGGGCGGTGGTTCCATTAGCAAGCTCAATGATCATTCGAGTGGGAGTAAGTGGTGATAGGCCTAAAGTCTTCCACATGGAGAAGGGCATTAAGTTGATGCTAGATCCTAGATCGGCTAGACCTTTGCATTCCTCAAGCCCTTTGAAAACACAAGGTATCAAGAGTTGACCCGGATCTCCATATTTCTCGGGATAGAAAACACGGAAAATCGCGGAACATCTAGCACCTAAATTAGCCTTGGTAACATCAATAAAGGTTTCTTTAGGTGGAGGATCAAACTCAAGCACATCTTGTAAATTATCATCATCATTGTAAACGGTGATGGCCTTAAGCTCTCCCTTCAGGTTTGGAATGGTATTGCTAGGTAAGCAACCCGAAGAAGAGGAAGGTTTGGACATAAATCCATCAAACATCGTAAGCAATTTGTTCTCAAACTTAGTCAGATTTCCCTCCATACGGTTTTGGCTTTGCTCTATCCTTTGTTCCATACGATTTTGACTTTGCTCCAAACTTTGTTGCATACGGTTTTGGTTAAGCTCAATCTTGTTATTTTGCCCTTTGATCGTGTTTTGAAACTCATTTTTCAATGTTTCCATTTGTCCTTGAACATTATTTTGAAAAGCTTTCAAATTTGCCTCATTCGTTTTGATGTAGCTTGACAAATCATTTTGGTTATTGCTTTGAAAACCTTGATTATTTTGATTTCCATTAAAGCCATTTCCTTGATTAAAATTCCCTTGGTTCCCACGGTTAAAATTATTCCCATTGTTCCCATTTTTATACCTATTTTGAACCGGTGGAAAACCCGGTGGAGCAACATGATTTTGACGAGGAGCTTGACCGTTAGGGCCATAAGTTCCCGTCGCGGCAAAAGCACTAGCTTGATCAAACCCCGTGGTTAAACAAGCATAACTCGGATGTTCTCCACCACACAATACACAAAGTTCTCAACCGCATTAACCGAAGCGGGAGTGGTCTTCCTAATCTCACTCAACAAAGTCGCGAATCCACTATCAATCTTAGAGTCCAATCTAGAAATCTCGGGATTAAATGAATTCACATTAGAAACAACCGGTGTGTTTCATGAATATTATGCTATAGACTTATTCTCAATGATACCCCACGCGTTTCTCGGAGTTTTCCTTAAAAGATTACCACCCGTGGCGGCATTTAAAGAATCTTGTTCAACCATATTTAGCCCATTATAAAAAGTATTTATTTGGTGTAATTCCGAGAAACCGTGGTGTGGACATTGTCTTAACAAATCCTTAAACCTTTCACAAGCAACCCCAAACGATTCATGCACTTTTTGTTCAAATCTAGTTATCTCGTTCTTGAAGTGGGTTGTTTTGGATGGTGGAAATAAGTAATTCATGAACTTAGACACTAAATCATCCCATGTAAAAATCGAACCCGGTGGTTCTTTTTCATACCAAAGCTTAGCGTTTCCCTCGAGCGAGTACGGAAAAAGCATGAGCTTAATCGCGTCATTCGGCAGATCTCTAAACTTGAGAGTCGAGGTGATACGAAGAAAATTCCGAATGTGAGAGTGCGGGTTATCGGTCTCATTGCCACGAAATTGGTCTGCACAAATGAGTGATAAAAGACCCGTCTTAATCTCATAATGATCCGCCAAAATAGCCGGCACAACGATTGCTTCCCCATACCCTTCGGTGGGTGCACAGAGCAATTCCTCCATTGTACGGTTATCGACCATCTCTACAACAATAGTTGGAAGCTCGGGTTCCACTACACGTTGTTGACGATTCCTATTCCTACGAGGAATGTTTTCAAGCCTATCGTAATTAATCACAAGACGATTAGAACGAAGGTGCATACACTACAATGACGAGAATTAGAGGGTTGAAGAAAAGAAAATAGATTAGAAGAAAAAAGATTATTTTTGTATTTTTTTGGTATTGCTCAATCAAAGATTGATAAAAAACAAGGAATAAGGATAATTACTATGGAAGTAATCTACCCTCGGTCGACTTTGAAACGTAGGTGAAAACCTAACAGTCTCGAGGTTCAATAAGTAAACTACAAAAATAAGATATAATACTACTTGAGTTGGCAAACCAATAATCGGTTCTCCCTCTCAATATACGCACAAGCAAGCGGGTAAACGAGGTGGCGCAAAGCACTTAAAAACCTTTTCCTTAGACGGCCTTTTATAGCACGTCGCCTTATACCCACCTTATAGTTTGTATAAATTGAGTTCAAACTTTTTATTAGTATTTATCTATTTTGCCTTTTTTTCGTTTTGGATTCGAATACAATAGTTGAGTGATGAAATCCCAACTAAGGTCTTATTTGGAAGTAGGTAAATTTATTGTTCTACGTAATACAATATAGTAATAACAAAAAAACACGAAAAACGATATATACTATAATAATAGAAAAATAACAAAACTTTCCGAGGACGAAAAGGGTCTTCAAATCAACGATCAACAAATCTCAAAGAACGAATCGTACACAAGATCCCCGGCAGCGGCGCCAAAAATTTTGATACGTCGAAAACACGTCGGTGTATTTTAATTAGATACGATATAGGACAAATTTAGGAAATTACCCTTAGGAATATGTAATAATCCAAAAATAAGTTGAAGACGGATTTAATTAAACATGTTGATGATCCAAGTTCGTTGTACACGACAATCAAGTGAATTTGAGACGTTCGTTTAAATTTGGACAATTGAATTGAATTGGTTTTCGGTTTTTAATCTACAATTACTACTATAATTTTTTAAACCTAAGTGCATGAATCGTTTTCCAAATTCAATCTAAAAGACAATTATTAAAAATTAAAACTATCTAAAAAATTAAAACTATTTAAAAATCTATTAAAAACTAATCTATTTAATTAAAATGACTTTTACACTACATAAAACTTTATTAAAACTAGTTTAAAAATTATTAATTCTATTAAAAAAATAACTTTCTATTTAAAAACTGACAGTTCACTACCTTAGTATATTAATTACTAAAACAATATTATAACTAAAACAGACATCTAGATCAGCTGGTAAACCGTATGACTAATAACCATGAGGTCATGGGTTCGAGTCCCACGAGGGATATTTTTTGGTGATTAATTTTTTTGACAGTAAATAAAAGTAAATGAAAGTCACAGGGGTGACTATGAGTGGTGTAATTTTATGAACTCATAAAATCAGCTTAAAACTAGCAGACCAATTGATTCTGCTAGCCTTTGAAACTGAGTGAACAAATAATGCAGCCAATAAGCTATATATCAGCAAGTATAAACTATAACCAATACTCAGCAAAATATATTATGCAACCAAATAAGCTAACAAATCTCAGCAAATCAATCACTCAGCAAACTAAACTTATCAGCAAAGCTGAATAATCTAAGCCATATATCAGCAAGCATAAACTATACAGATCTGAACAATCAATCTTATTTAAACTAAATAAACCAGCAGGCGTTAACTATAACCAAAATCAGATCTAAAAATAGATTAATACTCAGCTTAACTCAAAACTTAGATTTTCAGACTCTAATCAACACAGACTTAATATCAAACTCAACTTAATCAAAAATCAGAAACCCTTTTTAAAAGTTCATTTAAAACTTCCAAAGTCAGATTTATATAAAAACTTTTATATGTAATAGATTTAAAACTTACTTTCTCAAAATCAGATTAACAATTTAAGTCTAAACAGTAAGCAAATCAAATTATCCAAACAATTTCATTTAAACTAAAACACATCATCAGTCTAAATTACTAATCCATTATCACACAATCCATGTACACAATTAATCTAATTCATTTTAAATTTAAATAACATAAATATTAAAAGATATCAAACCTATTGAAGAAACCTTTGGGACGATGCGCAGTGCTGAGCTGGCATATAACGCGAATCAGAACCACCTTTGACCTCCATACGAACCATCATTAAACATCAACCCACGAACCATTTACAACCTTTCCAGTGGGGAAAGTATTTTCAATTTATTTTACTTTAATTAATTGACAAAAACTATTTATTAGCTTGAATCAATTAATCATGAACATTATTATTATAAAAACAGATTTAAAGATAAAATGTAATAATGATTTTAAATAGAATATAACACGAATTTATTTAAACAGAAATAGACTTTTATTAATAATCAAAGAGGATTACAATACTGATGAAAAGAAAGAGTACAAAATTACCCTAAATCTATTTTACCATAATAACTTTAAGTAAAAAATTGGATACCAATTACATGAAATATGGGGTTTTTTATAGCCAAACCCCCAAGGCTCTTGGTGAAGTTTGTTGAGAAGATTATTCATCTTGATCGTCCAATCCTTATTCTCTCTCTTCCCGATTCCCAATCAACGGCTGTGGATAGCTCTCGGTCACACGGATCGCCACGGTGGATGGAATTTGTGCTTCTTGTGCTTTCTCTAAGCTGACTTGGCCTTCTCTTATTGGTTGAGTGAGGGATGGTGATGTGGTTCATCCAATCACAAGCAAGGTAGAAGCCACGTCACTGATCTCCCATCCATCTTCTATCTCCGGTTTTCTTGGTATTTAATTAAAGAGCGTGTAGATTCACGCGCTTTAATTCAACAAAGCCCCATTTTGGTTCATTTTTAGGGTTAGGGTAAATAATCTGGTTATCTGTTTGGGTGAAAGAGAGCGAAAGGAAACATGGATTATATCGAAGAGTATTTTGTGTGTGTGAATAAATGTGTAAACGTTGACCAAAAGTGAATAAAAAAATCACTTTATAAACTTTAACTCTTAACCGTTCCATATATTGATACTTGACCTAATGGGCTTATGCCAAGTTATTACTCCACCACGTCTCAAAGAATTGCTAAGACATGGGCTTGAGCCCAAATTATACTCAACCCGTCTCATCATTTGTTGTAATTGGATTTGGGCCTATGACCCAAAAATAGATAAACATTCCTAATATTGGGCTTTTAGGCCCAATACACCAATGTGGGACCCACTTGACCAAAATCCTTCAAAAGATTAAATCCACTAAAAACAAACTCGATTTTGGCTTCCTTGATCTTTTCTTCAAAACCCGTGTCGATTTTGCCGGTCTTTGTGAACTTTGGTACCTACACACATTAAACAACAAAAACATATATACAAGGAAATATTTATACCTTTTATGCATTTATTGTTTGATTTATAGATACAAATGATATGAGTAATTTCACTCATATCACTGATGCATGTAAACAGTCTCAGATAAGTCACCATGTAGAAAGGCATTCTTAACATCGAGCTGATGAATCGGCCAATGTCAAGAAACATCTAAGCTAAGCACAGTCCGGATCATACCCGGTTTAACCACCGGACTAAAAGTCTCATCAACATCAACTCCCTCTATCTGTGTACTACCATTTGCCACAAGACGAACCTTGTAGCGACTAAGAGTACCATCTGCCAAATACTTGTGGCGAAAAAGCCACATACAACGAACAATGTTGGTGTCCGCAGGTCGAGGTACTAAAGTCCAAGTGCTATTTTTAATAAGTCCATTATATTCATCACGCATAGAATTTTGCCAATTTGAATCATTAAAAGCATCTCGATAAGACTATGGTAATGGGGAGATAGTGGACACATGACAATTATATGATTAGTCTCGACACGAAAACGTGTGACCATGAGATGAATCGAGGCGGGATTCGGGTTTTGAGGCGGATCAGGAATAATAAGTGGTTGGGTTTCGGTAATGGATTGTTGTGCATGAACCGGTGTAGTTAGATCAGGTTGTTGGGCCGTGGAAGGTGGTATGGGTGACTGGACCGAACTATGATTCTGAGAATGGTTTGTAGAATGTGGTGAAAGGTGTTGAGGCGACTCATAATTTGGAGAGTGGGCGGATGGTGAGTCATCAACATGAATGGGAACATAAGTTGCAATATTAGGACAAGTTTGTGTTGGTGTCAAGGACGTAGGGGTAAAAGCAGGGGGATTTGAATGTTTATGTCGGGTGATCATCCAAAAACGCGTATGTAGGTGTCGTGGATGGTGAAGTAGAACCATAAGGAAAAATGGTTTCATCAAAAGTAACATGACGAGAAATAATGATTTTGTTGGTGTGCAATGCAAGACAACGATACCCACGATGGTTGGAGGCGTGTCCTAAAGGTATGGATGGTGTAGCACGTGGCTCAAGTTTATGATTAGGATATAAGTGAGGGTAACATAAACACCCAAAGGTACGTAATAGACTATAGTCAGGAGTGGTACCAAACAAACGTGTATACGGTATGTCATTTGAGATAGCTGTAGAAGGCAAAATATTTAGTAAATGAACGTCCATGCTAAGTGCTTCAACCCAAAAGGTTGGTGGAAGGTTTGCTTGAAACAGTAGAGTTCGTATGAGATTATTTATGGTGCGAACCATTCTTTCTACTTACCATTTTGTTGGGATGTTTTGGGACATGAAAAACGAAATTGTATACCATTGTCCGCAAAAAGTTTATGTAAGGCACGGTTGTCGAATTCACCACCATGATCACACAGAAAAGATCGAATTTCACACTTAAATTGAGTATGAACATACTTACGAAACAACTCAAATTTTGATAAAACATCGGATTTATTAAGCAAAGGGTAAACCCATACAAAATACGAATAATGATCCAGAAACAAGACATAGTATTTAAAACCCGAAAGACTCGGAATAGATGAGGTCCACACATCAGAGTGAATAACATCAAAACAAGAATTAACCATAGTATCGGAACTAAGAAATGGAAGCCTCACGTGTTTGCCAAGATGGCAAGCATGACAAAGAACGGGAGGTTTCTCTTTATTACATGAAATAAAATTATTAGAAACAAGACGACGCAACACTTCACTTCCTGGATGTCCAAGACGTTGATGCCACGTATGCTGACTGACAAGAAAAACTTGAGGAATTGGGGAAGGATCCGTGACCGGGTAAAGATCAACCGTGTGTAACACCCGGTAGTTTTTAGGCTTTCTAAAATTACAGTTTTACCCCTAGACTTTTTATTTAGTCAACTATGTGCCAACTTGCTATTTATCTGGGAAGCGTTTCCTTATTTTTGTGAAATAACGTATGACGACGTGTATTTTGCTTAGACTGTGCTCAGTCTGCGTTGCAGTGAACACTACAAGTGTGTCACTATTGGTTGCGTAATAAATTACGATCAATATTTAAACGTATCTGAAATTTTTATTCCAATACGTGTGCATAATTTGTGTAGGATTTAACTGTGTCGCGTTTGCGTGAGCTATCCGTAATTTAACTGCTGTCTGCTTATCTGTATTTATAAATACTTGCCTGGCTAATTTTATATGTCGTTATGTGTGTTAAATTGATTTTATCTGCATGCACGTGTTAGTATTGATCTTTTGCGTTCACGATCTATATCCGTCACCGTTAGAGTAATTTTATTTACGTGCATGACTTATGTGCCATGTTATTTACACGTGCTATAATATAAATTATAAGTATGATGCGTGATCCCAGATTCGAGTATTATCCTCGATAATGATATTGTCATTAATCTTCTTCATGAACAATCGCGACATACGCGACCCTCCGCCGACCATATACAAATCATGTCATAGTTATACCTTGTCTAACTGTTATACATGAAAATGAATAAACAAAAGGACGACATAGGATCCTTTCCATCCCATTTTTTCACCGAGACACTTGTTCGCAAATTTTAAAATTCAAAATCCCAAACTAACTTCCTATTGCCTTGGGTGCGACGTCCTATGTTTTGTTTGTCACCCAATATGACCCATAATGGTCCCCCCCCCCCCCCCTTTCACACCAAATTCGCCTTTTACCCTATATCCATCTCTCTCCCTCATTCACCTCAAAAGAGACACAGGCACATACATTCTTCATCCTCTCTTCATCTTAACAAAAACTATTGAAAATATAGTTCAATTGTGGGTTAGTTCATACTGGTGAATGGGGAAGGAGGTACGGAGTGTACACCCATAAGTCCCTGAACACCCTGACTCATATTGTGGTTAAAGTTTGTTCAACATTGCTGATGATCTTCAAGAGTGTAACTCTAGACTGAAGATATTCGTTAGGGAGTAACTCCACTGAAGACATGTCTTCAGTGTTTACTCATCAGCAAGTCTTCTTCAGTACTGAAGGCTTCAGCGGGAACACCCTTCAGGGTTTGCTGATGCTTCAATGGGACTGAAGGATGGACTAATGCTGGAGCTGAACAAGTATGCTTGTAACGGTCTTTGACCAATTCAAGTGCTTTAAATAGCACGTTTAATTGGTCATGTAACCACTTTGTCCTGGTATTATGGAGCCTATTAAGAGGAAATTAATTGGCCGTTAATTCCTCTTAATACCATTGACCAGAGTTGAGTATTGCACCTATAAATAGGTGATCATAGTTTGCATGAAAGATAGACAGAAACAAAAACACATAACAGCAAAAGGGTTAGCGATTTGTGCCTAAATCACTAAGTGCATTTGGTCTTATCCCAAGTAGGTATTCGTGATACCCAGGCATTAGGGTCGAATAATTTACTTTGGAAAGTGATTACACGATTCCAAGTGATATCCGGTAACCATTTTTTTGGTACGTAGCTAGGTTTGATTATCTTACCCTGGTTGGGACGAGTAAACACCAACAATCAAAGTAAATTATTTTGTGATAATCAATGGCGGATGCTATGAAGCATATGGTGGCTAACTTCTCCAAACTGGACAAGTTTGAAGGGGTGGATTTTAGGAGATGGCAAAAGAAGATGCACTTTCTTCTTTCTACCATGAACATGGTGTATGTGTTGACCACTCCCATTCCTAATGGTGGTGATCATGCTACTCTGGAGGAAATAAGGAAAAGGAGCAAATGGGAGAATGATGACTATGTGTGCCGTGGTATTATTCTCAATTGTATGTCTGATTCCTTATTTGATATTTACTAAAATTCAGAATCTGGTAAAGAACTATGGGATTCCTTGGAAGCCAAATATATGGCTGAGGATGCATCAAGTAAGAAGTTCCTTGTGAGTGATTTCACAAATTACAAAATGACTGATTCAAGACCAGTCATGGAACAATACAATGAACTTCTTGGTATACTTGGTAGATTCACACAACATAATATGCACATGGATGAGACCATTCAGGTCTCTTGTGTCATAGAAAAACTCCCTCCTTCTTGGAAAGATTTCAAGCACACCTTGAAACATAAGAAAGAGGATTTAACTCTTGTTGGGTTGGGCAATCATTTGCGCATTGAGGAATCCATTAGGGTGCAAGATAGTGACAATCCAAAGAGCAACAATGTTTCTGTTCAATAATTGTCAATATGGGGGAGCATAACTGTCACACCCCACCATGGCGGAATATGGGGCGCGACGTATGGATATCATCACAACAAACGGTGTCGCTATAGAGAAAACTAAAATGCAAACATAATGTCATAAATGGCGACACAAATGTCATGACAATATCTCAACATAGCAGGAGTCTAGGTAAGTAGGTAACAGTCCTACCTCTTACCCACGACAAACAAATAACACTAACAATCAACACATAGCTTCATAGTATCACTATTCAAAACACATGAAAATAAACTAAGAAGGAACGGGGATCTCCTTCTAAATACAATCCTAATGCATCCAAATCTAGCCACTTCTATCCTCAAGCTTAACCACATTCTCACCTGAAAGAGACACTAAAACACGTCAACATAAAGTTGGTGAGAGTCATAGGTTTAGACTCAAACGCCAAAATCATACCATAAGCTGTGAGTACAACCAAAAGTTAAAACGTATGGACAGTGCGATACTAACATGCATTAACAAACTAATATTCAAGATTCAACTAATCAAACCAAAACCAAGGCTCCCAGACTTACCAAATACCATACTCCCATAAGCATCCAAACACCTATGAACCAATCCCAAGGCCCCGCCTTGCAAATATTCCCTTGGTACCAAGTCAAAACATAAACAATCAAGAATCAACTAGCAGTTAATCATATAAGTATGCACATATAAGTCCATTACCAACGCCAAACCATTCACATCATAATTTATAAATAACAAAACAAAACAGTGTCTCTTCCATCCCATCTGGAAGTCAAAACCATTAGTAAACATGGGACTATGAAACTCACCTGATTGAGCTTCCCCAAACATCCGCGCACTAGCAATAAGCTAACAAACCAAAAACACATAATCAAAACATGAACCAAACACTAAAATGGCTCATCAACCTATGATGGATATCTAACCTCCTCCCATATATATACCTCATATATATGCTCTAAGCATCTCATTACACTCCTCTATAAAGCCCTTAACTCATTTTACTTCATAACACATCACGTTAACATTTTATCAAAAACAGTCCCAGTTTTAGGTCTCCAAACTATAAGCCAAACGCCCACCTAAACACACCCATGATCTATATAAAGGGAATATTTATGCCCTTACATATGTTAGCTAACACCTCCCATTTGCCCCAACCTTAAAGCTACTGTTAAGGCCCCGATATATATATTTATACTTTTGTCATTCCAGATTTACTGATTTTAAACATACAAAAAGTTTATTATGATTAGGGGGTCTTACCCTAAACCACAACCTTATCCTAAGTGCAGATACTTACTACAATATATAAAACATCTCTCATGTTCGTTAGAAGATCCCAATGCAACCCTAAGTACCCCAAATAACCCAAAACTTAAAAAGAAAACAGGCTGACTTCAAAACTGCTTTGACCTCCGACTGTTGTAACCTATTTTTGACCCACTTCCCGACCTCCAATTTAGTTCTCGTTTCTTGCATTGGAAAGCCACTTCAATTATCTTTCCAGGGATACTTGTATCGCAAAATAAGAGTTTATAGAACTCCCGATATGATCAAAACAATTGACTCAAAATTCTGCCCAGTTTTTAAAAACGGGTTTAATCAAATTAACTTAACTAATTACCCATAACCCCATTAAATACAAGCCCTAGTTTATGTAATCATCATATTATGATCAATATAACATTAATTTACTGTTTTTAAATTAAACCCTAACCTAAATCCATCATAAGATAATTAAAGAAAACATAAAAACAATTTAATTGATAAGGGTTATGAAGGTTTTACCTTTAATTTAATGGAAGATGAAAAAAACTATGAAAACCTAAAAAACTCCAAGAACCGTCGACCTTTTTTTTTATCCAGGGATTATGACTTTTGGTTTAGAATAAAACATTATATAGGGTATGGGTGAATCCTAGTCCAACCCATAGCCCACTTTCCTTTTTCTATTTTTTTTATTGCGTCTACCAAACCGACCCAACACCACCTTATTTCGTTTTTTTCTTTTTATTATTAATATATTTATTAATAATATTACCTTAATTTTTCTTAATTTATTTCAGCTCCTAAAGCCTCCAAAACCGTAAAACTAGTCAAATTTACGCGTTTTACCGTAAAAGACGTAAAATATACAGTTTTTAAAAAAAAATCTTAAATTTTGAAATTAACTTTATAACTAAGTCCTAAATGACTTAAAACCATCCCGAAAAATACTCATATGACTAAACACCTTACCCGAGACCTCTAAATGCTAAACCCCAAATCGTAAAAAAAAATACGATTTACTATAATACTTATACGTATACGTAAAACACCAAAATAACACCATTTCATTTCATAGTCACTAATTTGTGAGCTCATGAACATGAAATAACTGTTCCTCGATTTACTTATGAGTACTTTATACCCATAAACGATATCCACACCAACCTCGTTCACGCAAAATAACATGTAAACACGCAAATCACATAGTCACACATAAATTAACCTTAAAATAAGACCAAGTGACGAACCTCAAAACCACGGTTGTCACATCACTCCCTCCTAATAGAAATCTCGTCCCGAGATTTACTCCTTAGGATTGTCATTATCGATTAGCTGAGGATACTTGCTCCTCATAAATCCTTCCCGTTCCCACCTGAACTCTAGTCCACGTTCCAAATTCCATCTACCCATAACTACAGTATATTACCCTTTTTATCCAACGTCCTAGCTTCACGACCCAAAATCTCTATCGGCTCTTCGATAAAACGAAGACTCGTATCCATACTAATATCATCTAACGGTACTTGCAAGTCAGTTCTTGCTAAACATTTCCTCAAGTTTGATACATGAAATACGTCATGCACACTACTCAATTCCTCCGGTAATCTCAACCTATACGCCACTAGCCCAATCCTTTTAAGGATTTCAAATGGACCCACAATCTAGGTTCTAACTTCCCTTTTCTTTCCAAACCGCATCACCCCTTTCCATGGTAAAACCTTTAGCATAACTTTATCTCAAATCTCAACGGCTTACGCCTCTTGTCCGCATAGTTCTCTTGTCGGTTCTTTGCTATTTTCAACCTCTACTTAGTCACTGCCGCCACCTCCATAGTTTTCCGATCCACCTCCGGTCCAATACGTTGGCCGCTTCTAACTTCATCCCGCTGTAACGGTGATCCACCTCATCTCCTATGAATTAACTCCAGCAGTTTCTACTGCAATTCCTATCACCATACCTAACGGCTTCTATCCTCTACGGATTTTCCATCATTCAGAAGTTCTCCCAACCTTAAACACATCCAATGGTATATGCAGGATTGCATAACCAAAAGATTCCCATAATATTCACAAGAAACATGTCATAACCACCACCTTATCCTTGCTTTCCCATGCTCGACACCAAGTAACAAACCATCCTTCATACTAACATGTGTTACACCTTTTCTCTAGGTGGACGTTCCATTGTTCGTGACTAATAACCTCTTGCTCTAACGGTTTCTCTTCAATATCACCCCACTATCTTCACAACCTCTTGCTCCCTCGAATCATTCTTCCTCCATACTACTTTTCGCTTGTCTCTCCACAATCTTAATTTCCATACCATCTTATATCCCGTCTTCAGCCTATAATTTAGGTGTTTCCTCCTTTATTCCTTACATCCTCATCAATGGGGAATATGCACCTTGATACAAAGCTTTTACTAGGTTCAAAACAATTTCTCGGAATCCTCTCGAATTGATCTCGGTTTAAAGTGGAATGATTTGTTCTTGGTGACAAAAAGTGGATTTGGTTTTCTATTCTATTGAAAAGATAAATAAATGAAGTAATGAAATTAAACTTGCAGTAAATATAAAAGGGTAAATGATAAAACGGAGAAATGATCTTACTGAAGAATAGAGCTATCCGGAACAATCACTTATGCGGAATATAACAGCCTACTCGGAATAATGAGATTATACAGAATGTAATGCTATTCGGAAAAGTGGCCTATGCGGAATGTTCTCTATTCGGAATAATGTGCTCTTAAACGGAAAATAACCCTATGCGGAAAAACTGCTCTATTCGGAAAGCTAAGGCTATTCGGAAAAAGATGCTATTCGAAAAAACATGTCTATGCGGAAAATTGTCCTATGCGGAAAAATAAGTCTATTCGGAAACCAGGTCCTATTCGGAAAATTAAGGCTATACGGAAAACATTGCTCTATGCGGAAAAATAAGATCTATTCGGAATGTGTGAGAAATTCTGAATAAGGGTAAAACCATTGAACCATTCGGAATATCTAAAATATTCCAAATAAAGGAACAAGAAAAGTGCAATTCGGAATAATCCTGGGCGAAGAACAGTAGCAGTAACAGCAAAACAGGGGACACGGTTTAAATCCAAAATCAAGAAGAATACGCAAAAAGGTTTTACCAAACTAACCAATAATCATTTAAATACCATAAGTAACAAATCCCACCAATAAAAACACTAAATCAACAACTTTTTAAGATCAAACTTGAATCAAATAAAAACTTAAGAGCTTGCAATAAAAAATGGAGATGAACAAGATGAATGAAAAGATGGAATTGAAAGATTAATGTAAAGGTAACAAGAGTAATGATTAGGACTTACAAGGTTCAAGGAAAAATGAAAAATCACCAAACACCCTAATGGTGTTGGTGAAGCTACGAACAAACAAACTGGGAAAAAGAAAAATGAAAACTAACTCCCTAAAGTGTGAAGGAAGAAACTATATATAGTCCTAGTGGTTGGTTGGTGAGTGCAAAGTTTGTAGTCGGGGGATTGGTAAAACAAACATTCATACATAGTGTTATATAATAAGTTCGTGTGATCATGCTCGACCTGTTCGTCTAGTGAAAGTAAAACTGTGATTTAGCGATGAGAAAGAGTTATAAGAACATCATTGCAACAATATATCAAGATTTCAGTCTCAATTCCTTAGAATACACCATTGATTCATCGCTAAAATCACTATTATAGGCAAGAATGACGCAACAAACGGTTTACTAGACTTCAAGTTAAGTAAAAGTATTGGACAATGTTGGGCTTCTATATAGCTATTGGAGTGGCCCATAATGGACTTTATTGGACAATATTCCATCAAAATAACATGTTTGCTTTATAACGGTCTCTAAATCAAAAGCTAGCACAGGGCTTTCACTAAGGTTGAAAAGCTCTATCCACTGATTCTAGAAGCTATCAGCTACTAATACATTTTTGTACCTTATTTTTCTAAAGGTTATAACGAAAAGTATTGCCAGCAGAAAGCAAAGTTATATTTCATTATAATAAAGTAATCATCAATCTGCATATTGTGCGTGGAAGGCACTACATATATATGTAGCATTTCCTTGGTGCTATGTCAACATTACATAAATCTGCAACCACCGTATGCTTTTTGCAACCATCTATTATAAAAAGCCTTGCTACGCATTTGGTTGCTCGTTTGCCTTTTACATCTATATAATTAAATCTTTCGGTAAATAATAGTTCACATCGTCTTTCCAACAAATTATACAACTCAAAAATCATATAAAGGTACGCGAGATTGCTTTTTAACTAATTCAAATTGATCTTTGGATACATTTATGATTTATGATTTATTAGTTATGATTTACGATTTATGATGTATATAATGTGAGATAACTAGCTCGTCTTTTAAAAGAGTAAGGTAAGCTGTTGGTAATTCACTATTTATCTGTTTCACTGTTTGCAGCTTTATTATGAATTATGGGTTATGACGATCTTCTAAATTTGCTACTCCAAATGGCTTGAAAATGTCTAGAGAAATTATGCTTGACAAAGGAAACTCAAAATAAGTGTAAACTAGAAGAACTTGATATAAATTTGAGTCCATTGGTTTAATCAAAGTCAAACTAAATCGTCGTTGATTATGCTTGAATTAAACTCATATCATTTGATCAAAACTCGACTAAGTTTCAAGTCAAAAAAAGAGAGCTGCAGGGATTATCTATCTAATCACCCAAAAAGGTATTTTGATTTGTCAAATTGTCACTGCTATGTTCTAAATCCACCCAACTTACTATCAACTCTTTAGTCTAATTGGTTAGGTTTAGTGCTCTTATTATATAGTTATTTGTAGGTTTATATTTATCATAACAATTATTTAAAACCC
The DNA here is from genome assembly GCA_025667525.1 of Glebionis coronaria. Taxonomy (NCBI): domain Eukaryota; kingdom Viridiplantae; phylum Streptophyta; class Magnoliopsida; order Asterales; family Asteraceae; genus Glebionis; species Glebionis coronaria. The sequence continues at coordinate 594,566,918 of CM046875.1, read as the reverse complement.
TAATATGGATCAAAGAACGCACAGCGGAAGCAAACTAACAAGATCATTAATTTAACACAAATATATTAATCAAGATTAGGGTTACATACCTTTATCATAGCAAGATCCACAAGACGACGGAACAAACGGCAACTAGGGTTTATCACGAACACCACCAAGAATATAGTCTAAAGCAAGACTATATCGCGTTCTTGTACACACGTAATACGGCGAGTTAACCGTGAGTCTAGCACGAACAAACCGAGCTTCAACGCTTATGGAATATCTACCCAACAACCCTAGAGAGGGGCTAGGATTAGATAAAAATAGACTTGATCGAAAATCAAACGAAACTCTAAGGTGGGTGTGGGGTGGCCGGCGATCAAAGAAGAAAAAGAAAGAGGGAGTGAAAAATTAGGATTTGTTTATATAGCTTTGGCAAACCTTCTTTTCCAAGTAATAACCAATTAGGAAACCAAAGTTTCCCTTTGCCCCTTCTCTCTTGGCCGACGGTCACAAGCCCCCAAGGGGTGTTTGTGTAATTTTTCCTTCTTCTTTTTAGCTTCTATTTAATTCCATAACAGTCATTAAAACTTAACTATTATTTATTAACGATCGTTAGTTAAGCTTTGGTTTGATTTAATAAATATATAAAATATATATTTAATAAATAAATTAACCATTTACGTTATGTGTGCAATCCCGTGATCTCGAGTTCGATCTTATCACACGACAATCGATTTTAAGTCCATAAAATTTCAGCTCCCACTTGGACAAAATCCGAATATCGTGATCACATTGATTAGCGTCTAGTTACACTAACAATGTCACTAGTACAACTCGAGTAAGGTTTCCTGGACAAAACCTTTTAATGATATATAACCATTATTATTATCCTTTCATTTCAAATACATCGTTAATAAAGATATGGATCTCATTCATTCCTTTCATTAACTATTCTGTTTCTCGTTTACAGATATAACAAGATTACCAAAACACATTTGGGTGTGGCCACACAAACATCTTACTACTCCCCCGAGGGGCCCAGCTGTATTTATACTTCAAAATAATTTGAAGGAATCAAAACTCATTTTGACTACAAGCAAAATACATGAACTTTGCAACACTTCTAAAAATAACCTTATAACTACCAGTTATGTTTAGCGTTAGGTTATCTCACAGAAATGCACTACATTCAATGCAGTTTTCTGGTATCTCAGGTCTAAGGATAACTATTTATGATATACTTAATGACAAAGATCCATAAAGTAAAATCATATAGTTGGGATAAGTCCAATATTTGACCCATCAAATATCATCTAAAATTGACCAATATACTTTCAAGTATACTCTGTCAATATTTTGAATTGTCTTAGTTTAATAATACTCCCATATTATTAATCGACAACGGACATTTAGAAACATCATAATGCTCATGGATTAAAACATGTAAAATAGGATACAAAATCAAATAACAGAAAAATAAACGAAATCCAATCTTTATTTCATCAATTCAATAATGTCTTACATCCTTTATCCAAATACTAATCAACAGATTTATTGCATGAATTCGCTAGCTAGTTGCAGCCCAATAGCTTTGGCATGCTTAACTACCTTTGGCCTAGACAAAGCCTTAGTAAAAGGATCAGCTACGTTATCATCTGTGTGAACTTTAATTAATTTTATTTCTCGAGCTTCCACTTGTTCTCGAACATAGTGATATCTACGTTTAAAGTGTCTGGCGCCTTTCATAACTTCAGGGTCATTGGCGAATATTATTGCAGCAGAATTGTCGCAATATATACCAATAGGTTCTTTAATTGAAGGCATCACTCAAATATCTCCAATAAACTTCCTAATCCAAACAGCTTCCATTGCAGCTTCTGAAGCGGCCATGTACTCGGATTGATTCGCATGCATAGCAATGGTTTTCTGCTTACTGCTCTTCCAGTCTACTGCTCCTCCATTGATGACAAACACGTAACCCGTCTGAGACTTCGTATCGTCTTTATCACATTGCCAGGACGCATCACAAAATCTGTTACATTCAATTCTGTGTCTGGTTTACCCCCGAATACCAAAAACATATCTTTCGTACTCCTCAAATACTTTAGAATATGCTTAGCAGCAGTCCAGTGGAACTTTCCTGGATTCTGTTGGTATCTACTGACCAAGTTCTGAGCAAATGCCACATCAGGCCTTGTGCATCTTACAACATACATAATAGATCCTGCCGAAGCATAAGGCACCTTCTTCATGTAAGCCACCTCTTCAGGTGTTGATGCATCTTTCTCATGACTTAACTCATGCTTAACCTCCATCGGTAGAAAACCTTTCTTAGAGTTATGCATGTTATACTTCTTCAATATCTTATCAATATAAGCATCTTGACGAAGACCAATTAACCGCCTACTCCTATCTCGATAGATTTTAATTCCCAGAATATATGCAGCATCTCCCAAATCCTTCATAGATACCAAGATAATCCTTAACTTCCTTAAGTCTTGGAATGTTACTTCCCATGATTAATATGTCATCGACATATAAAATTAGAAACACTACATTACTCCCACTAGCTTTGCGATATACACATGGCTCATCACGATTTTGAATAAATCCGAACTTTTTGATTTCTTCATCAAATCGCTTATTCCATTGACGTGATGCTTGCTTCAAACCATAAATAGATCTTTGAAGTTTGCACACGCGCTTTGGATATTTAGGATGAACGTACCCTTACGGTTGTTGCATATAGATGTCTTCATCTAAGCGACCGTTCAAGAAGGCAGTTTTAACATCCATTTGCAATATCTCATAGTCATAGTATGCTACTATAGCTATGAGAATCCTAATAGCTCGTAAGTCTGCTACAGGAGAAAAAGTCTCCTCGTAGTCTACGCCAAAAGTTTGAGTAAAACCTTTAGCTACTAAACGTGCTTTTATAGGATTGTATTTCACCATCCATGTCGGTTTTCTTCTTGAAGATCCACCTATTTTTCACTACTTTAGCATTTTTAGGTGCGTCTACAAGAATCCAAACATCATTGATTTCCATGGATTTCATTTCCTCATTCATCGCAATTATCCATTTTGACTTTTCTGGATCAGACATTGCGGATCGATAGTTAGCAGGTTCACCAAGATCCCCTACTTCCTCCTCATCATCCTCTATGTAAATACATAGTTTGTCTGGCGCACGTATGGTTCTTTTAGACCTACGTGGAGGAATTAATTCCGGTGGAACACTCAGACTTTCTGGTTCTACAAGAATTTCTTTGCTAGTATTTTCAGAAGGCAATGTATCTTCTTGAATTTCTTCAAGATCATAATTTCTCCCACTGAATTCTTGATTTACAAGATCATTTTCAAGGAAGTCTCCATACCGAGCCACAACTATTTTGTTCTCAGCCGGATAATAAAAGTAGTAACCCATAGTTTCCTTAGGGTAACCTACAAAGATACATTTAACTGAGCGTTGTTGGAGTTTATCTCTAGAGTCACGTTTCACATACGCCTCACAACCCCAAATTTTCAAATAAGACAAATATGGCTTCTTGCCATGCCATAGTTCATATGGTGTCTTATCAACCTTCTTTGTAGGAACCATATTCAGAATACGAACAACAAATTCAAGAGCATAATCCCAAAAGGATAATGGTAAAGTTGTAAGATTAAACATAGATCGCACCATATCTAATAATGTACGATTTCTCCTTTCAGATACACCATTTTGTTATGGAGTATATGGAGAAGTAAGTTTCTGAACAATTCCATTCTCACTTAAATAATCTTTAAACTCTTGACTTAAATATTCACCACCACGATCAGAACGAAGAGCTTTAATCTTCTTTCCTAGTTGTAACTCTACTTCTGCTTTAAACGTTTTGAATGTTTCAAATACCTCATGTTTATGTTTAAGTAAATAAACATAACCATAACGGCTATAATCATCCATAAACGTTAAGAAGTAGCTAGCACCTTTCCTTGACACATGTCTAAGTGGTCCACACACATAAGTATGTATCAAACCAAGTAGTTCAGTAGCCCTTTCAATATTGTTATTAAAAGGTTTCTTGGTCATCTTTCCAGAGATACAAGATTCGCATTTATCAAATGATTCATCATTGATATTTTCCAAAAGATCATCACGTTGAAGCTTTTGTATGCGAGTCTTTCCAATATGGGCAAGCCTACAATGCCAAAGATAAGAAGAGTTCTTGTCTAACTTACTCTTCTTATTCATGCTAAAAGCAGAATTATTTTTCCTCTTAGAATTTTTATCATGCATGTCAATTTCAAAAATACCATTCACAGAAATTGCATCAAAATAGAATAAACTATCTTTAAAAACAGAAATTCTATTATTATCAATCGTGTGATTAAATCCAAGATCCAACATACAAGAAAAGGAAATGACACCCCTAACAATTAAAGGTGCATAATGACAATTATTTAAAAAACAGTACTAAACCCGAAGGTAAAACTAATTTAAATATTCCTATAGCTTCAACCGTTGCTTGTGCGCCATTGCCCACTTGCAGAAATTGTTCCCCATAGGAAAGCTTCCTCTTCAACTCAAATCCCTGCAGGGTATTACAAATGTTAATACCACATCCCGTATCATATACTTACGAGTTTGATTTGTATGAAAGATTAAATAACTCTATCATAAATAAGTTACCTGAAGATGCTGCAGCAGATAGCTCAACCTTCTTCTTATGTTCTTGCATTTCATGGAGATAGAGAGAGCAATTTCTCTTCCAGTGTCCAGTCATCTTGCAGTGTTGACAAGTCTCATCTTTCTGAGATTGACCTTTCTTGACAAAGTTCTGCTTTGGTTTTGATGGAGTCGCAACTTGTTTGCTCTTATCAACCTTGCCTTTGCCTTTTTGCTTCTTATTCACTTGCGGTTTTGGTTTCGTCACTCTACCCTTTTGCACATAAAGTACTTGAGGAGTAGCAGTGGATGCCTTATCTTTCAACCCTTTTTCAAAGTCAATGAGCATTGCATGCAGATCATTAACCGTCTTCCCCGTGCAATACATATTATAGTTACGGACGAAATCATTGAAGTCCTTATTAAGGGACCTATTGATCAAGTTAATAGCCATATTATGATCAAAGGGTTGTCCTAGTGCGATGAGTTGTTCCATATAACCCCTCATCTCCATATAATGAGCACTTACGGACTTTCCAGGAGCTTCCTTGCAACTATGTAGAGCATCAACCAAATCATAGATCTCTACAGCTTGCGGTGTTTCATACACATCCTTGAATTCTTCAAGCATTAGCTGAGGTGAAAATAGCTCATACTTCTTTTGAAGTGATGGAGCCATTCTCCCTAACATTACAGCAGCCACCTCATGGTGCTTCTTAATGTTAGCAGCGTGTTGAAGCCTTTCCGCATCAGATGCTCCTTCAGCAAGATCCTCCGGAAAAGGAGTTTCCAAGATATTGATAGTACCCGCTGCTCTCAGAACAATTCTTAGTGAGCGATACCAGTCATTGAAATTAGGGCCAGTAAGTTCAGGTCGTTCAAAAAAAGCTTTGAACGCCGAGCTTATTGTCAGATTGTTTTCGGGTTGAGCCATTTCTACAGAAATAAGTTCAAACATTAGTATTTTTGATAATACAATTCAAGAAAATAAAATTACCCCGGTAATAAAACAATAGTATTTTCCTTGAAAAACTAGAATCCATATTGACATAGATTTATCACATCAGTTGATCTGCTAGTGACAAATGTATTCAATACAGTAACTTGTCGAACAATAATTGACAAACAAATTTGCAATTTTTAGATACGTTAGGGATTTACATTGCCAAAATCATTTGCATTGTAAACATGTTTCATCCCTACTTTATGCCTTAAGTTTCTAGTTCTCACTGAGTAACTCAATTAAGTCGAATAATCTAAAGAACGTAAAACCTTCATGTGCAATCTTATTCAGTCATGAAGTTTTCTCTCCATTACAACATCGTCCGATATCTTATATGACGACAATTGTAACTTCAAGTGTTCGTCCAATTAGAGGGCATATGACTTAAATTTTAGGGTATAGATTTTGGTGTCAAAATCATGTATGGAGAAGCATGCATACATCTCCATAACATAAGTTTAATAAAAACGTTTAGTAAACTTTTTGGTGAGACTAAAAGTTCATCATATATTTGCAAGTTGAGGTATTGGTTAAACCAATTAAAGATTTTACACACAACTAAATTCACACCGTACTTTTTCTAGAACTTTAGCTAAAGCACAAAGCAATAACCTTATTCATTGTGTTTCGGATGTGAATTAATGTAGTTAAATCAACCTTAAAGAATTATACCAATAACAACCGTAGGTAATTCCAATTTTGACGCCCAGGCGAGCCGGGAATTTGGTCAGCGCTGAAGCATAACACCTCCTTCCTTAACCGGGTACATGACCAGCGGTGCGTTATACCCACTTTATAGTTTGTCAAAATTGAGTAGGCCGTTAAGTTACTATTGCAATTCTAATCAACACAAATCATACGTAATTTAGATCTCAAAACAATTCATTATTTTTGATAAGATTTAGTCCATATTATTTTTCTTAAAAAAATACACTTGTTTACAACATACAATGTAAAAATGCATGAAAACAAGTAGTACAAAAAAAACTAAATCAAATAGCGACATGCATAACAATTTATTTAAAAAACATTAAATCTAGGGTTTTTATTAACATAAAAAGTCATCCCTAATTTTAAAACTTGAATCAAATAAAGCAAATAGCAATCAAAATTATATGATCAGTAAGAAACATGCATGTTTATTACGGATCTCCCACATTCTCTTAACAATTAAAAAAAACTACGGATCGTAACCACACATGACATAACAATTAATTCATGCAAAACATCTAAAGTTAATTACCATGTAATTTTAGGGTTTACAAAAAAAACTTTTTTTTTATAAAAAATTCGCCATAGCCGATTTTAAAAAACAATAAAAACAAAAACCCCAATTTTTATAAAACCTAAAAAACAACATGTAATTTTTAACACAAATCAATATTAGTTAAAACAAACTTTGGATCTTGATAATTATAATCATGTTAAAACGGCTCTCGATGCCACTGTAGGTTTATATTTACCATAACAATTATTTAAAACCCTAATATGGATCAAAGAACGCACAGCGGAAGCAAATTAACAAGATCATTAATTTAACACAATTATATTAATCAAGATTAGGTTTACATACCTTTATCCTAGCAAGATCCACAAGACGACGGAACAAACGGCAACTAGGGTTTATCACGAACACCACCAAGAATATAGTCTAAAGCAAGACTATATCACGTTCTTGTACACACGTAATACGGCGAGTTAACCGTGAGTCTAGCACGAACAAACCGAGCTTCAACGCTTATGGAATATCTACCCAACAACCCTAGAGAGGGGCTAGGACTAGATAAAAATAGACTTGATCGAAAACCAAACGAAACCCTAAGGTGGGTGTGGGGTGGTCGGTGATTAAAGAAAAAAAAGAAAGAGGGAGTGAAAAATTATGAGGATAGGGGTTTGTTTATATAGCCTTGGCAAACCTTCTTTTTCAAGTAATAACCAATTAGGAAACCAAAGTTTCTCTTTGCCCCCTTCTCTCTTGGCCTACGGTCACAAGCCCCCAAGGGGGTGTTTGTGTAATTTTTCCTTCTTCTTTTTAGCTTCTATTTAATTCCATAACGGTCGTTAAAACTTAACTATTATTTATTAACGATCGTTAGTTAAGCTTTGGTTTGATTTAATAAATATATAAAATATATATTTAATAAATAAATTAACCCTTTACGTTATGTGTGCAATCTCGTGATCCCGAATTCGATCTTATCACACGACAAACGATTTTAAGTCCATAAACTTTCATTATTCACATGGAATAGTTATTAAGTCCTTAAAAAGGGGATCAACATGATTGCTTTGAAATATGGTTTGGATTCAAAAGTTAAAATATACATTGGATGAACTTATGTATATTCTATTTCTTTTTAAACTTAAACATGTGATTTTGATCATTAACAACTTATCAGAATACCACATTCATAAAAGAAACATTTTATTTCCAAGTTTATTTTGATTTTAGAAAAGTTATTCACCAAAGAATTTATACAAAATAGTGAAATACCACTATCATTAAATCAACATTGCCATGCTCTTTGTTTGACGTTAAAAAGTTACAAACAATAAAGAAAACTCCTACCTGTCAACTATACAAAAGATCAACATTTTCGCATCTCATTTTTGTTACTTGTGTTCATATAATCTGTACATCAATAAGCATATACATGTCACAAGAATGTTCAAATCGACATTAGAATCAAACGAGCCGAATTAAACCTATCATTAGAATTCAAAAACTTGATCATCCTCAAAGACTTTTGATCATCGTTGGTTATTCCATTTTACCATTGGTGGTTGTCGATGATTCCATTGCTTTTCTTCGGATCCAACGCATCTTCACGAAAGAATTCAAGAACATGAATAAAAATGCAGCATTGAGGATGGAATTGATAATCCATGCCCCAATCCCATTGCATCCACCTCCCCATACTTGCAAAAACAAAACTCCACAATGAGACATTAAATTTAAACCCAGTAATACTATTTGAATATTTGCTACCAATGGAAATGACACCGTTGGTAATCCTAGCTCAACCCAAAACCGATATCCATAGACAACGGAATAAGTAAACGTGGAGAACACTATTTCAAGTACTTGAAATGATTGTGAAAATTCTAGCCATAGAAACGACATCACCATTGGGATGGAATTAGTGAAAAGTTGGAGTAGTGAAAGCCTACGGCGTCTTAAGATGGTGAAAAAGGTCCGGACCACGTGTAGGTAACGTGATAGGTAAAATAGATATGACCAAAAGAACACACGCCCAGAAGGGCGTGTGCCAAGTGGAAAACATAACAGCCATTGGAGTGGTGTTTTAGTTCTGCCCCATAACCATCTGGTGTCCCTGATCTCTGCAGCAGCAGAGGCCAGGGTCCCAACCAGTATGGTGGCAGAGATGATCGACATGGCAAGGCTATGCAAGGCCGGGATAGGCCCAAGCGGGACCGGACGCGTGTGGTGACGAAATAGAAACAGAAGGACATGGAGGGTGACGGATACCACAAAGTAGAAAGCAATGGACGCGAATAAAAAGACCCACGTCGCACCCCATGATTGGGCATGGCTCCATCGGAACCCAACCACAGCCGGGTGCTCCGAAAGCAAGTAATTTATGTGTTCCAACATGAAAAATGATGGTGTAAATGGTATTTTTAGGATGAAAAGTTTGTAGGTTTGATTGAGAATGAAGATGTTATATGAATACGAAAGTATAGAATTGATTGGGTCTTTGGAATCGTGGAAAATAGGGTTTGACTTTAGAATTTGAACGTGAAAATGAATTTATCATGAATCAGAAATGGCATGCTGATGTTGAAGCTTACTTCATTCCAATGGAATGTTCTTTTGCACTTTCGTCCTCATTAGCATCCTCTTCATGAATTTCTATTCTTAATTCTTTCTTATCCTTAATACCTATGAAACTTTTGTTTTCTAATAAGTTCTTTTTGGTGTATGATTAAATATTTATACCATGTTCCCATAATAACAAATTCAGTATGTTAAATAAAGTTGTATTAAGCCTTTGCTTCTATGAGTTTTTTTCTTATTAGATTAAACAACATATAATCATAAACTAATTCTAATATTTTATCATACATTCATTGAAATGGTTATAATATAGTATTCGATTTGATCTTGACCGTTTGGTACGTGTGTATGCTCAAGTGTTCTCATCTATACTCTATCTCGATGATTAATTTTACGTACGAAAATTCAATAACCAACAACTTTAGTAAGTTTTATAATGTCGAGCCACGTGTTTCTTGGATACAGGAAGTTGATAGATCCATGCATTGAAATTTCTTAATCTTTTTCCTATTAATTTGTTTCCAGTTTCATATTTAATGATATCTAGTTATAGAAAATACTTGTATATGACGAAATTCTAAAATACAATAATGTCCAAAAACCACTAGAGCACATCCTTTTTGTTACGTAGTACTACTTCCGTTTTAAAATTGTCCAAAGACAAAAAGAAATACACAATTTAATAAAAAGTGTATTAAATATTACTCTCTCCGTCCCAAAATTACTGTCCCCGACAAAAAACCACACAGTTTAAGAAAAGTATCACATTTTCAGTTTTCTCTCTTACTTTTACAGAAAGACAGTTTTACCCTTAACCAATTAATTTAAAACCTTTTAAAAATTTGTAATTATAATTTCAATTAAGGGTAATCTAGTAATTTCGATTTAAAATTCCTACCTATTTTTAGAAGTTTTATAAGTGGACAATTAATTTAGGACAACCCGAAAAGGAAAGAGGGACTATAATTTTGGGACGGAGGGAGTACTTTAATTTTTATAAAAAAATTAATTTTATCTTTTGACAATTAATTAATATTTTTTTTATTTTTATAAATATTAATTTAAACTATGAGTGTATAGTAAACTTAAAAATAGTATAAAAATACTTGAAAAACGACCTTAAATATTTTGACAATCTATTAGGCTTTTATAGGTTGGTTTTGTAAAATATCCATTTGTTATCATGTCACATGTTCACATGTTGAATATAGAAAAGCCATCGTCTATTGATAACATCAAAGAAATAAAATTTTACGTCATCAGAATACCAAATCCTCTTGAGGTCGACTTTATATACATATTTATTCAGTATATAAAGGTGAATACCTAACATATGTTCATTTTTATTTCTCCTAGGAAGAATATGGCAGTTTTTAGCAGTAGTTAAAAACTTTTCAAAAACGTTCAAAACTTTAAATATCATACATATATGATATAGCGTTGGTAATGTTTCGAAAATCAAATCGCACCAATTAAAAGAATCGGATCGAATATTAATTTTGTCCGAAACAACGGATCGAAGACCAGACCGAAGTGGTCAATTCATGTCCGATTCGGTTAGGTCAGATCCACAAAGTATAGTTGTTTTTTTGTGTAAAACCGAATGAAACAGGACTCGACCGAATACAAAATATGAGGCAAAAGATGGATCGAATACTAGACCAAAATATGTTTGCTTTGATTTGATTTTATCCGTAGTCGATTATGCTCGATTTTTATTATGATATATGCCATCATCAAAGCTTAAACACCATATAGAACTATACGTTGAGCCTTTGTGTTCTCTAGTTATATTTTGAAAGAAGAGAAGACAAGTGGGTGAAAATTAAAATAAATTCATGTTTTCAGTTTTGTTGAAGAGAGAAGAGAAAAAAAAATGTAAAGGAATGAAAAAGATTGAGAAGCCTTAAACTTATGTCTAATTGTGTGAATATACTTATGTGTCACTAGCTCATTGATTTATGAAGATGTGAGTCCGGTTAATACAACCAATTAATTCTTGTCACACATATTTAAGCATAAAAGTAGACATAATTTTTAGGCATGCTAATCAATTCTCTTAAGGGAAATTTGATTAATCATCTCTTTAAAATAATTTTCTTAAAAATTAAATGATTTGGTAGAAAATAAATAAAAAAAATTATAATTAATAAAATGACTTAAATGTCTGATCGTATAAATAATTTCTTTATACATCAAATGTCATACTTATAAAAATCATAAATTTTTCTTTCTTTCCTCTCTAACTTCGGAACTAACTCGGGAACAAAACAAATTTTCATTTGTCTCCTCTTGTTTTCTCCACATATTTATCACTTTTCTTCTCCTTCTTTTATTCTAAAACTCGAAACAAAACGTAAATAATTTAGTTATGACTTAGGTGATCTTTTTCTCACATTTCATGTCACCTTTCGTTATCTATTGTTTTCATATTTTATTTATAATGGTCATTATTTCTTTCACCGTTTAAACTCGTGTTTCACAAAACAACTTTGTAAACTTATGTTACAAAATACCTCTTACACGTTCACAAATTATATAAATAATTAAAAAACATGAACCTATTGAGTGGTCAGCTGTAACACCCCACTTGGATAAGTGAACCATTACGTGTATTTATGGCGTGTCATCAAAGCATAAGGTAAATGTCCTAAAACATTAACTGACCATAAAGGAAATACCGGAATCAAACATCGGTAATCCAAACATAAGCTCAAAACATAAAAAGTAAATACTGAAGGAAAGGATTAAACAATGTCTAGATAAGCAGAATAATGTAAGAAGTGCATAAAGTAAGAAGTCTGGATAGCTTCCATCCAACTGCACATGCTCTCAGAATCCTAAGAGCGTCATGTTGTACCTGCCGTTAGAACATGAAAGGAACTACGGGTGAGCATAACGCCCAGTGAACGGAATATAAAGCATGATAAGAAATATTGAAATGAAGCAGATGATAAAATACTGAAGTTGTAAGGCTGATAAGTAAAGTTGCAGCGGAAATCTGTATATAATCTGAAAAGTCTGATTTATAAATAATAACGTTGAACTGTTATTTGTTAAATCTGCAACATGCATTTACTGTATTTTAATTGCCAAGAGATTATATAGGTCATGTGTTGTAACAACTGTTGCATGAATAACTGGAGGGGTGATCTCGTCATGCTGTAGAGAGGTGACCTCTAAATAATGTGCTGGGTGGAGGGATCAGCTCCAATGTGAAGGATGTAGAGCACACATCACATTCACCTGATAATTGTAAACTGATAGCCTAGGATGCATCTATACGCCCCACTAATAATACTGATAAAATGGTCAAGCTGAGCTGAATGGGACGCTGCAGGATATCACTCTCCTACAGGTGAGTCATGACACCGGTGCCTCAAGTGTCATTGTTACGGTACCTCCGTAACTAGTACAACTAACTGGCCATGCTTGTATATAAGGCTCAGGCAATATCTTAGTTATTAAAATAATTTATAACATATACTGGGGAAAACATTTGGCTGCAGACGGGGAATCCTAATCATGCATAGAAAGGAAGTCCTTACTGAAAGGACGGGAAATCTGTACCTCGTGTCCAGTAATAAAATAAGAATGAAAGTTGAAGGATCTACTCCGACTTCTCGGATACTACATAAATAAGGGACGTGAATGAGTTGTCAGATTACTGTATACTGTATACTGTTTATTATTGTTCTTAATTAATTTTGTGTGTTCTCGTATTATTTTATTGGTTGCGTATAAACTGATTATACTGATTGTCTGGTGTATTTTTGATAAATCCGACTGATCTTTAAATGTTTACTGCATAATGTATATCTTGTATTTCTGATTATTGTATATTATATTGTATACTATCGTTATAATAATTCTATAAATAGTAACCTGCCATAAATAGAAAGTTTCCTGAATTTATAAAGTTTCTTAAAATAGAAAGGTTTCCAAATTAGTTTCAAAATCAATAAATCATTTAATTTCATTCCATGTATTATTAAATACAACTAACAAAATTTGATTATAAAGTTAATTTAAACAAATTTTAAATGAGTTACTAGATTAATATACTAAAAACATTACATTAATTAACTTAGTTAAAACGTTAACCCGACGTTCCGAGTAATAAAATCTCGTATACTCCCGAAATCTCGAGTTGCATCTAACCGAACACCCCTTTGGTTTGGTCGATCTCGAAACACAATACACCACAGCCGCAAAGGCTGATGCCTTGCTACCGTTAGCCAACAGTAGCCCCTGATGTACCCAGAGTTCCCACCGAGAGTCTTTTGACTCTCGGTACCCACTGCTTGGTCAAAGTTTCCCCTGACAGGCGTTGGGTTCCCACTGTTAGTTTACGGTTCCCACTGTTTGGTCTGGTTTTTCCCACCGTTTGTTACAGTTCCCACTGTTTGTGTTGTATAACCCCAAACACCCATGTACAAACCAAACGCCCCCATGTGTATGGTTTCTGTTATGCGGCTGATCACAAAAAGACACCACCGAGACACCTAGTGTCTCGGTTTGTGTGCACAACAACAAAATCAACCCTCAATTACATCAAATCGTGATTCACTTCTTTCCTTCGAGTTTAAAACCTTTTTTTTATTTCATAAATGTGTTTTCGTTTTTTTTTTAATCATGAAGCAAGGGAGAGCATTACCTTGTAAGGAGATTAGGGGAAAAATAACAGCTACATTCGAATTGAAAGCCCCAAAAGAATTCGAGCCCCTCTTTTTTTTGGCCGGCGGCTGGAACCTTCATGAACCCTAATCCCGTTTTTTTTACTGAATGACAAAAGTAATGGTTTGACTACACTTGATTGTTTTCTTGTGATAGTGGGTCGGGATCCAAGCCCAAACTTCCCTTCTTGCTGTATATTAAAACCGCAGTCCACATAGTACTATTGTGGTTTTCCATTTTTTTCGACAACTTAATATTTTATCGTGTACGCTTGTATATAACTCGTTTTTCTTTTTTTTTTTGTTAAAAATCTAAAACGTAATAATCATTCTGTATAATGACAATACATACTTACTATTTTCTAAAAACTTAATAATTATTTTCTGAATAATTATTTATTTGAAATATTTAAATAAAACTGAGACTCCGTAATTATAGTTAACGTTTAATTATTTTCTGTATAATACATAATTCATACATAATATTTCCTGAAACTTAATAATTATTTTCTGAATAATTATTTTGTTGTAGTATTTAAATAAACTGGGACTACATATTTACTGTTTACATTTTAATTAAAGTTAGAGCTGAGATTACGAGTATTTAATATTCGAAGATTTTAAATACGGGTTTTACAATTCTTCCCCTCTAAAAAAAATAATTTGTCCTCGAATTAAGGATGCGATTATGCCATGGTTTTGCAATTCTTCCCCTCTAAAAAGGAGAAATTCGTCCTCGAATTAAAGGTAATAAGCAGACGAAGTTATAAAAGCTGAAAAGACACATAGGCTGAAAGAATAAGAAAGCTGAAGGGACATATAAGCTGAAAGATAATTCATCCCCAAATTAAGACATAATGTTGCTGAAAGGTATAAACATGACATGACTGGAGTGGACATGTAACATGACATGGCTGAAGAGGACATGGAACGTAACATGTCTGAAAGAACTTAACCGAATCTATTAAAGGAAAGGATGAGAGGTCCGGATGGACTCCTCCGTTTCGAGTGGCCTCCCGCTCTAAACGATCCCTTCAAAGGTCTAAACATAATAAAAAAAATCTTGGTCATGTTGACCCTGTCCTGATGAATGCTGAATAATTTATGGTTTGATACTTAAGATAGATTTTCTGAATCTGATAGAATGAACAAGCCATAGCATGAAAAGGTATAAGCAATTATCCTAAAGAGATAACAGTTATATCTATGGGCAGGCTGCTGAAAATATATAGGAACGAACTATGTGAAGAATTGTGAACGTGCTACGAGCAATTGTGAACGTGGTTCGTGATCATAAGAGGAACGCTGTGCATGAAATATATCATGAATGTGATATGTGAAACATACTGTGGGCGTGATACTAGAACATATCATGAACGAATGCTGACTAAGGAAGGAATGCCAAACGATACAGCCTGAGTTGTGAAATGTCTGACTGGTTATGGAATAGCTATGCTAAACTTGAGTCTGGTTTCTCAAGCTTTCTGTAACCGTATTCGGTAATAAACTGTGAAACGTGTATCGCGAAATGGCACACGAACTTGAACATGAACAATGTTATGAACGCTAACGTGAGCTTAAATCATGAGATAGCACAAAACATGAACTGAAACAGCATCATACTGCGAATGAGACGTGAACGTGAAAGTGAACGTAAACGTAAACATGAAATTAAACGTGAACGTGAATGTGAACATAACGTGATTCGTGGACATGAACGTGAGCGTGATTCGTGAACGTGAAATTTTCTATCTGATATGATGGTTGATGGAATACCGTGAAATCTTACGATTTATTGTTGAATTTCTTGCAGGTCTGTTACTGCGTAATTATTTTGGTTAAAAGATGACGTGTAGGCTGGGTGAACTGGTCGACAATGACTAAGATATTATCATACTTCTTTCGAGTCTGTGGAAATCTGATAACAACTATATGGGAAACTTGTCTCATTTCTGTTTAGAAATTCTAATGGTTGTAACCACTCACTGGCATGACGGCGTTCTATCTTGAACCTCCGGTGTGTCAGGCATTTAGATATGAACGTAGCTGCATCCATATGTTATACTGCTTCTTTTAAAATTTTGTCTGAGATTTTTGGTACATTTTGATGGAATCTGAATGAATAATCATGGAAGGGTTTTAATGAGAACTGACAGTAATTTCTGCGGTAGCAGACAACTGATCTCTAGAAAATTTTTTACTCTGGTTACAGACGTCGGTCTTGACCATCTGGTGATGGCCTTCACCTTTGTAGGATTGTCTGAATTTTCTTTCTGCTAAAATAGGGTGGTTTACGAATGCCACCTTGTTCAAATGAAATTCATATCTGAGAAGTTGCTTATAAAATTTTCTCCTATCGAAGATTCTGTACAACTGTGAGAAGATGATTCTCGTGTTCTTCTCTAGAATTTAGCAGATTGGAATGTGATCAATGAATATACTGACGATTTTGTCTGAGAATCATGGAAAAAAAATTATTCATAAATTTCATAGTATAGCTGAAGCATTAGGGAGCTCAGAAGTATAAAATCAAAATTTTTAGAGAGATTGTAATATGTGCAACATCAGTCTAGAAAACATCATGTTCTTTCTCTCACCATTGATGGTAGCATGATCGGAAATTTTCTGAAAAATGTTTAAGACATCGTAGCAGATCGGGTAAACCTGCTATATATGGAATGGTGACTAACAATGGTGATCTTGTAGCAATTTTCAGTAGTCGATACATGATCTCATGATACCGGCCTTCTTCCTGACAGACGGAAGTGGTACACATCCTGGTGGTGCGTTAGGGCGAATAAATCCTCGTTCCGGTAACTCTCGCAGAAATTTCTGCAACTCTTTAAACTCGGCTGAAGCCCTGTGATAAAGAGTTCTGAAAACAGGTTCTGTACTTGAGACAAGCTCTATGTTAAACCCTGTCTCGTGGTTAGGAAGGAATTTCTGGAAAAACCTCCTGGAATGACATCTGGAAACTCTAGAATAATATGCTGATCATGAATTTTAGGGACTTCAGAAGTGGATTATAACTGGTGGCTAGAAAGTCTTCGTAGCTATGGACTGATAAGTCACGCGCTTGTAAGGCAGAAACAATTTGTGCTAATTTTTTTTCTGGCAGAAATATAATGAATATATTTGGGATTTAGTAAGACGGATCTCGTCGTTAACTGAAAGGATAACTTTAATAAACATGGTTGGTACTGTGGAATCTTTTCTGGATGGGAGGTCGGTAAATACCTATTTTAAAATAAAGCTGTCATAGGAATACGTGAAGTAAGCATGGCGATTTTCACTGAATGTGTTCGTCTGTAACCTCACAGAATGAATACTGTGTGTTTAACCTGATTAATACCCAGTGGCTGTAACTGAATTTTTAATGGTATGATTTATGCGTATCATGACGAAACGGTATATTCCCTTGGAGGGTACCCAAAATTTCTGAGGATCTGGTATATAAGATATACTGAAATTATGAGTCTTGACTCGTACCTAGAGACGACACTCTTATGAGACGTACCGTTACTGGTGTCCTGACAAATGTCTTCAGAAAGGGTACCTGAGGTCTGTGTCTTGACAGATGTCTTGACATGTGTTTTAGTAGATGGATCTGAATAAGGCTGAAAATTTTGGTAACTGCTAGGGTTGGCGGACCGGTTAGACTACTGACCTCTATTTCTGGTCACGTCCATTCCAGAGTTCTGATGGTTACTAACTGATTAATTATAAGAACGGTGGTTGTCACTACTGTTTTGTCTGTCAATTTATGACGGTCATTATCATGACCGTGATTCATGTAACCATTCTGCTGAGTGGTCAGCTGGGTTCCGTTTCTCACTCTTTTGAATGAAAGGTTAGCTGAGTGAAGTGTGACACCTAGCTGAGAAGGTAAAAGCATGGAATGGGATGGTAGTGTCTGATGGTTGAAGTTTACTCTTGTCAGACATTTCAAATTCGTAGTTTTCGTCCTTGTTCTGCAGAGTCTTCATAGTATAAACAGCATCAGCGTCTTGAGAAATCTCCAAAGTATCAGCAGCATCAGCATTTGTGAGGTCTTCAAAGTGTTAGCAACATCAGTATCTGGTAGAATCTTCAACTCGCGAGCATCATCAACATCTGGTGGAATATCGACAAGTAGAAACGCCTGAGATGATTGCGGATCGATTATCAATATCCATGGAGTAGGGTACCTGGAGTACACCTGGACTATTGTACATGAAGTACAAATTGAATACTGCACATGGAGCATATCTAAGATATTGTACGTGGAAGACACATGAAATACTGTACATGGAGTATAACTGGGACACTATACATGGAGTACACATGAAATACTGTACATGGCACTGGTGAAAATTTTATGGTATGTTCAATACTGGTGTCAATCGTCTGACATGATCAAGGTAAGGATAGATCGATTTAAACGGTTCGCAAATTGAACTGAAATGAGTAACATGATAGGCTGACAATTCCTGCGTAGACTTAATGCTGGATGTATAGAGGTTCAAGAATATGATTAAATGGATTTTCAATAATGGTCAGCATGAAGACATGACTAATGAAGACCAATCATGATTTGATATGAAAACGGGATTTTTACTGTATCTGTATCTTAGCATGAAAACATCATCACCTTGATGAAAACTTAATCCTCATAAGGAAACATGAACTTAATCAGCATGAAAACGACATCCCCGTGAGGGTATGGAAACTTGATTGATACAAAGAACATAAAGGTATAGTCAACTGAGGTTTAATATCAACTGGTGTGGATGGTTATGGTTCAATCAACAGAATTTAAGAAAGAAAACACGTGACTAAGTATGGGCGATTCTGGTTCGATCCATACTTGTCTAAATTTTATGAGAACTGGCGTGCATAAGAATTTACAATTTGGGACTAAATGGGGATGGTTGTTGTCCAATCCACACTAGTTAAACTTAAATGAAACATCATGATATGGACAAAGGTGAACGCTTTTGGGTCGGTTCACAAAACAACTATCGTTTGAAAACATGAAATTTGACCTAAACAATGGTGAATGTCTGTGGGCTGGTTCACCAAGTAATATTCGACTGAAACATGAATTTGACATGAGTAAGGATGAACCTCTATGGTTCGGTTCATCAATACAAAATTGAACAGGCAAGGGTGAACGCCTATGGGTCGGTTCACCAACACAAAATTTGAAGAAAAACACATGTGACTAAATATGACCAGTCATGTACCAACCTTTTACTTAGTCAAAAACTTTAAGAAAACCGGCTAATAACTAAAGACAATTGGCTGATAAATGCATGAGAAACATGGAAGATAACAACGCCAAAATCTGGGAAGTTCCTAGTGACTACCCACTAGTCACATATCAAGTTTTAGAACCTATAGGTCGAACCTATAGCTCTGATACCATAATTGTAACACCCTACTTAGATAAGTGGACCGTTATGTGTATTTATGACGTGTCATCAAAGCATAAGGTAAATGTCCTAAAACATTAACTGACCATATAGGAAATACCGGAATCAAACATCGGTAATCCAAACATATGCTCAAAACATAAAAATTTAATACTGAAGGAAAGGACTAAACAATGTCCAAATAAGCAGAATAATGTAAGAACTGCAAAAAGTAAGAAGTCTGGATAGCTTCCATCCAAATGCACATGCTCTTAGAATCCTAAGAGCGTCCTGGTGTACCTGCCGTTAGAACATGAAAGGAACTACGGCTGAGCATAACGCCCAGTGAACGAAATATAAAGCATGATAAGAAATATTGAAATGAAGCATATGATAAAATACTAAAGCTGTAAGATTGATAAATAAAGTTGCAGCAGAAATCTGTATATAATCTAAAAAGTCTGATTTATAAATAATAAAGCTGAACTGTTATCTGTTAAATCTGAAACATGCATTTAGTGTATTTTAATTGCCAAGAGCTTATATAGGTTATGTGTTGTAACAACTGTTGCATGAATAACTAGAGGGGTGACCTCGTCATGCTTTAGAGGGGTGAACTCTAAATAATGTGCTGGGTGGAGGGATGAGCTCCAATGTGAAGGATGTAGAGCACACACCACATTCACCTGATAACTATAAACTGATAGCCTAGGATGCATCCATACGCCCCACTAATAATACTGATAAAATGGCCAAGCTGAGCTGAATGAGACGCTGTAGGATATCACTCTCCTACAGGTGAGTCCTGACATCCGTGCCTCAAGTGTCATGGTTACGGTACCTCCGTAACTAGTACAACTAACTGGTCATGCTTGTATATAAGGCTCAGGCAATATCTTAGTTATTAAAATAACTTCTGATAATTTATAACATATACTGGGGAAAACATTTGGCTGCAGACGGGGAATCCTAATCATGCATAGAAAGGAAGTCCTTACTGAAAGGACGGGAAATCTGTACCTCGTGTCCAGTAATAAAATAAGAATGAAAGCTGAAGGATCTACTCCGACTTCTCAGATACTACATAAATAAGGGACGTGAATGAGTTGTCAGATTACTGTATACTGTTTACTGTTTATTATTGTTCTTAATTCATTTTGTGTGTTCTCGTATTATTTTACTGGTTGCGTATAAACTCATTATACTGATTGTCTGGCGTATTTCTGATAAATCCGAATGATCTTTACATGTTTACTGCATAATGTATATCCTGTATTTTCTGGTTACTGTATATTATACTTTATACTGGCGTTATAATAATTCTATAAATAGTAACCTGCCATAAATAGAAATTTTCATGAATATAGAAAGTTTCTTAAAATAAGAAGGTTTCCAAATTAGTTTCAAAATCAATAAATCATTTAATTTCATTCCATGTATTATTAAATACAACTAACAAAATTTGATTATAAAGTTAATTTAAACAAATTTTAAAATGAGTTACTAGATTAATATACTAAAAACATTACATTAATTAACTTAGTTTTAAAACGTTAACCCGACCGCAAGGGTTCTGGCCTTGCTACCGTTAGCCAACAGTATCCCCTGTTGTACCCAGAGTTCCCACCGAGAGTCTTTTGATCTTGGTACCCACTGCTTGGTCAAAGTTTCCCCCTGACAGGCGTTGGGTTCCCACTATTAGTCTAGGGTTCCCACTGTTTGGTCTGGTTTTTCCCACCGTTTGTTACAGTTCCCACTGTTTGTGTTGTATAACCCCAAACACCCATGTATAAACCAAACGCCCCCTGTGTATGGTTTCTGTTATACGGCTGATCACAAAAAACACAAGCGAGACACCTAGTGTCTCGGTTTGTGTGCACAACAACAAAATCAACCCTCAATTACATCAAATCATGATTCACTTCTTTCCTTCCAATTTAAAACGTTTTTTTAATTTCATAAATGTGTTTTCGTTTTTTTAATCATGAAGCAAGGGAGAGCATTACCTTGTTAGGAGATTAGGGGAAAAATAACAGCTACATACGAATTGAAAGCCCCAAAAGAATTCGAGTCCCTCTTTTTTTTTGGCCGATGGCTGGAACCTCCATGAACCCTAGTCCCGTTTTTTTTTGTTTACTGAATGGCAAAAGTGAGGTTTTGACTACTCCTGATTGTTTTCTTGTGATAGTGGGTCGGGCTCCAAGCCCAAACTTCCCTTCTTGTTGTATATTAAAACCGCAACCCACATAGTACTATTGTGGTTTTCCATTTGTTTTTCGACAACTTAATATTTTATCGTGTACGCTTGTATTATTTCTCGTTTTTCTTTCTTTTTTTAAAAAATCTAAAACGTAATAATCATTCTGTATAATAACAATACATACTTACTATTTTCTAAAAACTTAATAATTATTTTCTGAATAATTATTTATTTGAAATATTTAAGTAAAACTGAGACTCCGTAATTACAGTTAACGTTTAATTATTTTTTGTATAATACATAATTCATACATAATATTACCTAAAACTTAATAATTATTTTCTGAATAATTATTTTGCTATAGTATTTAAATAAACTGGGTCTACGTATTTACTGTTTACGTTTTAATTAAAGTTAGAGCTGAGATTACGCGTATTTAATATTCGAAGATTTTAAATACGGGTTTTACATCAGCACCCTCACCGCTCACTTTTTTTTCTTTTAGATAACACTTGAGATGTGATGCACAATGGTCTCACGAGTGAGCATGTAAGGTGGAAGGTGCTCCGTCACGCTAGTTGCATCTAGCTTGAAGGATATCACATCCCTAATTATCTAACCACTGGAACTCACTTTTATCTATACATGATATAAAGAAAAAACACGTTTGCTTAAAACTTAAAATTAGGTACGTTGTTAGACTAAAATACCTTATATGTAAAGTTCATCCCAATATTTTAAATGATGACAAATTTTCTTGACTATCACTTATTTTACACTTATAATATGCATAATTTGCACACACAAATAAACACTACTATACACCATTGTGACTATACACATATACTCATATAAAACTATTCGTAACTACAATTATTCGTTTCAAAATACACAACTGAATATGATGAGGTGTCATTTATACGATTTTCGGGGTCATTTAACCATCATATTTGTATAAATGTGCCTTAAAACACCAGAAGTCATTTCTTTTGTTATTTTAGCATTTTGGAAGCGCTTGCATGATTTAGGGCGATTTAGACAAAATTCGGAAAAAAACAGAGCAAGTACACGAAATTCCATGATCAAGCAAAAGACCATTTACAGGCTCTGGAGATAGCGTCTGAATTCCTTGTGACAATGTCTAAAGCTTCAAGTGATGGTTTCTGAAGAAATCAAGACAACATATTCGGATTTGGTGCATTGGAATTAGGGTTTGGTTGGTTGATTGGTTTTGGTTACTTGATCATCCGTTCTTGGACTTAAGGTATGCATTCTTTATCTTTAGGTTAATTACTTTATGTGCATAGATGATCGATCATATCCGATGCGTTTACTCTTAATGCATGTATATTAGATACATTAGGGTTGTTAAATTCCAACAGTGGCATCACGAGACGAATCTATGCCATGTAATTACATAAAAAAATGCCTAAAACATGTGAAGAATGTATTTTTTTGAAGTTTTGATTATGATTTAATTGTAGATCTTTAAATTGTTTATTTAGATGTTATTAGATCCATAATTTTCTGGAAAAAATAAGGTTGCATGCTTTTTAGGGTTATAACAAATGTTAATTACAACTATGTGTGCAATTTACGTGTTTTTCGATATGTTATGCATGTCTAAATCGTTTAAATCCATGAACCATAATTTTAATTGTTAGATTGCATGATTTAGATGCTTAACATATGTTAAGATTTCTATGTGACTTGAAAACGCTAATTGGATTGGTGTGTGCATGCTTAAAGGAAGTTTTTATAAAATTGTTTTAGGACTGCATTTTGAAACCTGAACAGACAATAATTTTTATAAATTAATTTGAACATTTTTAAGGTCCGATTCCCTTTATGACACTAAAAACACGATTCTTCACAACTTTTTAGTTTTAGATGAAAGTTGGGGAAGACTTCTTCCTGCCCGTTTATTGCTTGCAAAACAGAATCAACCAAAAATCATAAAATTGGATTTTTGATTTATTAAAATTTAGTGCCCTAAAAAATTTATTTTTGGAAAATATCTTCCCTTATTATAGTTTATATTTTATATATTATCTTAGTTTATTGTCTTGCTTAATTTGTTTGATTTATTGCTATAGTTTTTATATTGTATAAATGCAAAAGATTTTCAAGAATTAAACTGGACTAACTAGGGTAAGTGAATATTTGGTCATTGACTAAATATTTAATTACTCTAGAACTATATAAAAAACTATATTTTATTCGATATTTATTAAGTTTTATTTAGATCACACTAGACTAGAAAAGGCGGATCTTTATGATTTCCTAAAGAAGAATGGCTCTTAACAAGCTTCTAAAGTTGGCCAACTTCTTCGGTTCTTTTATGTGTATCTTGCAAGACACCATAAAGTCTAATGTCACCATAGAAAGGTTTGTTTAAGTTTTCCATTGGTGCTCATAAGAGATATGAGGAAAACCCGATCGAACAAACCTATGGGACTTTATAAAGATTAGCATAACGTTTGTAAAACAATGGATGGCTCGGTTTTGAATTACCGGTGGATTCATGAAACCAAGACATGTGTTTTATTTAAGGAAAGTTTAAAAATATGGAAAATTCATTGTTTTAGAAAGTTGTTATAAAAGGAATATTACATGTTTTATTTTATACTTGTCATGATTTTCAAAAATTGTTATACCCATTTAAGTAAGTTTTGTACTAACCAAGTCATTAGTCACTTGTATTGGTTATGTCATCAAAGACAGTCTTAACATTTAGCCAATATGGGGCGCCATAATAACCAAGGGTCAGACCCGAAGGCTATAAATCCGTTGATTAATATTGGACGACTTACATCGTGTATGTTTGGTCAGACCTTTTTGTTGATCCTAAACTCAGATCTTAAACCTTAGCTTGTCCAAGGGTTGTAGTAGCAAGGATAAATCCAAAATAGTACTAGAGAAACTTTGCTTGGATATTTTAACTAAACAATATGCGGAATGTAAAGTATAGTATAATAACAATGGATTGAATCAAACTATATGCTTTAATATATTGATAACAATATACGAATACTCTTAATGGTATTAGGGTTTACAGCCTTAAAGCAAATCAAAATGGTAGAGAAAAGTTATATCAAATGCAAAACCCTATAGGATCCTTTTATAAGTTCAAGGTCCTATTACAAGATAACTATGAAATAAATAAGGAAGATATACTATAATTGAAACTGAAACGCGTGAATATATCTTCCAAGTTTATCTCACAACAAGTGCTTTATCTTCATACAGTGGGAATGGATCCCACTGTCTTTAATGTCTCAAGTAGTGGGAAGTTTCACTAGCAGGGTAAACTTATACAAAACAGCAGGGGAAACTCTAGTCATTTATTCCCAACAATCCTCCCCTAAACTTGTACTTTCATCAAATTACAAGTTTCTTGAATAAATGCTGCTAGTGATGAGGATGCTTACAAATTACTTCTCAGGCAAAATCTGACTATAAATGAATATGATATTTTCATA
The DNA here is from genome assembly GCA_025667525.1 of Glebionis coronaria. Lineage (NCBI taxonomy): Eukaryota > Viridiplantae > Streptophyta > Magnoliopsida > Asterales > Asteraceae > Glebionis > Glebionis coronaria. The sequence continues at coordinate 594,541,729 of CM046875.1, read as the reverse complement.
TGGAACATGATTCTTGCTATCTACCAGCAAATTTGTACTCACCATCTTCTTCAGTGTCTCCTGTTACCCGTTACAAAGTAACTAAGCAATGGAACCTTCCATAACCAACTCATATACTCTAGATGAAGTGAACATCCTCCAATGCAACATAGTAGCCCATTTTAAGTACTGAAAGCCACATCACCCTCTTCAGTCTGAAACATCCTCTTCATGCTATCCTAAAGTATCCAATCCTTATCATTACCAGACCAAGGAGTAGGAGGAGTACTCCCAAAATGAGCTTTAAGAATCCTCCAAAAATCATCCAAATCTTCTCTGTCTATGGTCGAAAACATCTTGCTGAGATACTTAAATGTTTGTGTATACTTATCAGCCCTGGTTAGCTTCCACCAACTCGTCTCCTTGTCATGATAAACCTCATACTTAACAATAGAATTTTTTACTTTTAATGCATCTAGCACAAATTCATTAGACACTTCCAACACTATACACTTATCTAAATCTTCATCAGTTGGACCTTCATCACTTGGTGCTACCTTTCCCAACTTTTCTAGTCTTCTCATTTTCTTGGCAGCTCTTTGTTGGTCCAAGTCTGATGGTGGGGTTGAAGTTCCCACTGTTGTAGCCTTTGCCTTCCTCTTACTTTTTTCTCTGCACTTCTTAATGAATGCATCTCTCTCCTTTGAGTATTCAACCTCCTTTGCTGATCCTATTTCCAAAAAGTTCTCTGGATTGTTATACCTAATCACTGGAAGTGCTTCTCTTTCTATGTCTGCAAAAGTCATCCCCTTGAAAGTATTGTCATTGTACCTCTTATACCTTTTCACTATAGTTTTGTAATAAGCTCTTCTTCCAGCTTCCGAATTTAAGTACTTGTCCCTCTTTATCTGCATTTCTCTCACCTCCTTAACATCCCTTTGAAACTTCAAAGTCATGTGAACCAACCTGTACCTTTCCTCCAAATCCTTTGTAAGGTTCCACTCTTCCTAACGTTCAAAGAATTCGGCAATCTTAGGGATGTCCGTGTCCAACTCATTCAGTATAATCTGTATTTCCTTTTCAATTTCAACTGGGTCTACTACCTGTTCATCATCAGAAAATACCAATTTCGTAGGATCAAGCTGAGCTTCTTCCTCTATTTACCTCTTTCTTTCCTTCTCGGCATTCTCTTCCTCCTCAACCATCTGTTTAACCAACAGAGCATCACTCTCAGCAATAGCTCTAAACTCTTCAGCAGACCTAGACATATGTTTCTGTTTAGGTTTTTGTAGTCATCACACCATTCCCTTTGTCTTTTGGATCAATAGCAGGGGTACCCTTTGGTGCAACCTTTCCAATAACAATACCCTTTGGTGTTGGCTTTCTTCTGCTTCTTGTGAATGTCTGAGTAGGTGTTGTTCTTGTAGGAGCCACTAGCTGGAGCAGATGAAACAACCCTAGCATGGGAAAATTTGTTTGGCTGAAATTCACCAATGTATTTGCAACATCCTTTGTGGCACTACGTTATCACTTCCTTCTCACCACTACCCACCTTTCCAGTCTCGATTTTTGTGATGTTGGAAAATCATATCGTTCTGTCTCACCCATACTTGGAATCTTTTCTGTGTCACGCGTAGGTACTTCCTCCCCTTTGGAAGCATCCTCATCAGTGGACATGACCAGTTGTGCTCGTCTCCTCCCCTCAAGCTTAGAAAGCCTAGACTCAAAATTGGAAATAATTGGGCCTTGTTGTGTGACTGTCTGTACCAATTGTGCATTTTGCCTTTGTAGGCGAGTACACAAAACCGTCAATTCATTCAAGGTCATTGGTTCCATACTACCCTCAGCCCTATTCGGGGATTTCTCCATCAATAGTTCTTCATTGGGCAGGAAAGAGGTCTTACCTATGTTACCATTGTCCTAATCACCCACTAAGGCTGATGCAGTAGTGGTAGCCTCCCCTAATGCTATCTATGACAACCACGGTTTTGAGTTTCATCACTTAGTGTTATTGTTAGGTTATTTTATGTGTAACTATGTGTTTATGTGTTTATGTGTCATTTGGTGGGAATAGAGTGTGGTTTGGAAATCGTTTTGGGGTACGGGGTACCTTGTAAGTGAAACGATGTGTGATGTTTTCATGTTCATGAGGTCACATAGTAGTGACTATGAAATAAGATGGTGTTATTTAGTGGTTTTACGTATACGTATATGTATTATAGAAAATCGTATTTTTACAATTTAGGGTTTTGCATTTAGGGGTCTCGGATGAGGTATTTAGTCAAGAGAATAATTTACGGGATGGTTTTGAGTCATTTAGGACTTAGTTATATAGTTTATTTCATATTCTAAGAGTTTTTATAAAACTGTATATTTTTACGTCTTTTATGGTATACGCGTAAATTTGACTAGTTTTACGGTTTTGAGGTTTTGGAGGCTTTAGGAGCTGAAATAAATTAAGGAAAATTAAGGTAATATTATTAATACAATTATTAATAATAACAAGAAAAAAACGAAATTAAAGGGGTATACGTAGGAGAATTATATATGACAACTTTACTTGGGTTAGGATTGGTATTATAACCATATAAGGTGTTAACTAAGTTAAAAAAAACATAATCCCTGTAGAAATCAAAGAGTCGATGTTTTTTTGGGTTTTTAGGGTTGTTCATATTTTTTTGTCTTCCATTATTCTTAAGGTAAAAACCTTCAATCCCTTTTCAATTTAATTGTTTTCAATTCATTCTTAATCATTATATGATGGATTTAGGTTAGGATTTATTATAAAATCTGTTAATTAATGATAAAACAATAATTAGATTAATTAGGGCTTATAATTAATTAATTGTTGGGTAATTAATTAGGTTCGTTTAATTAAATTCGTAATTAAAAACTGGGGCAGAATTTTAGGCTTATTGTTTTGATCCTATATAGAGTTCTAGGAATATTCATTAATCAAATCAAGTATCCCTGAAAAGGTATTTGAGTTCGATTTTGAATGCATGAAACGAGGAATAAATTGGAAGTTGAGAAGTGGGTCAAAATCAGGTCACAACAGTCAGAGGTCAAAACAGTTTTGAAATTAGTCGGGTTTAATTTAATATTTTAAGATGTTTAGGGTACTTAAGAGAACAATTGGACTTTCAAACGAACATGACAGTTAGCTTATATGTTATATAATATATGTGAGAGATGGCTAATCAATTGGGATAGTGGAAGACCCTCTGATCATAAAAAACTTTTCATATGTTCAAAAACGGTAAAATATGGATAGGCGAAAGTATAAGTTGTATATCGGGGACTTAAAACTAGCTTTGATGTTGGGGCAAGGGCTGAGATTTTAGTTAACATATATAAGTTTATGGGGTTTTCATTTCAAGGAATGTGGTTTAGGTTTGGTGGGCGTTTGGCTCATAATACGGAGTATGAAAATCGGGACTATTTTGGGTAAAATGTTAACGGGACGAGTTATGAACATAACTAAGTTAAGGGCTTTATAGATGGGTGTAATGGGATGCTTATGGCATATAAATGAGGTAAAGTTGTAGTAGAAGGTTAGATATCCATCATAGATTGATGAGCCATTTTGGTATGTGGTTCATGTCTTGATTGTATATGTTTGTGTATTTAGATTTTTGCTAGAGCGCGGATATTTGGAGAAGCTTGATCAGGTGAGTTTCATAGTCCCATATCTTTTAATGATTTTGACTTCCAGATGGGATGGAAGAGACACTGTATGCTTTTGTAAATAATGTTGTGAATGTTTTATGGTTTGTGATGGACTTGTGTGTACACTTATGTGATTAACTGCTATGTGATTATTGATTGTGTTTATGATTTGGATCGGGAGAACACGTACCATCTCAGTTATTGTGGTTTGACTTGGTACCAAGGGAATGTTGAAAAAGTGGGGCCTTGGGATTGGTTCATAGGTGTATGGAGCCTATGGGACCATGGTGATTGGTAAGGCTTGGAGCCTTGGAATTGTGGTGATTGGTAAGGCTTGGAGCCTTGGAATTGTGGTGATTGGTTAATCTTGAATGTTAGTTGTTAATGCGTGTTTGTAGCACATTGTCCATATGTTCTTTAATTAATGGTTATTATTCACAACTTATGACTTGATTTTGGTGTTGGAGTCTAAACCTATGACGCTCACCAACATTATGTTGACGTGTTTTAGTGTCTCTTTCAGGTGAGAATGTGGTTAAGCGTGAGAATAGGAGTGGCTAGATTTGGAGGATTAGGATTGCATTTTTTGGAGGAACCCCTTTTCCTCTTAGCCTTTATTTTATGTTTGCATAAGTGATACATTGTGGAAACCTATATGTTGATGTGTGTATTTGTATGTCTTTGTAAGGGGTAGACATGTTACCTACTTACCTAGACACATGCATTGTTTGTGATATTGTCATGACATTGTGTCACCCATTTATGATATTTCCATTTCATTTAGTTATCTCTATAGACATGCTATTGTTGTGATGATATCCATACGTCGCACCCCATACTCCGCCATGGTGGGGTGTGACAGAATGGTATCAAGAGCCAATAGTTATAGAGAATTAGGTTGCCTAGCCTAGTCTATAGCTTAAGTATTCCTGCATATAGGCGTCATTGGAATATGTGTATGGTTTTTGATTGTTTTTTCTAGGTATTATTGATTCGTTTTTTGTGAGTTTTGACTAGTGTGGGTTGAACAGTAGTTGTCCACACTTAGTCGCATGCTAATTTCTGTTTTGTGTTTGATATATGAATTACGATCACAATAATTGCTAAGTTATTTTCGGGTATCTAATGTATGATGTTTTCTTTTGGTGTTTAAGTCATGCCCCCTAAGAAACACGTGGTGGTTAAAGTCTCTGGAATTAGGTGGTTGGGGAGTACTAAGCGTATACACTATAGGAAGGAAATTCCATATGAGTGGCATCCATTGAGGCTATAGAGCACATGTCTAAGGAGGAGGTGAATAATATGTGGGTTTATAAAACCGTGTTAACAATAAGAGCTAAGGAAGGGAATTGGGAGCAACTGTAGAGGAATGTCAAGACTAAACCAGTTTATCCGGATAGTAACAATAATGGAGGAGGAGAATCAGATACGGGATCCACGACATCCAACAATTAATTGTTTACCTAGTTTAGGCCATTTCCACTCTTACGGGTAACTTGACTTAATATTGATAATGTTTTCGTTTTGGATTATGTCTATGTTGTTTTAGCTAGACTATGTTATTTTAATAAACGGAGTTTTAAACCTTAGTTTATGTGATCGTGTGATTATTTGAGTAGATGGATTTATGTGTTATATGTTGTATTGATTCTTATAAGTGTCATCATAGGAGGGAGTGCATTGGGGAAAGGGTGTAAAACCCGTAAAAATAAGGTCATATTTATTTTCTCATAAATTTTAATTATATTATATTTTAATCATTTTTCTACTTATTTAAAATGATTTATTTGGATTTATGGAAATTTTTATATATTTTTCCGTTTTAATTTAAGTCATGAAAATTGATTTAAACGCTCTCTAGCATAAATTTTATAAAACGTGACGGATCGATGGAACGGGAACCGACGGCGACATAATTCGACTATATTTAGTCAAAAATATTATTTTTAAAAATTTTGTATTTACGTAAATAAATTTGCACCGAATAGGATTTATTAGCGTTTTTAAGAATCGAGTCGGACTAGAAATTGATGCATTTTATTTTTGGGCTTTAGTTGGTTGATAATAGGAAGTATACACATGGGCCAAAGCCCATTTTCTTTTCCTTTCCTTGTTGTGCGTCGACTAACACACAAACACATACAACTGCTCTTTTTTTAACATACTAAAAACACAAACACTCTCTGCTTCTTCTTTGTGCAACGAACCATAACCAAAACAGCCCCATCCATTGATTTTTCCTCATCAATCACTCAATTAAACACTACCACATTCACCTTTGGTAAATCCTAAACACAAACCCATGTTTTATTTGCACATGCAATTGATTTTTATAAAATCATAAAATTCAAGGTTTGTGTTCTTGCATGTTTGATCATGGGATTAGACATGCAATATGTTTATTAGTGTTTAGACTAATAGAATTACTAGGAATTTTGTCCAAGAACACCCATGGTGGCTTGTTTGAGCCGCGGCCAAAACATGATCCATAGGGATCATGTTGTGGTTTTTGAGTGATTGGTTTTGTTGATTAGCTTTGTTGTTATGGTTATTGTTCTTAGGTGGGTTTTGATTTTTGACCATGCATGATATGGATTTATAGTGTTTTGATCTATCTAGGTTAATATAAGATGTGTTTTTGATTGTTGGAGATGAATTAGAGGTTGTTTGGTATAGATGTTATGATGCCAAAATTCGGACAGCAGGTATGTGAGCCCAAAACTCACATATTTTCTACTGTAACCTGCACTTTTTACAGCTTAAATGGGTTCCTTAGGCCTTTTACATGTTAGTGGTGAGTTGGATAGGCACTCAACTCCTCCGGATGAGGAAGTTATGACCTATTTAAGGTCGAAATACATATTTTGGGACAACAGGTTTGCATAGCTTGTAGCTACAGGTTATTGACCCCCATTTGTGCATTTTAAGGTTTGATACAGTAGTAGAGATCATATGAGAAGTCCTACCACTGACCTCATGTTAATATCTATCACCAAATGGTTTTTACGACTAAAACGGTAAACCCGAGTTTAAAAACAAAATTCTGATTTTGTAACCTTTCAAAGAATGTAACTTTCCCGCTAATTGGTAGTAGCTATTTACTCGTGGTTGGTATGGGCCGAAAGTAGAATCATGAGGCTTTCCAATGGTGGAAATCTCAGTCCCTTAAACCTTATAGGTTAACGGGTTATTTTGTCCCAAGTTTGACTAGTGCAGTTTGACCATTAAGTTCTTACGGTAGGGCTGTTAGTGTTTTGGACTTTTAGAAAGTTCCGTAAATTCTTAGATCGAATGGTTGGACATTTTGGAAACTAGATTTCAAGTGGGTTCCAGGCGTCTAAATCCCAAAATCATTTTATTTATAGTTTGGGATATATACTCTTATCAAAACAGTCCCGCCGAATAATTTTGCCTTTTACGTCTTTTGTTATGTAAACTTGAGGCGTTTTGTGTGCAAACCGTATTGAATACTTGCTTTAACACTTAGACCATATAGAATACATAATTCCTACAGGTTATAAACCTTGTTTAGCCTTGGTTCACTTTGACTTAGGTGTTGGTGCAAATTTTTACCCGTAATACATTTTTATCGAATTATTTTCATATAATTGTTTTATAAGCATATAAAACGCGTACTTAAGGGGCGTGATCACTTTTGTAGGTCACGAATAGCATTGGAGTGCTACTCTATACTCTTATACAGCCCGGTTCCATTATTCATCCGTCATCCGTTCTGTTCGCCTAAAGGTGAGTTTATAGCCTCGCCTTTAAACTTTAAATGTTTTATTAAACCCGCGAGGGGGATACATGTTGTTTTATAAAATGAACACAAGTTGTTTTCGGTATGCTGGACCCGAATGAGATGATAAATGCATAAGTACTATTGTCTAATGAAGTCCCTGAATTTCATGCACTGTTAATTACTCGAAGGGGTAAACGCTAATACATATGATAGATCTATTTGGTTTGACAGCCTTATCCTAGGGTATGTATCCTTGTGAGCACCTGAAAGGGATATTATGTATAAGAGATCGTTGGTATATGACAATATTACCTGTTAGTATGGGCGCCGTAAGTGACTCGGTTTGATATGTTGGTTAACGTTCAGTGGCGTGAGCTTAATGCATTTATTTATATATATGACTTGTCTGTGTGATAAGTTTCAGATGATTAAAAATTCTTGTGTTCACTTATTATTCTTATAAACTCTATAAATTCACTCGACTTTTTAGTTGACTTTTTAGCATGTTTATCTTAGGTAAATAAAGATGGATGCTGTAGGTTTGAAATGGACGAGGAGGCAAGCGCTAAAGTTTTGGAAAAACATGTTTTCGTTCCATTCAGTTATCTTTTACTTTTAAAATGTTCATATACTTTAAAAAATTTATGTAAGAAATGTTGGTAACAGTTTGTGGGACCAGTACTCTGATCTTTATGAATGGAACCCTTTATCTAAAAATGTCTCTTTTAGAGTTGGTATTTATAGTCTTTTGTGATTGTGCTATTTCTTAACACCCAAATGGTTGGTTTCCGCTGCGAGTAAATTTAGGGGTGTTAAAAAGGGTAATTGTATAAGTATGCTGGCCAACATAGTTATACAAGTACCACAACTTTAATGGGTTCCTATGTATGATTCCATGAAATAGGGTTAATACATGCTTGTATATGATTAGATGTGGATTTTAGGTATATGTATAGTATATGGGTTTATGTAATGGTTGCCAACGATATAGCTACTTTTTAGTGTGTTATATGTTTTGGGTTATAGTCATGTTGTGTGATTATGGGGTCACACGATATGGACTGGTTTTAGTGATGGGTTTTATGCCTTGTTGTAAGAGGTGATTATTCGTATGGAAAAACGAGTGCATGACACGATTGATTGATTTGACATGCATGGTAACGAGTACGTTTTGGGTGATTTAGTAGGTACATATATGCGGATGTATATATACTAGTATGTTTTAAGTTATGATATATGGTCGTTCAGTAGTTATTATAACTTGAACGTACCTTGTGTTTGCTCGTGTTTTATGGTGCTGGAGTTTGATGGAGTTCCAACGACGTTTTGAGTCTTTTTGACGTGTGTCTACATTCGGGTATGTATTTTAATTAATGAGAAGTACTAATTTTTCTTGCAAATATGTTTGGCCAATTACAGAAAAACGATTTTGAAAATAATTTGTAAGGGTATGGTATGATATATGACTTACATATCTTTTTTTAAGTTTGTGGTAGTAAGTTATAAAAAAAAATTTGTCTTCAAAATAATTGGATTGGTTTTTTAGTTAAGATGTGATAATACATTTTAAAGGGTAAAGAAATTTTACAATAATTTTCTTAAGTTGAGTTTAAATTTTATAAGTATTTAACTAGACAGAAATAGAAAAAGGGGAGATTTTATTATAGTATTGATAATAATAACACCGCACCTGATAAACGTGTAATAATTTAGTTATAACTAACCTAAATGGATTATATAAAATAATAATAATAATATGGAGTAAAATAAAATAAAAACTATATTTTATAAACATGTATTGGTTTCATAATAACAAATGAAATAAGTTTAATATGAGTAAACAAGATAACAATTAGAATAAGATTGTAGTATACTAAGTAGTTGATATCTTTTATAAAATAAGGAAGATAAAAGATAAGTTTATGGTTAAAAATGAGTATGATCGATTTTAGTAGTATTGAAGTTTGGTTCTTATGAGAAGTAACTAATTGGGATGAAAATTTAAAATTTTGTAAGGTATTAAAATTTGGTAATACTAATCGTGACGAGTCTAATTTTTTCGTTGTTGTCACACTCCATTGATCTTTCAGATTACATTGTTACGTTTTCAGTTGTTTTGGCTAGGGTTCGTTATGGTTGATCTTTCGGTTTACCCTATATTTATTTTGGGACGCGATTGTTTGGAATTATTTTGGTACATGTCATGGTTGATTTAGTTATGCGGTTGTGGAAACGTTAGGATGAGATGATAGAGTTTGGTAGTATTACTTATGGTTAGATATTAGAATGGAGATATGTCTTTTGGTTTAAAGGTTGTGTAGAGAGAATAATTAAGATTTGCAGAGTTGATAAATTTAGATTGGTTATGGGAATAAGAAAGTAAGTAAAGTTGGTTGACTGGTCATGGTAATGAGATGACATACTATGAAAAAGAGGGTTGAAGTGCCGTTAGGGGATTGATGAAAGTGCTAGCGGATGTGAGGGTAGAGTAGAAAGTTTCTACTAGTGGAAAGATTGGGCAAAAAAGAAACATGCTAAGGAATTGGCAAGGTAGTAGTATACATGTGGAGAAAGGAGTTGCAAGAACTACGTATGGGCTGCAAGAAGAATGCAAGAGGTCTCGGAGGAGCCGGAGAAGCTGCAAGGACTCGATTAGTGACAAGTAAAACGATGGAAATTTCCTTATGGTTCGAGATGAAGAAGTAAAAACCGGGTACCGGAGTGGAGCTACGAAGAGCTGGATCAATAGATCGTGATGGAGTGACTACACAACATAGGAGTTAAAGGATTTGTGGAAGTAACAAAAGGGAGTCGCGTGACTACACGAAGATAGAATTTTAGGGTAGTCGATATCAAGGGATGAGTAGTGAAGCTAGAGTTGAATAAGCTCGTGGAAAAGTGATTTAGAGAGTCGGTTTTGTGAAGGTGTTATGAAAGATCTTTGGAAGAGACATTTATGCATTATCCAATGCACTAGCGATTTCCATAGATTTGATGAATGGAGTATGGAATTTCTGTTGGATGGGATAATGTAGGAATTTGGGAGAACCATGGAAGGAGAGAACCAAGTATTGTTAGAAGATGATGATTGAAAGTACCTCATGATAGGTACAAGATCAAAATAGAAGTATGAGACTTGAGTAAGAATTTAGAATATGGCTTAGTTTAGACAAATGGAAGCTAATATGGGTATAAGATGAGAGTGTGATCGGCATGGAATCACGGGAAACTCTAGTATGTCCCTATTAGGAGGGAGTAGGAGAACTGGTCGTGAGGAAAACAAGTGAAGCTACTTGGAAAATTTTGACGTATAGATGTCTTGAACGACGGGAAGCATAACATCGTGATGTATGTCATTAACTAATGAATATGTGAAAGACCGTCATAGGTCACTTGTGTAAGGAAATTGGAATTTTTAAGTAGTTTGGGATACGGACTAAAGGGAGTTGACGAACATGATTGGATATGAGTATATCCAGCTAATTAGAAAAGGATGGGAAAGTGAGAGATTTATAAAACCTTAGGAGTTATACTGAGGGCATGATTGATTGATTTAGAGGGAGTTAGGAAACTCGTTAACGATGGCTGAGTTTTCATATAATGATAGTTATCATACTAGAAGTCGATAAATGCCATTTGAGGCACTATATGGAAGGATAGGGTGAGTTGTCCCTATTGTGGACTATAATTGGTGAAAGATGCTACTAATATAATAATGGTGTTTGTGGAAAGGGTGAGAGCAACAAGAGATGATATGTTGAGAAGGAGGAAACTACTAGAGTTTAGTGACAAAGTTATGTAGGAAGTTTCACCTATAGTAACGGGCGGCATGTTTTGGTAAAAGGGAAAAGTTGATGTCGAGTTTTTTAGGTCCATTTATGATCTTTGGAAAGATTGAACCAGTAGCTTATGGGTATAGAATTACCTGGGGAATTGAGTGGTGTACATGATATATTTCATGTATTAAGATTGGGAAATGTTGTGTGAGAATGCATATTTGCATGTACGGTTATTCGGGATTTGTGTTAATAAGAGTCTTAGATTTATCAAAGATTCATTTGTGAGATTTATGGGTTGTGAGGTCAAGAGTTTGGGAATGAATTTAAATATTGTTGGTTAGTATATGTGGTAAATTGAGATATGAAGTAAAGTACACATGGTAATGAGAGGAGTTCATTTAGAGCAAGTATCCTCATATGATTTATTAATTGTGTGTTTGATCCTAAGGAGTGATGTGACAACCACGGTTTTGAGGTTCATCACTTATTCTTATTGTTAGGTTATTTTATGTGTGACTATGTGTTTTATGTGTTTATGTGTCATTTAGTGTGAATAGAGTGTGGTTTGGAAATCGTTTTCGGGTACGGGGTACCTTGTGAGTGAAACGATGTGTGATTTTTTCATGTTCATGAGCTCACATAGTAGTGACTATGAAATAAGATGGTGTTATTTAGTGGTTTTACGTATACGTATATGTATTATAGAAAATCCTATTTTTACAATTTAGGGTTTTGCATTTAGGGTTCTCGGATGAGGTATTTAGTCATGGGAATAATTTACGGGATGGTTTTGAGTCATTTAGGACTTAGTTATGTAGTTTCTTTCATATTCTAATAGTTTTTATAAAACTGTATATTTTTACGTCTTTTACGGTATACGCGTAAATTTGACTAGTTTTACGGTTTTGAGGTTTTGGAGGCTTTTGGAGCTGAAATAAATTAAGGAAAATTAAGGTAATATTATTAATACAATTATTAAAAATAAAAATAAAAAAACGAAATTAAAGGGGTATAGGTCGGTTATGTGACGCAAAAAAAGAAAAGAAAAAGAGAAAAAGTAGGGAATTATATATGACAACTTTACTTGGGTTAGGATTGGTATTATAACTATATAAGGTGTTAACTAAGTTAATAAAACATAATCCATGTAGAAATCAAAGAGTCGATGTTTTTTTTTTTGGTTTTTAGGATTGTTCATATTTTTCTTGTCTTCCATTATTCTTAAGGTAAAAACCTTCAATCCCTTTTCAATTTAATTGTTTTTAATTCATTCTTAATCATTATATGATGGATTTAGGTTAGGGTTTATTATAAAATATTTTAATTAATGATAAAACAATAATTAGATTAATTAGGGCTTGTAATTAGTTAATTGTTGAGTAATTAATTAGCTTAGTTTAATTAAATTCGTAATTAAAAACAGGGCAGAATATTAGGCTTATTATTTTGATCATATCTAGAGTTCTAGGAACACTCATTAATCGAACCAAGTATCCCTGAAAAGGTATTTGAGTTGGATTTTGAATGCAAGAAACGGGGAATAAATTGGAGGTCGGGAAGTGGGTCAACAACAGGTTACAACAGTCATAGGTCAAAACAGTTTTGAAATCAGTCGAGTTTAATTTAATGTTTTAAGGTGGTTAGGGTACTTAGGAGTACAATTGGACTTTCAAACGAACATAAGAGTTAGTTTATATGTTATATAATATATTTGAAAGAGGGCTAATCAATTGGGACAGTGGAAGACCTTCTGATCATAACAAACTTTTCATATGTTCAAAATCGGTAAAATTTGGATAGGCGAAAGTATAAGTTGTATATCGGGAGATTTTATTTAACACATATAAGTTTATGGCTTTTTCATTGCAAGGAATATGGTTTAGTTTTGGTGGGCGTTTGGCTCATAATACGGAGTATGAAAATCAGGACTGTTTTGGGTAAAAGGTTAACGGGACAGGTTATGAACTTAACTAAGTTAAGGGCTTTATAGAGGGGTGTAATGGGATGCTTATGGCATATAAATGAGGTCAAGTTTTAGGAGAAGCTTAGATATCCATCATAGATTGATGAGCCATTTTGGTATGTGGTTCATGTCTTGATTGTATATGTTTGTGTGTTTAGATTTTCGCTAGAGCGCGGATATTTAGAGAAGCTTGATCAGGTGAGTTTCATAGTCCCATATCTTTTAATGATTTTGACTTCCAGATGGGATGGAAGAGACACTGTATGCTTTTGTAAATAATGTTGTGAATGTTTTTATGGTTTGTGATGGACTTGTGTGTACATATATGTGATTAACTGCTATGTGATTCTTGATTGTGTTTATGATTTGGACCGGGGGGACACGTACCGTCTCAGTTATTGTGGTTTGACTTGGTACCAAGGGGATGTTGACAAAGCGGGGCCTTGGGATTGGTTCATAGGTGTATGGCGCCTATGAGACCATGGTGATTGGTAACGATTGGAGCCTTGGAATTGTGGTGATTGGTAAGGCTTGGAACCTTGGAATTGTGGTGATTGGTTAATTTTGAATGTTAGTTGTTAATGCATGTTTGTAGCACATTGTCCATATGTTCTTTAATTAATGGTTATTATTCGCAGCTTATGACTTGATTTTGGCGTTGGAGTCTAAACCTATGACTCTCACCAATATTATGTTGACGTGTTTTAGTGTCTCTTTTAGGTAAGAAAGTGGTTAAGCGTGAGAATAGGAGTGGCTAGCTTTGGAGGCTTAGGATTGCATTTGGAGGAACCCCCTTTCCTCTTAGCCTTTATTTTATGTTTGAATAAGTGATACATTATGGGCACTTATATGTTGATGTGTGTATTTGTATGTCTTTGGTAAGGGGTAGACCTGTTACCTACTTACCTAGACGCCTACATTGTTTGTGAAATTGTCATGACATTATGTCACCCATTTATGATATTTCTATTTCATTTAGTTATCTCTATAGACATGCTATTGTTGTGATGATATCCATACGTCGTGCCCCATATTTCGCCATGGTGGGGTGTGACACTATACATACCTATGGAAGCCTCACTCTCTACTTCAGGTGAAGATCCATTAGGCGAGGGTACCTTGGTGGATCTGGCTTTGGTTCTTCTTTCAAATGTTTGGTCTACAAGGGGTAATTGTACAACAAGGGAATCACTGGTGGATGATGTGTCATGGAGAAGTGGGGATTGGGTTGATCTTATTCTTTTAGCAGATTCTCTTCTTATTAAAGCAAGCATGGAGGGTGTGAATGGGACATCACGGCCAGAGTGGTTGGGAGTGGGTGGAAAAAGTGTGGTGAAAAGTTTTGGTGTATGGATAGTGGCAGTGAAATAGTCTTGATGTGTAATCACTACATGTTGCCTCGTGTCTAACAAATGTTCCACAAAACGAGGGTACATACAAAATTTTCCACTGCTTTTTACATTTTTAAGACTTCCGCTTTCTCTCCTATTGTGTATTGGAATGAGACTTTCTCAATCGATCCAATTACCAGAGAAAGAGAAGTTCTTCCACCACCACCTAAACTTTGCAACATACATCCCCTCAATGACCTCTCCTTTTTCCCAAATCTCACTAGGCATTGTGGAAACATTTCATATCCATTATCTCCCTCTCCACCACCACCTTCTAATATTGATGGTCCTCCCCTATCTAACGACTTTGCTTTGCATCATGGAAGCTCGTGTGCTTGTTGTCGATTTCAACAAATTGAACTTGCTCATGTGTATGACAAGCTAAATTTTCTTGAATTTCTTCTCACTCGACCTCCTCTCAAAGTATTTGTTCCCGTGAACAGATCTTCAAATGATGCCTCGTCGTCTTACTTTTCCAATTAAAGCACACTTTGTGTTTTAGTTGTTTGAGTCAATAAAAACTTAAGCAATCTTGGAGGATTATCACTACTAGAGTAGTTTATGTTTATTTTGTTTATTTTCCTTATTTGTTGTGTTAAATATTCATATTGTGTGTATGAATATTTCTCTTGTATGTCCTTTCATATTTTTGTTATATGAATGTTATGTGTGTTATTCTCTTTCCCATCAATTCTTTTTCACTCATTGTTTAGGGTTGATCATGGTTAAGAATTACAATTGGGTCAAATTGAACCCATGTGATTGACAGCTCTCTCCTTTTGATCTTGGACGTTTATCTGAACATTGGGGAGCACGAAATGCGCCTTGGAGCGTTGATTTGTTGGAGATTCGTTTTTTGCTATTTTTGGTGCAGCAGGGGAGGGACGGGGGGGGGGGGGGGGGGGGGCATTTGGGTGAGTGGGAAAGTGATGTAAGTGGTGGGTTTTGTTTAGGCAATGGTTAAATGCTAATCTGGATAAAATGGGGGAAAGTTATCAAGATTTAAGGAAAAACCCAAATCAGAGTTTATGTGTTCTTGGGGGTTTTAATTCGTTTTTTGGTTAATTAGATTTTAAAAAGTTGTTTTAGAGGGAAATTAAAAGAGGGGGTTGACTCTGTTTGACCAGGTTTATTTAAATAAACCTGGTGGTGGGTTTGGGTTGGGTTTGGACGGGTATTGGGTTTGGTAAATGGGTAGGGTCGGGTTTTGGTGAGGTGTCAGCTGCTGGTTGGAGGGATGTAGTTTGTTGTCTGGTCAAAATGCCCCCCCAAGTTTCCTTCTTTCTTCATGTTGTGATAAACAGCAAGTAACCTCAAATCCTTTTATAACAACTTTGGCAGTTTGTCACTTTTGGCACAAATACTTTCTCAAACTTAAAATAAGGACTTTAAAAGCATAACTTGCATTCTTCAAGGGCCTATCTTGCCAAATCTTCAAAAATGAGGGACCAATGTTGACAATCTTCAATTCTTCAAGGACCATTTTGGAAATTCTTGATTCGGGTCCGCTTCATTGTGCGGCTTCGTTTCCCGTGTTCGTTTTTGAATGATTCTTGTGATCTTTTTGTCTTTTCCTCAATATCCGTACCTAAAATACACAAGCAACAAACACGAGCATATATTTGGTAGTTTTAATGATATTTTATGCATTTTAAGCCCGATTTGGACGATGAGACTATGTATAAAAGCAGTCTCATCACATATTATCACTTCAATTGGTATGGATGTTTCTTTTCTACCTCTATTCTACCAATTCAACTTTGATTTTGTCAAAACACCCTCTTTGGACATACTTAGCAAACACTTACTTCTAATTTGAGATTTCTTTTCTTCCTCCCTCTCAAGTTACTTAGTAGGTAGTGACTATATATACATTGGTGTTTCTTTTCTCTCTACTAACCTTTGTGTAGCATGTCACCTTAGCTCATTTTCTTGGTGCCTCAAGCAAGGGGGAGCTTCTAGCAAAGTAGATTCTTCTCTTCCTCAAAGACTTGTGCTAACCTTTTTCCTTCGACAAAGGGGAGAAATGATAGTGATAAACTCGTTAATAATTCAAATAATTTTGGATTTTACATAAATGACTTTATAGTTTTTTGTAATCAAAAAGGGGGAGATTGTTAATGCAAAGTAGTGCCTAAAAATATTATTAGTGCTAACTAATCTTTCTTAGTTTTGATCACGAAATTAAAAATTCATTTATCGTCAAATACAATCATAAGAAGAATTATCTAACAAACACTATCATCAAGGTAATAATCATTTAAGTATTGCACTAACATATCTTAATCATGATTAGTGATCATAAAAGTGATTAATCCTAAACTTACATTTTGTCAAATGTGACAAAAGATTTTTTTATAAACTTTATTTTTAAGAAAATGTTTTATAACATCCAGTAGTTTTTGTTAATGTAATATCCATGTTCATAAATAAAGAGGTGATTTTACTCAAAAAAATTTGCATTTTCACTATACTACATGACTGACTTATGGATCTCACTATCACAATTGTCACATCAACATATGCCTATATGTTGTAAACACTATGTATATATCAAGTCTGAGTTCTAAAAGTTATCATATGAATAAACAATGAATGAGAACAACTCAAATATAACAAGGATACCCTAAATTCCCATAGAAACCCTAGAAATCCCTTATAAACTAATATTTCAAGCAATATAACCACAAAATGACTATGAACTATTATTAAACACTCTACATTAATTCTAATCCACCATATAAAGAAAATTTAAATAATCACAAAACACTAATATTCACTAATCACAAGCTAATTACAAGAAAATGACCTAAAACCAAGATTAGCATATAAAATCCAACCTATAATGAATTAGACACTAATATTTTGAAACAAAACATAAAACTCAACTAGTATCATAATATGATCATACATTTATCTTAAACCAATTTAAAAATTATTAAAGCATAAATTACAAGTTTTCAAAGGGTAGAACCTTATTCTTATTTAAATAACCCTGGAATATGATCAACTCATATAAACCCTCAAACTAAGAATGTAGAACCCATAGAAGTTATAAAAGTATTATGTAAGACTTATAGTAAGTGTACATTAAGATATAAACCCTAATTACCCAAGTTAGAAAATGATTAGGATTAATGACCTAAAAACCCTAATATTAAGAAATCTACATGGAATCACTACCTAGTTATTTAAGGACAAGTCTACAAATACTCTTAGGAATTCATTATGATTATAAGATTATATTAAGACAATGTACAAGTACCCTAATTTACAAGGTACAAGATTTCAATGCATGACTTATAAATTAGGTCAAAATAGGTATTTTCACTCTTTAGACATGTTTACCTAAACAAAACCCTTAAACCAAGTATGAGAACTTCTTGGAAACTTAAGACACAATTTCTAGGACCAAATATAAGTTTACATCAGTATCTAAGAGGAGGATAATCACATTTTCTAAGATTAAACCCTAGATCATTAGAAAACCCTAATCTACAAATGTATACTTCCCATTTTCACATTAAACCTTTGTTAAATTTCAAACCAAGGACCAAAATCTCTTAAATATAATTTATAAACCCTAATTAATCCCTAATCATTCACTAATCATTTTCCTAAGTCCCTAATCACCAAAAACACAAAACATAAGTTATAAGCCCTAGATTTTGAATCTGGTTTTGTAATTTCCCTCCAAAACACATTTTCAAACCGTTTTCCTCCATTCCAAGTTTGAAAACCTGATATTTATCAATCCTAATATATATTAGGAGTGTTAAAAGTAGGTGGATCACCTTCTTGCTTGCTACACATCACCATTCTTATCCTATGTATGTCGTGACCTATTTTGAACCACAAGGAAGGATTAGGACTAAACTATTAGCTATAAACTTGTGTAGATCTTAAATAGCCTTCATTAGTCACCCATATATCTATCTTACACGTTTAGATGCTTAACTTGTAGGCTAAGGGTGAAAACAAGTATAAATAGGGGCGTATGTGCTTCATTTGAACTTGTACCCTATTTTCTCTGTATCTCCTACCCATTCTCAATATGCACCTCTATATACGTCTTAGGACATACTAAAAGACCAAAAAACAGGTCTAGAAGCTAGCCATTGAAGCTCTTGAAGCTTTGGTAGCAAGTTGTGTTCATAAGAAGCCATAAGGAGCCATTTTGGAGCTACTTAGGTAAATCTATGTTAACCAAGGATTTGATCTTGTAATAATGTTTATTTAGACTTTTTATAATGCCAAAATTATGTTAGAAAGATAATCTAAAAGAAACTAAGTCATTTCATCATTTTAAATGAAAGTTATACGTTAAAGATGTCTTAAAACCCTAATTTTGTAATCTACATAAAATAATAAGCAAAAACCCATTTCAAAAGCTATAATTCTAAATAAATGTTGTTATTATGATTATAAATGTTTTCATAGACTTTTTTTTCAAATCCAAGATTATTTGGATCATTTTTTAGCTTGTTATGTGATTTTTACAAGTATAGGGACTAAAATTGTCATTTTTGAAACTATAAATCATTTTGGGCCAAAAGTTTCATTTTATGAAATTAAAAGCTATAAGAATAAATTTTGTAAAGTTTGAGACCCTAAGGTTAAATATTAAAGGTTGAAATTGCAATTTATGAAACTATATACTTAAAGGGTAAAAAGTGTAAATACACCAAACTATAACAACAAGGGTCATTTTTGCCAGTATTGAAACTCAAAATGTAATAAAATATATTGTGTCATGTTAGTAGGGAGCTTTGTAAATAGATGTTCCATCTCGATATTATATTCTGATTGAGTGGTTGGGTTTACGATTTAAAGTGCCCTCGCTCCTCAAACGTTTATAGAATGGCTTCTGAGTATGGTGGCCTGAACAATGATACTATTACTCCAAAATAAATCAATCAAATAATGTTAATTAAAGAGAATGAACTCAGAGACTAAGACTTGATATATATGCATATTGTGTGTCAGTCCAGATTCCGTAAGAAGGTTGTGGTTGGATAATCAAAAAGACTCTATAGGCTAAGGTAAGTTTATAGCCTCACTTTTTAAAAGCTTATAAACAATTTGAAAACCCGTGAGGGAGATATATGCAAAACTGGAATACAAGTGTTTTTGTATGCTGCTTATATGATTATTGACACTATGTTTACTTGTTGCCATCAAAAGTCCCTTTTTAATCGTGAATCGCTAATCATTTAATGACCGCTAATATTGTGAATAGTACTATTGGAGACCGACATCTCTTATCTAAGCAAGTCTCACTTGCTAGCAGCTAATGGTCCATTCCTAGGCTAAACAGATATGCTTTATTTTGCTAAAATTCAGGATAGTCTGGTAATCTTCCTGCTTAAGGGCAAGTTGTTGGATTTTTCTGATAATTTATAGTCGCGGGTCATGAGCTAGTACGATAAGAATCGATGAATTTAAAACTGGGTGTATAATACTGTCGCCCGAGAGTCATACTTGTATTCAAATGATGTTTAAAACCTATAAATTCACTCAACATTTGTGTTGACTTTAAGCATATATCTCAGGTGAATGAAGACTGGCGTTCTGCGAATGGTGGTGTCTTGAATAAGTTATCATTCTATCAATAAAACTAGATCTTTGGGAAACCTGTGTTTGTATAGTGTATGTACAGTTATTTATTAAACACTGATTTAAATAAATGAATGATAACATTTGTTTTATAAAAATGTCTTTTTGGCATTTTCTATTATTGTGACTATGATACTATGATGTAATACCCTAAATTAGCTTCTGTTGCTATATGTTAAAAATGGGGGTGTTACAGATTGGCATCAGAGCTTGCGGTTATAGAGAATAAGGTTTTTCCTAAAATATAACTGAAATTTTAAAAATTCAAGACTATCAGCAATCAACAGCGCCAGCGTAAGATTTTTATCCCTTTAGTAGCAAATCTTATGTTATTATGTTATAAAAACTACAAGATGTCTACTTCCACCTATATTCTCATCTCCAACGATGATATAAGAGAAATCCCAATGTTCACTCTATCTTCCACAGATGTGCGTGTTCCGAATTTGTCTTTTTACAATACCCCTGAAGTACAAGAATATTTCTTACATCAAACTGAAGTGATGAATAGTACACCTTCACCTACGTCTCATTTTCTGTTACCTGAGGATCTTTATTCGTCTCCCAATCGAAGTCACGAAGAGCCTTATGAAACTCAAGAGCATGGATTGTGGAAAAGCATGACCGGCAATTATCTGCAATTGCAAGTCATCTCGATGAAATATCCCTAGAAGCTTTTAGAAGAGTAGAAAGTAATGTTAGAAATTTAATTAGGGGAAGAAAAGAAATTGAAGAGCATTTTATGTAGTTGGAATATAAAATGGACGTTACCTGACGCCATAATATTAAACTGAGTAGAAGAATGCATCATTACGAAGTAACAATGGCAAGGCTGGATAAGGAGAACGCTGAACTGAGAGAAGGACTTATGAGAACTGGGCTTAATTTAGAAACACTCATCGAAGATCTCAAAACTACTCAACAATCTGACTCCGGATATATTTTTGACATAATTGAGGAGATCAAAATAAAGAGTTAAGCTTAGAAATCTGGTCTTAGTTTGTAAAAATGTACAGTTTCTTTTAGGTAACAGCGATGCTTATCGTGTAAATATGAGCGATAAGTTGTTAATAAATAAAGAAATGTGCTTCTGTTCTTGCAAACTCTTGTCATTTTGTCTTAGTTTTATCATAATTCGTATTATGAATCCTCATATATGAATTTGTTAAGAAATTTGTCATTCATATTATGAATCCTCATATATTAAATTGTAAAAAAGAACGAGAAATCAACAATGATATATTAAATTTATTCCATACTCCACATATGAAAATTTAAGTAATATCAAGTGTTATTATATGGTAGGATGGCTCATACAAGAGCATCAACATCTGCGACAATAAATATGACACCTGAAGAAATAAGGCAATTGGTTGCTGAGAGTGTGACTACAGATTTGCAAGCACAAGCCACCAATGTAGCCGTACGAGTAATGGAAATGCTGCTAGAAGAGAAGTTCCTGTGGAAAAGAGATGTACTTACAAGGATTTCATGAACTGTCAGCCTTTTAACTATAAAGGATCTGAAGGAGCTAGTGGACTTATCCGCTGGTTTGAGAGAACTGAATCAGTATTTGTTCGCAATGACTGTTCTGAAGATTGTAAAGTGAAGTTTGCTACGGGTACGTTAGTAGAAGAAGCTTTGTCTTGGTGGATTGCTTATGCACAACCCATTGGGATAGAACAAGCTTATCGTACTCCATGGAATGAATTCAAAAATCTACTAACTAAGAAGTATTGTCCTCGCAGTCAGATTAGGAAAATAGAGGAGAATTCTATAATTTAGCAGTGAAGGAAAATAATCTTAAAGCTTATATCCGAAGATTTCAGGAATTAGCATTACTATGTCCTAATATGGTGCCTAATATTGAAAAGTTGATGGAAGATTTTATTGGAGGATTGCCTAGAAGCATTGAAGGGAATGTTACCGCCTCTAAACTCCAAACTTTAGAGGAAGTTATCACTATTACTCAAAGATTAATGGATCAAGTGATAAGGTATAATCATGCACCAATGGCAATTAATAACAAGAGGAAGTTTGATGATATGAGGAAATTTTCTATTAATCGTAATTTCCAGAAGAATAGTTTTCATAATTATAATTAAGGCAATAATCGTTAGTAGCAGAAAAAAATGATGTTTCTAAAGTTTATGTTGTAACTACGAACAATGGTTATAATGGAAGACAACCCTTTTGTCAGAAATGTTCTCTACATCACACTGGGTTTTGCACTATCAAGTGTCAGAACTATGGAAAAACAGGACATTAGACAAGATTCTGCAGAGGTAAAGGACCAGCTATTGGGAGTAATCAAATTCCGGTAACTAAGGTTTGCCATAACTGTGGAGAAAAAGGGCATCTAGTAAATGAGTGCCATAAAGAGAGCAATAGCAGAGGAAAAGCTTATTTGCTGAACGATACTCATCAAGATCAGAATACGGTTACGGGTATGTTTCATCTAAATCAACATCTGGTTAAAGTAATATTTGACTCAGGAGCTGATAGAAGTTTCATATCTGTTAAAATAGCTGCTAAGTTAGGTATACCGACTGTTTCCATGAATACTAAATATGATGTAGAAATGACCGATGGAAAAATAGTTAGCACTAATACCGTTATTCAAGGATGTATCATTACTTTATTACGTCAATCCTTTAAAATAAACCTTATGCCAATTAAGCTCGGTAGCGTTGACGTAGTCATAGGGGTGGATTGGTTATCTAAATACCATGCTAAAATGTTATGTGACGAGAAAGCCGTCCACATTCCTATTAACGGTGATGTTTTGGTTGTCCATGGTGAGTGAAGTAAGACTCGACTAAATCTCATATCATGCTTAAAGATGAACAAGTAAGTATCCCGAGGTAGTCAAGTTTTCTTAGTTCAAGTGACTGAGAAACTGCAAGAAGTGAAGCGACTAGAAGATATTCCGGTAGTTAAAGATTTTCCCGAAGTATTTCCCAAAGAATTACCAGGTTTGCCACCTGAACGTCAAGTTGAATTCCAAATCGATTTGATACCAGGAGCAACACCAATTGCTAAAGCGCCTTATCGATTAGCACACACGGAAATGCAAGAATTGTTAATTCAAATCCAAGAACTAACTGATCGAGGATTTATTAGACCAAGTATATTGCCGTGGGGAGCTCTATTCTTATTTGTGAAAAAGAAAGATGGATCTTTTAGAATATGTATCGATTATTATGAGTTAAACAGATTTACTATAAAGAATCGTTACCCATTACCCAAAATCGACGATTTATTTGATTAACTTCAAGGATCCAGCGTCTATTCGAAAATTGATTTACGGTCAGGTTATCATCAATTAAGAGTTAAGGAAGACGATATTCCTAAAACTGCTTTCAGGACACGATACAAACATTATGAATTTCAAGTTATGCCTTTTGGTTTAACTAATGCACCAGCTGTTTTCATGGACCTCATGAACAGAGTGTGTAAGCCTTACTTGGATAAATTTGTAATCGTGTTTATCGATGATATTCTTATTTGCTCTCGTAACAGAGAAGAACATGCCAAGCATCTTGGTATAATTCTCGAGTTACTTAAGAAGGAGGAGTTGTATGCAAAGTTCTCGAAATGCGAATTTTGGATCAATGTTGTTCAATTCCTAGGACATGTCATTGATAGCCAAGGTATTCGTGTGGATCCTACAAAGATTGAAGCGGTGAAAAATTGGAGTAAGCCTAGTACGCCTATGGAAATAGGACTTGCTGGGTATTATCAAAGATTTATCAAAGGTTTTCAAAGATTGCTAAAGCTTTGACAGAATTGACTCAGAAGAACAAACCGTTTGTCTGGGGAGATAGTCAAGAGATAGATTTTCAATTATTGAAGCAGAAGTTGTGTGAAGCACCTATCCTAACATTACTAGAAGGAAACGATGAATTTATCGTTTACTGTGATGCATCTATTCAAGGAATAGGAGAAGTGCTTATGCAAAGAAATAAAGTTATTGCTTATGCATCAAGGCAGCTTAAACCGAAAGAGAAGAATTATACTACTCATGATCTAGAATTAGGAGCGGTAATATTTGCTCTTAAGATCTAGAGACATTACCTCTATGGTACAAAGTGTGTAGTATTTACCGATCACGAGAGTCTGCAATATATTCTTCATCAGAAAGAACTGAATATGAGACAACGACGTTGGTTAGAATTACTTGCTGATTACGATCGTGAAATTCGTTATCACCCATGTAAAGCCAATGTAGTAGCTGATGCTTTAAGTCAAAAGGAACGAGTTAAGCCGTTACGAGTTAAATCATTAATGATAACTATTTTACCGAAGTTACCTACCCATATTCTCGAAGCGTAAGAAGAAGCACTTAAAGTAGAGAATGTTGGAGCAGAGAAATTAAGAGGAATGGATAAAGAATTTGAATTCGTCAAGATGGAATTCGTTGTATTAAAAATCGTATTTGGTTACCTGCCTATGGTAATTTACAAGATTTGATTATGCACGAGTCTCATAAATCAAAGTATTCTATACATCCTGGTTCCGACAAGATGTATCAAGATATGAAGAAACTCTATTGGTGGCCTAACATGAAGGCAATCATAGCAGAATACGTTGGCAAATGTTTAACGTGTGCAAGAATTAAAGCAGAGTATCAAAAACCATCCGGTCTATTGTTACAACCAACGATTCTAATATGGAAGTAGGAAACAATTACGATGGATTTTGTGACTAAATTACCTAAGACATCAAATGGACATGACACCATCTGGGTTATTGTCGATCGTCTTATAAAATCTGCACGATCTTTTCCTATTAAAGAGACTGATAGTATGGAAACTCTTTCGAGATTGTACATTAAGGAAATAATCTCACAACAGGGAGTGCGTGTATCTATTATCTCAGATCGTGGTAGTCGTTTTACATATGTATTTTGGAGATCAATGCAAAGTTCCCTAGGTACTCAATTCGATATGAGTACGGCATATCATCTACAAACTGATGGACAAAGTGAAAGAACAATTCAAACTCTCGAGGATATGCTTAGAGCTTGTGTGATAATTTTGGAAAAGGATGGGAGAAACATCTACCTTTAGTAGAATTCTCTTATAACAATAGTTATCATGCTAGTATTAAAGCAGCGCCTTTCGAAATATTTTATGGAACAAAGTGTCGATCGCCTGTTTGTTGGGCTGAAGTTGGAGATATTCAACTGACAGGACCATAAATAATACATGAAACTACTGAAAAGATTGTTCAAATTCGACAGCGGTTTCAAGCTGCACAAAATAGACAAAGGAGTTACGCTAATACTAGACGTAAACCTTTGGAATTTGTAGTAGGATATCGTGTTATGTTGAAAGTTTCGCCTCGTCAAGGAGTTATTCGATTCAGAAAGAAGAAGAAACTGAATCCAAGGTATATAGGACCGTTCAAAATAACCAAAAGAATTGGCCCTGTGGCATATAAACTAGAGCTTCCTGAAGATCTTAATAATGTTCACAATACTTTTCATGTTTCGAATCTGAAGAAGTGCTTATCAGATGAATCTTTCATCATACCGATGAAAGAACTTCAACTCGATGATAAGTTAAATTTTATAGAAGAGCCGGTGGAAATTATGGATAGAGAAGTGAAACGCTTGAAGCAGAGCCGTATCCCAATAATTAAGGTACGATGGAACTCGAAAAGAGGACCTGAGTATACTTGGGAACGTGAAGATTAAATCCGAGCTAAATATCCACATCTATTTTCTTATGATAATCCTAGTTCTAGTTAAATCTCGAGACAAGATTTTAAATAAGGTGGAGAGACTATAACATCCAGTAGTTTTGGTTAATGTAATATCCATGTTCATAAATAAAGAGGTGATTTTACTTAGAAATTTTTGCATTTTCACTATACTACATGACTGACTTATGGATCTCACTATCACAATTGCCACATGAACATATGCATATATGTTGTAAACACTATATATAAATCAAGTCTGAGTTCTAAAAGTTATCATATGAATAAACAATGAATAACAACAACTCAAATATAACAAGGATACCCTAAATTCCCATAGAAACCCTAGAAATCCCTTATAAACTAATATTTCAAGCAATATAACCACAAAATGACTATCAACTATTATTAAACACTCTACACTAATTCTAATACACCATATAAAGAAAAGGTAAATAATCACAAAACACTAATATTCACTAATCACAAGCTAATTACAAGAAAATGACCTAAAACCAAGATTATCATATAAAATCCAACCTATAATGAATTAGACTCTAATCTTTTGCAACAAAACATAAAACTCAACTAAGTATCATAATATGATCATACATTTATCTTAAACTAAGTTACAAATTATTAAAGCATAAAGTACAAGTTTTCAAAGCATAGAACCTTAATCTTATTTAAATAACCCTAGAATATGATCAACTCATATAAACCCTCAAACTAAGAATGTAGAACCCATAGAAGTCATAAACATATTATATAAGACTTAGAATAAGTGTACATTAAGATATAAACCCTAATTACCCAAGTTAGAAAATCATTAGGATTAATGACCTAAAACCCCTAATATTAAGAAATTTACATGGAATCACTACCTAGTTCTTTAAGGATAATTCTACAAATACTCATAGGACTTAATTATGATTATAAGGTTATATAAAGACAATGTAAAAGTACCATAATGCACAAGTTACAAGATTTCAATGCATGACTTGTAAATTAGGTCAAAATAGGTATTTTTACTCTTTAGACATGTTTACCTAAACTAAAACCTTAAACCAAGTGTGAGAACTCTTTGGACACTTAAGACACAATGTCTAGGACCTAAATTAAGTTTAAATCAATAGCTAAAAGGAGTATAATCATATTTTCTAAGATTAAACCCTAGATTATTTGAAAACCCTAATCTACAAATGTATACTTCCCATTTTCACATCAAAACTTTGTTAAACTTCAAACCAAGGACCCAAATCTCTTAAATAGAATTTCTAAACCCTTATTAAGCCCTAATCATTCACTGATCACTTTCCTAAGTCCCTAATCACCAAAAACAAAAAACATAAGTTACAAGCCCAATATTTTGAATCCAGTTTTGTAATTTCCCTCCAAAAACACATTTTCAAACTATTTACCTCCATTCCAAGTTTGAAAAAATGATATTTATCAATAACAAAATATTTTAGGAGTGTGAAAAGTAGGTGGATTATCTCCTTGCTTGCTACACATCACCATTCTTATCCTATGTATGTCGTGACCTATTTTGAACTACAAGGAAGGATTAGGACTAATCTATAAGCTATAAAATTATGTAGATCTTCACTAGACTTCATTAGTCACCCTGTATCTATATTACACGTTTAGATGCTTAACTTGGAGGCTAAGGGTGAAAACATGTATAAATAGGGGCGTATGTGCTTCATTTAAACTTCCACCCCGTTTTCTTTGTATCTCCTACCCATTCTCCATTTCCACATCTATATACGTCTTAGGAAATCCCACAAGACCAAAAACCTGGTATAGAAGCTAGGCATTGAATCTCTTGAAGCGTTGGTAGCAAGTTGTGTTCATAAGAAGCCATAAGGAGCCATTTTGGAGCTACCTAGATAAATCTATGTTAACCAAGGCTTTGATCTTGTAATAATGTTGACTTAGACTTGTTATAATGCCAAAATCATGTTAGAAAGATAATATAAAAGAAACAAAGTCATTTCATCATTTTAAAGGAAAGTTATAAGTTAAAGATGTCTTAAAACCCTAATTTTGTAATCTACATAAAATAATGAGAAAAAACCCATTTCAAAAGCTATAAATCTGAAGAAATGTTGTTATTCTGATTATAAATGTTTTCATAAACTTTGTTTTCAAATCCTAGATCATTTGGATCATTTTTGAACTTGTTATGTGATTTTTACAAGTACAGGGACTAAAACTGTCATTTTTGAAACTATAAATCATTTTGGGCCAAAAGTGTCATTTTATGAAATTAAAAGTTATAAGAATAAATGTCAAGTTTGAGACCCTAAGGTTAAATATTGAAGGTTGAAATTGCAATTTATGAAACTATATACTTAAAGGGTAAAAAGTGTAAATACACCAAACTATAACAACAAGGGTCCTTTATGCCAATATTGAAACTCAAAATATAATAAAATATATTGTGTCATGTTAGTAGGGAGCTTTGTACAAAGATATTCCATCTCGATATTACGTTCTGACTGAGTGGTTGGGTTTACGATTTAAAGTGCCCTCGCTCCTCAAACGTTTATAGAATGGCTTTTGAGTATGATGGCCCGAACAATGATACTATTACTCCAAAATAATTCAATCAAAGAATGTTAATTAAATAGAATGAACGCAAAGACTAACACTTGATATATATGCATATTGTGTGTCAGTCCAGATTCCGTGAGAAGGTTGTGGTTGGATAATCAAAATACTCTATAGGATATGGTGAGTTTATAGCCTCACTTTTTAAAAGCTTATAAACAATCTAAAAACCCGTGAGTGGGATATATGCAAAACTAGAATACAAGTGTTTTGTATGTTGCCTATATGATTATTGACACTATGTTTACTTGTTGCCATCAAAAGTCCCTTTTTAATCGTGAACTGTTAATCATTTAATGAGCGCTAATATCGTGAATAGTACTATTGGAGACTGACATCTCCTATCTGGGCAAGTCTCACTTGCTAGCAGCTAATGGTTCATTCCTAGGCTAAACAAATATGCTTTATTTTGCTAAAATTTAGGATAGTCTAGCAATCTTCTTGCTTAAGAGTAATTTGTTGGATTTTTCTGATAATGTCTAGTCGCAGGTCATAAGCTAGTGCAATAAGAATAGATGAATTTAAAACTGGGTGTATAACACTGTAGCATGAGATTCATACTTGTATTCAAATGATGTTTAAAACCTATAAATTCACTCAACCTTTGTGTTGACTTTAAGCATATATCTCAGGTGAATGAAGACTGGCGTGCTGTGAAGGGTGGTGTCTTGAATAAGTTATCATTCTATCAATAAAACTAGATCTTTGGGAAACCTGTGTTTGTACAGCGTATGTACAGTTGTTTATTAGACTCTGATTTAAATAAATGAATGATAACACTTGTTTTATAAAAATGTCTTTTTGGCATTTTCTATTATTGTGACTATGGTACTATGAAGTAATACCCCAAATTAGCTTATGTTCCTATATGTTAAAAATGAGGGTGTAACATGTTTTATTAAAATGGAAAATGTAAATTTGAATATGGCATATTACAAATGCCATAGGAATATCCTTTGAAAGTAAAAACTTACCTCATATATTACTTCCCCACTAAAAGACAAAAGGGAGCGGAGTCTACTCCTACGGATCCTTAAATGTCTATGCGGTTCCATAGTGATAAGGAACCACATGACAATTAAGGAACCACGTACAGAGGGCCATTGGCCTTTGTCTCCTATATATAGTGGTTCAAATTTGCATTTTCCATAACCTTTTTTTGGACACTCTTTCTCCTTTCTAATTCCTAATCATTTGTAAATGATCACTTAATGTGTTAAGTATGTTTACTTATGATTATCCCATTGATCTCCTTCTTTACCTTGTCCAACGAGAAGATCACTCACACACTTGTGATGTGATTAAAGATGAAGCCTTGATGAAGATCATCCTCTCCTAAAGATCTAGTCATGTTCATCATTTGTTTTATTTGTGTCTTGTGTAGATCCAATGTATTTGTGTATACTTTGATTAGTTGTGTTAATCCATTGTATTAGTGAATACTTGGATTAGTCTTGTGTAAATCTATTGTATATGTGTATACTTGGATTTGCGTTGTGTAGATCCAAGTTACATGTGTATACTTGGATATGCATTTTTGAGTTGTAAAAGTTGTGTCTTGGTAGTTCTCACTAAGCTATAAAGTGACTTGTGGTTGTGTCTTGTGAGTTCTCGCTAAACTATAAAGGGATGTGTGGTTGTGTCCTGTGAATTTCTCACTTAGCTTCAAAGCGAAGAGTCGTGAAGATTGGTTCTATCTTTCGATTAGAACTCGACATCTAGCCTTATGTCGAAAAATGGTGAAGTAGGCAACGTTGTGAAGATTGGTTCTATCTTTCGATTATAACTCGACATCTAGCCTTGTGTAGTAAAATGGTGAAGTAGATGACGTTGTGTAGATTGGTCCTAGCTAAGATTAGGTCTCGACATTTAGCTTAGTGTCGGAAAATAATGTAAGCGGCGTTGTAAGGTTTTCTCCGCCAAGAAGGGAGCTTGTGGATATAGTGGAAATATCGAGTAAGGTGTATGAAAGTCCCTTAATATGACAATTGTCGAAACTATAACTCGTATAAACACAAAAAACAACGAAATACTTTTTAAACGCGTAATGCTTTATTAACTGTTATAAACAAAGTATTACAAAGTGCTATGAATACACCCGTTGAATGACAATAAGAAATGAACCCTAGAACAAGTAAACTAGATTCGAGATTCAAGTTTACAAGGGAACCAATGAGATGCTGGTAGACAGCTGAGGGCTTAGTGGTTCCAAAGTGAGAAAGAACTTAGATAATTTATTCAAGCACAAGGGTTGCCTTAACTCTTCTTTCTCACTCCTATTTATAGTAATACGAGGTTGCTTCCTTAGTGGGAGTAGTTGATGCGTGTCATCTTCTAAATGGAAGAGTACAACGTATTAAATGCATGTCTAAATCGAGACATACCTTTAAACAACTTTAGGTGAACAGTTCTGCCAACTGTTCACCTTTTGTCCCACTAGGTCGTACTAGGCTTTATCTTGAATCTCTTGTTTTGTTCCGCTTAAAACACTTAGTAGATTCTCCCGCCTAAACTATAAAGGATTGGACAAGGTTTGCTTGTATCAGACTTCTAGGGTTCTTAAGTGATCTCCGAGTATTGTCAACTCAGAGATCCTTGAACACCAGCACATTCCTTCTACATCCCAGCTATCCATAATCGCTGGTAAGTATGACTTAAGATTGTCTTCGACTTCTCTGACGTTGTCTTTGACTTGAATGTTCCTGGTGTGTCAGCTGAGGCTTTGCCTTCCGCTGGTCTGGTCTCTGTCGCTGGTCCTCTCAGCGATCAGTAACACTTAGTCTAATTTAAGCAAATCTAGACTAGGCCATAGTTAAAACTTTCATTGGCCCAACAATCTCCCCCTATTTGTTTATAAATTATACTAAGTCTAAAATTATTGTAAGTGAGTACACAGCTTCTTCTTACACATAATTTAACAAACATACCTCAGAGTTTTATTAAACATAAAGAACCTAGTCTATTACAAGAACACCCAGTGGTGTAAACATAAAACAAAATAAAGGTTCTTCAGTGATCGAGGCTTGGTCACCGATTCTCTGAGCTTCAACTTTGTCACTCCTAGAGTTAATGATCAGCTCAACTTCAAACTCAAAATCATCAGCTAATTTGAAGTTCCTTAGGATGCCCTGTTTGAGTCTGATGAGTTGGATAGTTGAGGCCATATGTAGTTCATTCATCCTCTGAAAGCAATACTCACAATTTCCATTCATGAAGACCATTCCTGTCTCTGGTTCTGAGTATACTTGGCCACCCACTGGTTTAGTGATCTCCTTGGGAAGTACAAGGTTTCTGTACATTCCATCTACTACAAAATTCTTAGTGACCAGCTTCTCTACCAGAGGCCCCATTTGGGTTTTCCTTTTTCTTTGTCCTTGAGAAGATTGTTGTTGTGATAGTTGAGGAGGCAGAGGTACCTTCAACTTCTTTGATTGTTTTTCATCATTTGGGCAGCACCAGGCCCAATCTTCTTTTGGGCAAGAGACAGCATTTCTAACCATTCGGAGAGGCCCATATCTCTAAGTTTAAAGTCACTGAAGACTTTGTAGTTGGTCAGTTGGTTTTCTCTGTATAAGGTCATCACTACTCTTTTGTCTTTGTCAGTGTAACATGCGTATGTGGTGATTTGACCGGGCTCTGCTCTTTGGTCCACTATTCTCTCATATTCCTTTTGAAGGTTGCTCCTTTTAACTTCAAGTTCTTTGAGCATATTCAGCTGAGCTTCCTTTACAGCTAGAGATAGTAGTTTGTTCAGAACTTCTTTGCTCTTGATTTCAGCAGCTCTAATGTTTGCTAACCTCTTTTGTTCCAAGATTTGAGCCTTTGCCTGCTCTGGGGTTAGTGGTGGTTCATCAGCACTTTTAAATTTGTTCAAGTCAGAGTGCCTGGCTGTGGATCCACCTTCTTCTTAGAGGGAGTGCAGGGTTGTTTCAGGTACCTCAGAGGCAATACCTTTTCCCTTGTCCTGTGCCACCTCAGTGATGGGGTTGAAGGATCTGATGGGTTTTGGTGTTGGGATCTCTTTTGAGGGTGCTGGTTGTTTAAGTGATTGATCCCCCTTAGATGGAGCAGTATCTGCTTCTTCTTCAGAGGTAGAGGTTGCTGTATTCTCCCCCTCAAGCATAGCGCCGGCAGAATCTGTGCCTGATCCAGGTTTGAGAAACTTAACAAATTCTTGATGAACAAATAAGCATATTTCTTTAAGTTCCTCCTGTAAGAACTCCTATAGAGGTTGTCTGGAAGGCTCAGATGCCTTGGCAATAGCAGAAACATTGGCTTTAACAGCTGCGGTGAGGACTGATGGCATGTATTGCTGAAGACTTTGGTTTAGAACTGCTGGAAGTTGAGTTTGCAAGGCATCTCCCAATAGTTGCTGAAGCAGTGCAGTCATAGAGGATTCCATAGATGAAGTTAGTGAAATCTCTAGGGGTGGTGGTAAGTTCCTCAGCAGCATGAGTGAGTGTTTGTAATTCAGAGAGGATGACATCATTTGTGACTTTAGGCTTGGTGATACTGATGTCTCCCCTCTTGACCCAGAGTTCCTCAGCGGCTAGTTCCTGAACATCTTTCATTCTAGGAACATGGACAGGCTTGAGGTGTTTCAAATGTTCAAGTGTTTCATTGCCCCCAGAGTACTGAGCCTCTGGTCCCATAGCTGCTTGGCAGCTAGTTCTTGAAAATTTGCCATTGATGGGAAGGAAATGGGCTTTAATTCTGATGTTACTTGGTCATCATCAACATCCATATCAGCATAGTCTGAAATGGTCAGGTCATCTTCAATGATAAAGACCTCATCTTCTGGCATGGAGTCAATGTCTGACATGGCATCCAGATCAATGTGGGGGGCTTCAGCATTATCATCACCAGCAATGGAATAGGCATCATCATTTTGCTGTTCTTCATGAAGACTATTAGTCTATTATGACATTTGTTAGTAACCAGTGTGAAATAAATATGAAGTTATAGATCGCCATTCGCTGCCCCTAGGAAAGCTAGGTGTGATTATCCAGCCCCCCCTAAGAATTTCACCTTGGGACTCTTTTAGTGTGAAACAGATATGTTGAAGGGTCACCATTCGCTGCCCCTAGGATAGTTGGGTGTGATTATCCAGCTCCCTCATAAGGAT
The DNA here is from genome assembly GCA_025667525.1 of Glebionis coronaria. Taxonomy (NCBI): domain Eukaryota; kingdom Viridiplantae; phylum Streptophyta; class Magnoliopsida; order Asterales; family Asteraceae; genus Glebionis; species Glebionis coronaria. Next base: position 594,508,143 of record CM046875.1, on the reverse strand, counting down.
TACTCCTCGGGACTCTTTTGATTTGTGAAAACTATGTGGTGAATGGTCGCCGTTCGCTGCCCCTAGGATAGCTGGGTGTGATTATCCACCTCCCCCTAAAGGATTGCTCCTTGGGACTCTTTTAATTGTGAGTTAATGGAGGTTAAAGGTCGCCTTTTATCGCTGCCCCTAGGAAGACTGAGGGTGATTATTCAGTCCCCCCAAAAGAATAAATTCTTTGGGACTCTTTTAGTTGAGGGTGATTATTCAGTCCCCCTAAAAGAATAAATTCTTTGGGACTCTTTTTCATATGAGGGGACCCAGAGACTCTGGGTCGGGACCTATAGCATGCACAAGTTGTTATGGACAAGAGCACAGTCCAGAGGGTGAAGGATCATCGGGGTGCGTTATGAGCACAAGTGAATCATATCCTAGTGTTAAGACCGAGTGTACAGATAATCCTAAGAGATCTAGGTGCTGACACAGACACTCTATGGGTTGAGGCAAACCCTAAGACTTCATCACTCTCTCCTACAGAATTTTGAGAGTGATTGTATGTGATCCTCCAAGAGAAAAAAAGGCGAACTAATACCTGAGAGATATCAGCGTTGAGAAGGTTCTTAGTCGTCTCTACTGACAAGGAGACACTAGACTCTGGTTGTTTGTCAGCTGTAGGCTCTTTAACCACATCCTCCAAAGAAGGGGATGGGTTCTTCTTGGTCTTCTTTGTCTTGAAAGGATTAACAGAAGGGGTTTCAAAGGAAAGGGGGATGTCTTTCCTCTTTTTCTTCTTTTCCTTGGGCACCTTGGGCTGAGAAGTGTACTACACAGAGGTCTTGGACAAAGACTTGTCAGTTTGTATTTCAGCATTCACCTCATTGTGAGGGATCAAGGGCTCTCCATTATCATCGAGTAACCCAGCAACCTGCATCATATGCCTGCTGAGAGGCACTTCATCCTTCAAGGGAGTCTTCAGAGAGGCGGGAGCGATGCGATAGGGAGAGAAGGAGTGAAGTTCATCATTTGTGTAGGTTTCACCAAGCATATCCTCTATGAGGAGAGAGAGATATATTGTGTAGCAGATGGTGGCCAGTCGATGCTTCTTCCCTTTTTTTCCAGCTTTGCGATGAGGTTAGTGTAAATTATGTGGGCGATCCCTATATCTTGCCCCCAGATTAAGCTGTAAGAAATTGCTTGCTGAGCACTATTGAGCTGATCATGTGACCCCTGGTTTCCTCCCAGACATTTCACGATGTACATCATCAACGTCCTCCAAGTGGGTGAAACGTAATTCACTTTGATCAGTGATTTGTTTTGGAAGCCTTGGGTGGTGAAGGGTTTTTCATCGTCATCATGAGGACGAAGGGTAGCCAGAGCCTTCTTCACTGTGGCGCTGGTAGGCACAGCGGACATGCCTTCATTGACTGGAAGTCCAATGACTTTGGAAAAAGTGTGGAAATCAAAGGTGAGAGGTTGTGGATGTGTAGAAAGGTTGAAGGTGATGTGTGATGAGGTTTGATTAACTTCAGCACTGTACCAGAACTCCCTCAAGTATTGGTGGTAGCATGTGGAAGGTTCTCTAGTAATGGCTTCAAAAATGGTGGAGTTCTTGAGGAAGGATAACAAAGGATGGTAGAGAGGATTTTTATGTTCCAAGAGTGCTACACAGTTGTTCACGGCGATCTTTCCATCGTTTATCCCAAAATCTACATTTGAGGCGGCCAAAACGGTGAACGAGGTGTTTGTTGATGAAGACGCCATTGTTGATGGAAGGAAGAAATAGAGGATGTGAAGAAGATGAATAGTATGTGTGTGTGAAAGTAATGAGTAATGTGATGTTTGAAAAATGAGTCAAGGGTTTTGATAAAAGGTTTTGCCGTTTTTAATTAAAGCATTAAATGCAAATGTTTACCTTTTAGGAAAAGTGGGACCCCTTGACTCTTCATGTGATTTTTCAGTCCCCTTGGAAAGTGGGAAAGTTGTTGACAATGAAGGACAATCATTAGAATTAAATAAGGGAATATATTAACTCCCATTGAAATGTAACTACCTCGTTACATTTAGTTCTATTAAATGCCCAGAGACATAGATCATTTATCAGATTTGTTTGCCAATATTGAGCATACCCAACTCAGCAACCAGCCTAGTAAAACTTGGCTCAGCTAGAGGCTTGGTGAAAATATTAGCGAGCTGGTATTCAGTGGGTATAAAATGAAGCTCAATATCACCTTTTAAAATATGGTCTCTGATAAAGTGATACCTGATGTCAATATGCTTAGTTCTGGAATGAAGTACCGGATTATTGGAGATGGCTATAGCACTTGTGTTGTTACATAATATGGGAACCTTTTCATAAATGATCCCATAATCAGCCAACTGACTTTTCATCCAGAGAACTTGAGCACAACAACCAGCGGCAGCTACATATTCAGCTTCAGCTGATAACATGGCCACTGAGTTTTGTTTCTTAGCACTCCAACATACTAACTTTCCTCCAAGGATTTAACAACTCCCAGAGGTGCTTTTTGTATCAAGACAGCACCCAGCGTAGTCAGAGTCTGAGTAGGCTTTGAGGTCGAAGCCTGATCCATTTAGATACCAGAGACCCAGTGTGGGAGATCCTTTTAAGTACTTGAAAATTCTGTTAACAGCTACAAGGTGGGATTCCTTGGGGTTAGCTTGGTACCTAGCACAGAGACATGTGGCAAATTATATGTCTGGTCTACTTGCTGTGAGGTACATCAGTGACCCAATAATGCCTCTATATAAGGTCTCATTAACAGAGACCCCTGAGTCATCAGCTCCCAAGTTGTTAGGAGGAAGCATGGGGCATTTCACTGATGCACAATCAGACATATCATACTTCTTGAGCAAATCCTTAACATATTTTTCTTGACAAATGGAAATTCCTTTTGAATTTTGGTTAATTTGAAAACCCAAGAAAAAAGTTAATTCTCCCATCATGCTCATTTCATACTTTTTGGTCATAAGTTTGGCAAATTGTTTGCTCAAGGTAACATTGGTTGAACCAAAAATTATATCATCCACATAAATCTGTACTAAAATGACATCACTCTTGGACCTATAAGTGAACAGGGTTTGATCAATGGTACCTCTAAAAAAATTATTTTCAAGTAAAATTTTTGATAGGGTTTCATACCAGGCTCTAGGCGCTTGTTTCAGCCCATAGAGTGCTTTGTGAAGTCTGCAGATGTGATCAGGATACTCACTGCTTTCAAACCCAGGGGGTTGATAGACATAAACTTCCTCTACAAGCTTTCCATTTAGAAAAGCGCTCTTCACATCCATCTGGTATACAGTAAACCCCATATAAGCTGCAAAGGCTAGGAAGATTCCGATAGCTTCCAATCTGGCTACTGGTGCAAACGTTTCATCATAGTCAATACCCTCAGATTGATTGTACCCCAGCACCATAATCCTAGCCTTGTTTTTAACAATCATGCCAGCTTCATCCCTCTTGTTTCTGTAGACCCACTTAGTTCCAACCACTTGTTTTCCAGCTGGAGCTTTTACTAGAGTCCACACCTTGTTCCTCTTGATCTGATTTAACTCATCTTGCATGGCAACAACCCACCCTTCATCTAGAAGCGCAGCAGCCACATTCTTAGGTTCATCTTCAGAGAGAAAATCAGCGAAAAGGCATTCATTCGCTGAGGCGATTTCTAGAGATCTCAATTTGCCTCTGGTGGTGACTCCCTCAGAGGGTTCACCAAGAATATTCACCAGAAGAATATCTTGGTTCCTACTCCATTTAGATTGAGGAGCAGGAGTCTTTGTGGGTTCAGGAGTCACTGCAGGTTCAATGAATGCTGGGGGATCTTCACATGTTATTTCTTCATCCATAATCTCTTCATCAAGGTGAGAGATTGGTTCGATAAGATCAACATTCACTACAGTGGGTGGAGTGATAGGTTCATCATTTTCAACCTCTGGAGTGATGTCAGAGATTGAGTGAGGATCAAATGCATGAACATAAGAAAAGTCCTTGTGACAAGCCTGAGATGATTCCTTGGGATTTGAGAAATCATCCTCTGGATATGATTTGACTTCATTGAAATCAATGTCACATTCTTCTGTGTTGGTGTGAGTAATGACAACATCTGCTTCATTAAAGGTGACATGGATGGATTATTCTAGTTCTTGCCTGCGAATGTTGAATACTCTATAGGCTCTGGAGGTGGGAGAGTATCCAACAAAGAATCCATCATCTGACTTTTCATCAAATTTTCCCAGGTGATCTCTATAGTTGTGAATGAAAACAGGGCAACCAAATACATGGAAGTAGCTTACATCAGGGGATCTCTTCCTATACACTTCATAAGATGTCTTGTCGTGTCTCTTTACAATAATAGATCTGTTTTGTGTGTAACAAGCTGTGTTCACAGCTTTACCCCAAAATTGTTTTAGAAGTCTTGATTCGCTAAGCATGGTTCTAGCAGCCTCTATGAGAGTTCTGTTTCTTCTTTCAGCGACACCATTTTGTTCAGGGGTGCCTGAGTTAGAAAAGTTATGTGATATTCCCTTTACATCACAAAAGGCTTCCATGGCATGGTTCTTGAATTCAGTGCCATTGTCACTTCTAATAGCCTTCACTCTGCAGTCATTGAAGTTCTCTATTTCTCTGATGAAAGACATTATTCTTTCAGCAGCATCACTCTTTCTTTTGAGAAAGAATACCCATGTGAATCTGGAGAATTCATCTACAATGACTAGTGTATGCTTGTTTTGATTAAGGGATTAAGGTTTTACTGGTCCAAATAAGTCCATGTGAAGAAGATGGAGGCACTTATTTATGGAGAATGATTGCTTTGTCTTAAATAAGGCTTTGTGGTGCTTCCCTTTCTCGCAGGCTGAGCAGGGTCTGTCTTTGGTGAAGGTCAGAGAGGGAAGCCCAGCCACTAAATCATTATTGGCCAGTTTGTTGATGTTCTTGAAGTTAAGGTGGGAGAGTCTCTTATGCCATAGCCAATTTTCACTATCAGATGCTTTGGCAAAGAGACAGGTGTTCATCCCTTCTGGACATGATGTCATGTCAATGACATACACATCCCTTCTTCTTGGTGCAATTAGAACAACATCATCATTTTGATTGAAGATTGTTCCTTGGGTCTTAGTGAACACAACTTTGAAACCAGCATCGCAAAGTTGACTGATGCTGATTAAGTTGTGCTTCAGTCCATTGACATAAGCTACCCTTGTAAAGGTTATATCGTTGCAATCCACTGAGCCATAACCCTCAGTAGTCCTTGAGGAGTCATCTCCAAAGACTACTTTTGGACCAGACTCCTTCTTATACCCTATGCAGATATTGTTTAACCCCTGTCATATGTCTGGAGCACCCGCTATCCAAATACCAAAAAGATTTCTTCAGATATTCCTACATAGATATAACAAAGCCAGATTAGTTTCTATGATGAACCCATTTTCCAGTGGGTCCATGCTGTCGCTGACCAGCGACATTGGGTCTTCTCTGGTTTCTATCTCCCCCTCTTTGGTTGCAGTCTCTAGGTTCATCACGCATACTTCCACAGATGTCACATCCGGGATAATGCTCGCACTCATCAGAGTGATGGTCAAAGAATCCGCAGTACTTGCATGGGGGATTTGGTCTATAACCCTGAGAATTGTCTCAGGGTTTGGGCTCAGCTCTTCTAGAAGGCCTGTGAGGAGTTTTAGACCTTAATTAAGTTCTGGTTCTTTGAACAGCAATAGTCTCCTCATGCTCTCTAGAGGTGTGCTTAGTAGACTCGCGTGTGATACATTTTGGTTTCTTTGAGCAGTCCTCAGAAGAATGATTTTTGAAACCGCAATGCTTGCAAGGCCTGAATAAAGCTCTCCCCTTAGAGCTACTAGATCCTTTACCAAGAGAGTTAATAGATGGACTGTTAACTCTGGGGTTGATTTGTTCTTTCAGCCCCTTTACTTCTTCCATCAAGGTGAGGAGAAGTTGTTTGGTGGGTGAAAGCTCTTCAGGGGGAGGAGTGGGTTTGTTGGATTCCTTGGCCACAAAAACCTTTTTGTGCGCTTTATCAGCGACTTTGAGAATTGAATTCCCTGGGGTTTTGGTTAGAGGTTTTGGGCCAACCAAGGAATCAGATGGGATAGCACCAGCGAGTCTTGGTAAAGCTGGTACCTCTGATTTCTTGTCAGAGTTTATCTCATCTACAGAGGTGGAAGATGGAGAAGAAACATCTGAAGGGACAAATTTAACACTGGGTACAGGTATATGATTTTTGTATCTACCCTTTCCCCCAATAGCCTGAACTACATCACCTGGTATGGCTTCAACAACTATTTCTTCCACTGTGGATTGAGCCAAATTCCATTTTTCAATGGTTTTTCTGAGTTCAGTGTTTTCATCAGTTAAAGAATCATTTTCAATGGACAATTTGCTTACTTCATTTTGAAGTTGATTTGCAAGATTCACAAAGGGTTTATGTTGATACAAAGGTTGGGTGATCCTTGCTAGACCCGAATTAGGCTTAATTCGGGTTGGCTGGACTCCGGCTCCTGCACCAAGTGAATCGTATAGTTGGGATCGTGCACACTAAACAACACGCGTTAGGCTTATCGTGGGAATGTTTCCCACGATTAGACTCCGGCGTGAGAGTAAGTAATCGGTTAGGGTTATAGGAATCGGATGAGAGTTTGAGAGTGTGTAGAATGTAATACCTTTGTGGAACCCTTGGGGGATCCTTATATAGGCAGTGAAACCCTAATGGGCTGTCACTGATGCTTCGGCCCCAAGGCAAGGATAATCACCAAATTTAGATTGATTGTTATCTTCTAATTATGGTGAGTGAATATCCTCTCCTTTGGGATAAATCCTAATCATAGTAGGAGTATGATTCTGTCTAACCCTGCACCGGGCATGTCGGGCCGTGGGCCGCACACGTGTGTGCGGTTATTGTTTATCCAAGCCCATAAGCTCAAATAACATTATTCCCATCCATCTGTGATGGGCCGGATACAGGTAGTACCCGTGGACCGGGTTCATGACCCGGCTAGGGACTATACGTCATCATGTCCCCCAAGTCTAGTTGTTACAGCCGTAGGCGTAACCTCTAGACTATCAAGAAGCTCCCTGGACGTACCAAGAAAAGATCTTTTGAGGGAATGATATTTATCAAAAATTTGTTTTGGCCGCACACGTGGCTGCCTATCTTTAGGAGTTTATTCCAATGGTACCTCAGCCGCACGTGACGACCGAGACGAATTAAATGTAGCATTGAATTTGGTCTTACGTAAGACCGCATATCCCGACATAATTGACTGTTCACCTGCCACTTGACTGACAACCTGCAAACAGTCAGAACCTCGAGCGACGTAAACGACTGAGTCAGAAGTGACCCGTGGGTCCCACCTGACTTTTCACTTGCCACTTACACCCTAGCCACATGATTAAGGATAGTGGCAAACACGTGTCATGCATCCAACAGACCATGACTCACAAGGCAACCCTATAAATAAGCTACCCCTACAGCTGTGTGTAACACACAATCCTTTTCTCCATTTCTGCCATTAAAGCTTTTCTTCTTAGCACCATTTTCTCACGCACGGATCCCTTCCATCGCAGGTTAGAATACCACGTCCTTAACTTTTTATTTAGTAATTGCCCAAAGAAACAACCTCTCCATTGGATCCGTGCTCAATGTAATGACCCAGGAGCAATTAGATCACTTTTGCAGCAATTACTTCATCCCTACCAATCTACACCCTTCTCTCCCTGGTGCCGGAGACCTCATAACTAAGGCTCCGCAGGGAAAGATTGGCCTATATACTCGTCTTTTCGATGCGGCCAACTACCGCATTCCTTTCACTCGTTTCCTCATAGATCTCTTAGGGTATTATGATGTACATATTAGCCAGCTTCACTGTATAGGCGCATGTAAGGTTAGTCAGTTTGAAATCCTTTGTCGCGCTAGAAAAATCCCTCTAACCGTAGAACTATTCCGGCTATTTTACACCCCCAGTATAGTAAATGGTTGGCTATCTTTAAGAAACGATCTCCCAATAGCCCCCAGTCCCATAATAAGCCCATGGACTCATTGAAAAACTAGTACGACCATTACTTTTTCATTGACTCGATAGTGTGGCCGGCCGACTATGTCTTTAAACATAGGTTATCTCATGACCCTCTTCCGCACGCCAGTACATATAATCCCCAACATTCCCAAGAAATAGATAGGAATAGAACAGGGTTCCATAGAAACCTCCCCGAATCATTCCTCTGTTTGCCAGGGATTAGCCGCAACTATTTCGGCTCGTCCAACAGATATCCTGTGTTTTGGAGGAGGCATGGTGAAGGTAGGTTTAGCATCCGTACATCAAAGACACATACATTTATCTGTTAATGCCTAACATACTTCGTTTATTGTAGCAGAAATGAACTTCTTTGGAATCCTACATCAAGGCGATCCAAAGCTTATACCAGAGGGATCCCGTCCCAGACGGGAGAACGAGCTACCCCTCCTCGAGCATACCCGAAACGTGACGGTTGCCCTGGAGGCCGTGCCGGACCCCCATTCAGACGAAGAGGAAACAACGCTCCTGAGAACCCCCGTGGATTTTGACAATGAGGATGGTGATCATATGATGCTTGAAGATGAAGCTGGGCCCTCCTCGCCGCCCAAGACTGCTACCCCCGCACACGGGGAATAACAAGGTGACAACCTTGAGAGGACCACCTCCAGTCTGCGCCAGATGTTAGGCTATGACGAGGAGGAAGTGCATCAAGCAGACGAAGAAGGAGATGAGGAAGAACCGCATCCCGCCCCTAAGCGTACCCGCAAGAAAAACAAACGGGTGAGAAGAGTTGTCCAAGCCGAGGTTGGTGAATACAATGCCCCACCCAAAAAACTGCGCGAGGACCACCCCCGCTATCAATCTGTTGGGAGCACCACTCAAGCATCCGAAACGGTGCGGGCCGCGCATGTGGACCCGGTCACTCAAGTTCCCCCGACTACATCAGAACTAGAAGGGAATAATATGTAAGTCTACCCCTTTTATTTACTCAAAACATCCACGATCTAAGAGAAAGCCATGGCTTTCTTCAAACAATACTTGATACTTATTCCAATTGTATGTATGTAGAGATGAACAAGCTGGTGTTGCGCCTCCCCCCGATGCACAGAAAGAGAAGGGGAAAGAGAAGGAAGTGGAGAAAGAACATGTGCTGCATACAGCCGCAACCAGATCCGGCCCTGCCTTTGAGGAAGGTACCCCCACAGCTTCCCAAGAGATCCCAATGTCCGGCCCTCATCAACCGTTCAATCCTATCTGGAAGATCACCACTGCGTCGCGGATGAGAGAGGCCGAGGAGTGCCGTGAGTACCTTAATAACTGCATCCCCCTGGTTTGGTACGAGATGTAAATGTACTAAGCCATGCGGATCTGGTGGATGAGTACAATGGCGCCTTGGTGCATCAAATGGCGATGGGTACTTCTATGAGGGTAAGATTTGAAGCTGCTTTAGAGCATGTGGAGTCCCTCAGGAGGAAAGCTGGCCGAAGAGAGAGGATGATTGAAGACAATGAAGCCCAAATGCCGCCCTCCAGTCCCAGCTTGCTACCGCCGAGGCGATTGTGAAAGAACAATCGGCCCGTGCCAATGCTCATGACCAACATGTAGCCGAGCTTGAGACAAAACTTGAGGCTGCATCAACCAAGGTATGTATCCGCGCCGCATCACTCCTATGCCATAATAACCACCATTATAATAAGTGATGTATCTCATACAGGTGACCGCGGCAGAAGCGTCAGCCAAGTCCTCATCCAACCAAGTGTCCATGCTCACCAAGAAGCTTGAGGATGCCCATGCGCTGATCCAGGGCGGGGAGAAAATAAAAGAGGAGCTTGCTTACGAGAGGGCCGTGACGGAACAACTGAAGGAGGCGTCCACCCAGAAGGATGTGTTAGTAAATGCCCTCCTCTCTGAGCGTGACAATGTGTTATACCCCCAGCTATTAGCAGCCGTTGCCGGCCGTAGGTGGATGGTGGGTAACGGGGCGCATTTGGCCGTAACCAAGGTGTTGGAAGCCCCTGAATTCGTTCAACAATTTGCAGACCTCTTGTCAGATGGCATTGACCATGGTCGCCATGAAGGAATGGTCATGGCCGCATAGCTAATAAGGAAGAAGCAAAACTTCACAAAGCATGCCTTCTTCAACACCGGAGCTGCTGACAAGATGACTGCTTCTATGGCTGCAATGCGAGATCTCCACTATCCCTTCTTGGCCGAGCTGGAAGCCACCAAAGATGCGTCCAACATGGAGATTATGGAGAAACTAAGTCTTGGTGCATTTTCTCAAGGTGAGGTACATTCCCGGTCTCCCTTCACCCCCTCCCCCAGCCACCTCACTCTTCCTATTTATGAAGATGTAACCAGAATCGTAGTTGGTGAACAACCATTAAGCGAGGTGCTGGAGAGGAATGTGGCTCAAGCTATGGGGCGGAAGGAACGTGGTGAGATGTCATCTTGTATGGCTGAGGAGCGATGGGAGATAGGTAGATTTCTCCCCCCATGTAGGGTGCCCTTAATTTGTTATCTCTTGGATAATTTGGTTTGTAACTGTAAACGTTTGTCCGTGGATGTCCACGGTACCTCATGATTGTAAACACTTGTCATGCTATGTATAAGTCCGTGGTAGGCACGGCAATTTTGATGATTTGGAAACTTGTTTATATTCTTAAGATATCATGTATCTGTGTCGCGTGACATGTCACGTCCTACCCAGAATAAAACTAAGTCTATACTTTACTAGACGTGCGAGGTGCGTCTTTACCATGCAAAGCACTGCGTGAGCGCGACATATGGAAACTTATCACAACGTCTCGTGAATAAGGTGTCTAGTAAGGATACATGATCCGCGTCACTGGGGTTGCATCCCTCTTATGTGACAAGTTGAATTATTAGGTTCACTTAATCCTCTTACCCCACCTGGAGGCGCATTGTACATGTACGGTATTGAATGAATGCATATGAATAAGACATGGCACATTATAATAACAACAATTAAATCCATATGACTATAACTGAATCTAAAGAATTAAAACAGTTTGCACAAAACAAGTCGTGAAGCTAGCTAGGCACCACGACATTTTATTAGAACGTTTACATTTTTTGTTTTAACAAGAATGGGAAATCCTAAAAACAAAAAAGAACCTAAAAAAACATAAGAAACAAGACAAAACATGGATCTTCATTAAAGCCAGATATAGCGAAGTATCCATGCGGAAGCCGTAGCTTTCAAAGATAGCACCTTTTGAGATTGGAAATATTCCATGTGCGTTCCAGATCGTGGCCATCCATGTCACGTAACTTGTACGCGCCCCGTCCTAAGGCTTTCGTGGCCTCATACGGTCCTTCCCACTTAGGGCCCAGCTTTCCTGTATCCTCCACTCGGCATGCTTCATTAGCACGATAGACATAATCTCCCGGTCGGAAAGAAACACCTTTAACCTTGGCGTCATAATAAGCCTTCAATGTAGCCTTGGACTTGGCCTCATTAATAGCCGCTATCTCCCTTTTTTCCGCCAACAAATCCAGATTGATCCGGAGTTGCTCGTCGTTCGTGACGACATTAACCTCCGCCTTGCGGATGGTAGGCATTCCTATTTCTGCTGGTATAACAGCTTCAGTGCCGTAGGCCAATGCGAATGGAGTGTCCCCGTTGGCTGTTTTGATCATAGTCCTATGCGCCCATAGAACATATGGTAGTTCGTCCACCCATTTGGCACTTCGCTCCTCCAAGCGCGCCTTGATGCCGTTTCCCAAGCTTCTATTTGCTCGTTCCACAAGACCATTTGTCTGCGGGTGCTTAACAGACGCGAAGCGCCGTTTGATATTCAATGCTGCGCACCAGTCCTTGAATGGATTATCCGCGAACTGCTTCCCGTTGTCCGAGATGATTTCTCCCGGTAAGCCAAAACGACACACGATGTTCTCCCAAACAAACTTTTTAACTTGTTTGCCTGTGATGGATTTGACCGTCTTGGCCTCTATCCAACGTCTAAAGTAGTCCATTGCGACAATCAAGAACTTAACTCCCCCCGCAGCTACAGGAAATGGCCCTACAATGTCAATCCCCCACTTATAAAATGGCCATGGGGATGTAATAGGTGTAAGCTCCTGCTGCGGATGTCTTGGTACCGGCCTGTGCACCTGGAAATCGTTTCATTTGCGAATCATGTCGCGTGCATCCCTATGCATAGTAGGCCAATAATATCCTTTGCGTAGAGCTCGGGCCACTACGGATCGGGGACCCGCGTGCATGCCGCATAACCCTTCGTGTATCTCACTGATCACGTAAGTAGCCTGTCGTGGCCCAACGTACCGCAACCACGACTGCAAGAAAGAGCGCTTGTAAAGAATACCTTCTCGAAGCTCGAAGTGCTGCGACTTCCTTCGAATGCGCCGTGCCGCTTTTTCCTCGTCCAGCAGGGTTTCATTAGTCAAATAGTTGATGATCGGGGTCATCCATGTAGGTCCGTCCTCCTCAACTATAGCAGCGACCTCCCCTTATGTTATGGACTTTTCCTTGAGTATTTCCACCAAGACTTGCTTGGATAAGTGGGCGAAACTTGTAGACGCGATCTCGCTAAGAGCGTCCGCCTTCTTATTTTCACCTCTCGGCACCTGCTTGATAGAAAACTTACTGAAAGCCGCAATGAGTGATTTGACTTTTTCCAAATATCGAACCATGTTATCCTCCTTAGCTACGTATTCTCCCAGAATGTGGTTCGCGACAAGCCCTGAGTCCACGTAGGCCTCAAGGTTGCGGACTCCCATTCTAGCGGCGATTTTTAAACCCGCAATCAACGCTTCATATTCTGCCTCATTGTTGGTGGTTGTGAATTCGAAACGAAGGGCGTACGTAAACTCCATTCCTTCAGGATTCGTAAGGATGAGACCAGCTCCTGACCCATCCGTACACGAAGATCCGTCTGTAAATAATATCCATGGTTCTGCAGGAGTTTCGTCTTGCTGTACGATTGATCCCTCTTCATCCGGCTTCTCTATCAAGAAATCTGCCAAGATTTGGCCTTTAACAGCCGTCCTTGGTCTATAAGATATATTGTGTTCTCCCAATAGAATGCTCCACTTCTGTAGCCTACCTGCAACATCCGGTCTAGAGATGACTTGTTTTATTGGTTGGTCAGCAATGACCATAATTGGGTGCGCCTGAAAGTATCGGCGTAATCGTTTTGTAGCAAACACTAGTGCCAAAACCAATTTTTCCATAGAGGAGTAATTCAACTCCGACCCTTGTAATGTTCTACTTATGAAGTAGACCGGAGTTTGGACCGTGTCCCTATCCGTCATGAGTACCGCACTTATTGCTCCATGTGTGGCTGATAGATACATAATGAGCTCCTCCTTTGGCCGGGGAGCTACTAGCATGGGGAGAGATGCGAGGTGTTGCTTGAGTTGACCAAAGGCTTCCTCAGCTTCCTTTGTCCACCGCAAGTCTCCCTTCTTAATGCACTTCTTGAGTGTTTTGAATAGGGGGAGTGACTTCTACTTCTTCCTCGGTCGATGGTCTGCGCGGCTCCTTGTTAGGGGGATTGGGCGCACTCCCTAGATCAGGATTATCCAAGGTCGAAGTAGGTGGTGGGGTCATGGAGAACGTGCTCGTCACCCCCATGGACTGAAGACCACTCCGGCTGTTTGGTCCGGCAGCTTGATGGCTAGGGGATCGATTGGGAATGAGTATCCCTTCCCCTTGGGACTTCCGATTTCCAGGATTTGTGTTCCTGGGATTTCCCTGCGGATGCCCCTTCGTCATTGAAGATTCAAGATGGGATTTTTGCTCTAGCTTAGTGTAATGGTCCCACGGATGGCGCCAACTTGTTGATACAAAAGTTGGGTGATCCTTGCTAGACCCGAATTAGGCTTAATTCGGGTTGGCTGGACTCCGACTCCTGCACCAAGTGAATCGTATAGTTGGGATCCTGCACACTAAACAACACGCGTTAGGCTTATCGTGGGAATGTTTCCCACGATTAGACTCCAGCGTGAGAGTAAGTAATCGGTTAGGGTTATAGGAATCGGATGAGAGTTTGAGAGTGTGTAGAATGTATACCTTTGTGGAACCCTTGGGGGTTCCTTATATAGGCAGTGAAATCCTAATGGGCTGTCACTGATGCTTCGGCCCCAAGGCAAGGATAATCACCAAATTTAGATTGATTGCTATCTTCTAATTATGGTGAGTGAATATCCTCTCATTTGGGATAAATCCTAATCATAGTAGGAGTATGATTCTGTCTAACCCTGCACCGGGTATGCCGGGCCGTGGGCCGCACACGTGTGTGCGGTTACTGTTCATCCAAGCCCATAAGCTCAAATTACATTATTCCCACCCATCTGTGATGGGCCGGATACGGGTAGTACCCGTGGGCCGGGTTCATGACCCGACTAGGGACTATACGTCATCAGTTTAAGATTTGTTAATTTAGATTGACAAAGATTTAACTTTGTTTTAAGACTATGAAACTTGTTTAACAGGTTTTTTCTTTGCTCTTCCACAAAGTGGAGGTCAACTAAGGTATAGTCACTGACATGGTCTCTATTAGGACCTTCATGCATAGATAGCAGTCTTTGTACCTTTTTCATGGTGACGTCCACCCATTGACCAGATCTTGCTTTGCTTTTTCCCACAGCAGGTTCTTCATCAACGACAACCATAAAAGCTCTAACGGTAGTGGTTCCTTCATCCTCAGATGTAAGGGGTTCATCATCCCAGTCGAATGAAGCAGCAATCAGACCTTTTTCAGTCTTCTTAACATCCTTTTTCTTAGCTGCATCTTCAGCTTTCTGGTTGAGTTTCAACAGCTCAGCTTTCAAGGCTGTGTACTTAACTTTGTAGTCCTTCTTCCCCTCTGAGTCAGAGTGGGAGGTTTGCTTGAAAGGTGAGGTAGAAAACTTCTTCTTGCTGTTGTGGTTGTTGCTTGATGAAGGAAAGCTTGGAGAGGAGGTTTTGTTTGACCAGCAATCTTTCTGAAAGTGACCAATCTTTCCACAAGTTTAGCATGACACCTTGGATTTATCAACCTTAGCAGCTCCAACTCTACCAGATCTCTTGTAGTACCTCTTCTGGTCAGCTAGAAGGGCTCTGTCATGGAACTCAACATGTAATTCATCAAGAAATTCTTGGCTGCTTCTGGTGTCCTCTTCTATGTCAGAATCGCTGTCCTGAAAAGAATGGTTAGCAACAAGAGCTTTCGAACCAGTGATATTGGTGGTAAACCTATCAGTATCTGATTTGTAAATGGAGTCAATTAGCCCTTCTTCATAGTTATATCTACCAAACAGTTGGGATAAAGTATCACTTTTGATAGCATTATTTGCTCTTAAGGTCTGGTTTAGGCTAAGCCGTTTTCTAGGTAAACTATTGACAAATGTAGCATTAACCTCAGCCTTAGGTAGAACAACTCCATTGTTTCCCAGGTCATTCAACAAAATCTTAAGCCTAGTATAAGTTTGAGCAATAGTTTCTGTTTCCAAAGCTTTAAAAGCATTAAACTTAAGTCTAAGGGCTTGGATTTTGGTTTCTTTTGTTTCCTTTGGACCTTCATACCCTAGAACTAACTCGGTCCACATCTCCTTAGCAGAGTTGCATTTTATGATGGACTTCATAATGTTCTTGGGTAGGCAAGAGACTATGATACTTTTGAGTCTCTTTTCCTGGTTAGCCAAACGTCTATCCCGCTGGAGACCATTGCTTAACAGGCTTCTTGATGGGTCTCTCAGGGGTAGAGGAAACGGCCAGTGGTACATAGGGACCATTTTCTAAGATTTCTATCAAGAAGGGTTCTAAGCCATCTAAATATATAAGAAATTCACTTTTCCAACTTGAAAAATCTTCTTCATCAAACGCTGGAACATTTGACACATGTGACCCCCCACGAACATCAAGTAGTTGGGGAAGGTCATCATCATTATTACCAGTGCTTACAACCGGTGTAGGCATGGTAATAGATGTGGTGGCCGGTGTGGTGGTCGAAGTGGTACATTGACTGGTTTGACCAAAGGGTGGTGGTATAGGAGGTATAGTATCAGTCATATTAGGATCTTGATTTTAAAAACAAGAACGGTTTATAAAATGTTTTATAAATCAAACCGCTTTGATACCAATTGAAAGTCCCTTAATATGACAATTTTCGAAACTATAACTCGTATAAACACAAAAACACAACGAAATACTTTTCAAACGCGTAATGCTTTATTAATTGTTATAAACAAAGTTTTACAAAGTGCTATGAATACACCCGTTGAATGACAATAAGAAATGAACCCTAGAACAAGTAAACTAGATTCGAGACTCAAGTTTACAAGGGAACCAATGAGACGCTGGTAGACAGCTGAGGGCTCAGTGGTTCCAAAGTGAGAAAGAACTTAGATAATTTATCCAAGCACAAGGGTTGCCTTAACTCTTCTTTCTCACTCTTATTTATAGTGGTACGAGGTTTCTTCCTTAGTGGGAGTAGTTGATACGTGTCATCTTCTGAATGGAAGAGTACAACGTATTAAATGCATGTCCAAATCGAGACATACCTTTAAACAACTTTAGGTGAACAGTTCTGCCAACTGTTAACCTTTTGTCCCACTAGGTCGTACTAGGCTTTATCTTGAATCTCTTGTTTTGTCCCGCTCAAAACACTTAGTAGATTCTCCCGCCTAAACTATAAAGGATTGGACAAGCTTGCTTGTATCATACTTCTAGGATTCTTAAGTGATCTATGAGTATTGTCAACTCATAGATCCTTGAACACCAACACATTTCTTCTATATCCCAGCTATCCATAATCGCTGGTAAGTATGACTTCAGATTGTCTTCGACTTCTCTGACGTTGTCTTGACTTGAATGTTCCTGGTGCACCAGCTAAGGCTTTGCCTTCCGCTGGTCTGGTCTCTGTCGCTGGTCCTCTCAGCGATCAGTAACACTTAGTCTAATTTAAACAAATCTAGACTGCGCCATAGTTAAAACTTTCATTGGCCCAACAGTGTACTCGAGGAGTGGAGTAGGAACGAAGATCCAGCTTCGTTGTCGAACCACTATTAATCTTGGTGTCCTCCTATTAGGTCGTTTCTTTCCTTACTCTTTACTTACTCTCATTATTACATCACACACAACTACTTTTTGTCATTGTTAATGCATTAGAATCGAACCTAATCATTATTCAACTAGCTTTCAAATAAAAGGTAGTTTTGAGACAAACCTAATTGAAAGGAATTTTAATTAGGACATAAACTGAGAGAAACTATTCACCCCCCCCCTTCTAGTTTCTACAATACACAACCCACATCTAAAACACAGAAACACAAAAACTCATTCAGCTTAACAAAAACTAGGATACTTACTCTTAGCAGCTTCCGCTTCGTCACTGTCCTGTTTATAAGCAGAAATCTCATCCACAACACTATGAAGAACGCTTTCAGATGAAATATCGGAACCTTGATCGACAGTGTGCCTGATCATTAGATGCATCAACCGACATAGAACATTTAACAACACCACTCCGATCACTAGACTCACTCGAATCCATTATCAAACCTGAGCAACTCGTAAAAACAACAATTCATAAAAATCAACCCTCCTTTAAGTTCATAATTCATAAGCTAACTATTTCATAAAAAAACAACAAAAATATTAACGAATTCAACTAAGTTCATAATTCATAAGCTTATTTTTAAGCGAACTGATAGATCGATCGGAAGAAGTAGCATAAACATAAGCTTATTAATAAGCTAAAACAATCAAATCAAAACCAATAGATGAATGTTACTTGATAGATCGATCAAAAGATCGTGATGGTGGATGTAATGGAAGTGACGGTTATAGAGAGAAAGATAGAGAGAGAAAATATCGACGGAAGATTGGGGACGAAGAGAGTTAGAGAGGGGAATAAGTGTGTTAAAAACGTATATATAGTCCCAAGATGAAAAGACTAAAATACCCCTACAATATAAAGTGGGGATTTAATCTTAACCCTTGGATGAGATTTTGAGGTGGAAGGTGGGGATGAGTCCCTTTGTATCTTAGAAAACTTTGGTATCCAAAAGAACTTAAATCTTAAAGATAAGTTATTGATGACCACCATAGCTGAATGATGAGTGTAAGTAAGGTTCTAGATAGCGTGAGGCGTGGCCTGACGGCATGGCCAAACTTCACGCCTTTGCGAGCCATGACGAGTCATGACGTTCTTAAGGCCTGAATTAAAGCGTCACAAAATATGAAAATATATGTAAAAATTATATATTTATATCATATTATAAATATATTGAGGTCACAAAAACTGTAATACATAAAGAATAAAGGTAAGAAACTATTTTTGAATCTATTTTTTTTAATTTTTATATAGCAAATACTATTTTTATTGAAATTGAATTTAATAAAGCCTCTACGCATCTTTTTTTATCACGATTTATCACGTTTTTTTACTTATCGTCTTGTTTCAAATCTTCAGCTCAAGCATTGGTCTATTGCATGGCGTGAAAGTCAAGTTTCACGCTTTTGCCAAGCCTTTTTAAAACTTGAGTGTAAGTGAATTGAATTAAAAGGAAAAATAAAGCAAAGGTGCAACCACGGTTAAATAGTTAATGTAAATATGTTGGAGTGAGAGCGGGGATGAGCATTTTTTATCGAATCCTGAAACTGAATCGGAATCGTACCGGAACTGTACCGATTTCTGATACCTGTATCCCGTTTGGTACGATACCGAGACTATGAAGTAAAGTGAAAAACTTCGGTACCACTAATTCAGTACGAGACTGATACCAGATCGAGAAATTCTCGAAAAAAATCAAGAAAATCTTGATTTCCCGATACCAGTACCGTAAAATATAAAGGGTGAGTTTGATGTATCCCTTTAACCCTATACTATCATGTTTCAAATAAGTCAAGGGACTTAATTGCAAGTACCACACTTTTAACCGGATCCAAACATCACGAACCTCACCATCTTACGTCATCATCATCACTACCAGATCCCAATAAACGAAAATGTTCAGCAAGAGCCTATCACTCCCGGTAACAGAAGACCACGCCGATGAATACTCCAGCAAGCTCCGCTCCCGCCCTCGTCGAAAACGCCGTAAATCGGACTATAATAATAAAACAAGAACCGATCGAGCTTGTTGTAAAAACTTAACCAGATTATGGCCGGTGGTGGTGTTAGTTTTGGCGGTTTTGTTGCTTTTGTTTGAAGCTACTAAGCTTTGGACATTCACTACTACTACTACTACTAGTGTTGTTGAGAAAAAAGATAATGTTGTTAAGGTTAAGAAAGATTTTAATAAGAATGGGACTGTCGGGAAGTCTGTTGGGAATTTGAATAAATTTGATGCTCCTCGTAAGTTATTCTCGGATTGTTTTGTTTTTTAATTGTGTGTTTCTTGTATTTGGTTTCGAGTTCTGATGAGAGTGTTTAAGTCTTTGCTGCATATGAATCGTATAAATTACTGGTGCGCAATAGTTTTATTCTGTGTTTGGCCCTGACCATTTAGGAGCCCATTGTTTTTGAATTGTGTGTTTCTTGTATTTGTTTTTGAATTGTGGCTTATTCATAATAAACTTATATAAGCCCATAAGTCTCAAGACAAGCCACAAAAATTCAGGTTTATGAAATATGAGCCGAAGCTGGGTATTTTCGGGGTTATATTTCATTAGACTCAATTTTGTGGCTTATTTTGTGACTTATGGGTTTATATAAGTTTATCATGATATAAAAATAAAAAACTTATATAAGCCAATAAATAAGTCTCCAAATAAGCCACAAATTTTGGGGCTTATGAAATATGGGCTTACGTTTTATAAGACAAAACAAACACCCCCTAGGTGTCTGCTCCTCTTACAAGCTAGCTTTTTGAGTGAGTTCTACACTTGGACTTATGAATCGATCATGTCTTAAATGCTTGTATGGCCAGCAACAAGTAGCTTTCTCTATTTTTTTTCGGAATGGTCATTTCCCAACACTCCATGAAGTAGCATTTAGGAGCTTTGAGCATTTAGAAGCTGATTTACACATTCTTATTACACTTACACCTATGTTGCCAAATGTTTTTATAGAAAGAAACTGACTACTGGTACTTTTTCCAAACACACCCATCAAGTGTTAATGATGTGAAAGTAGCCGCTTATTGTCAAACAAGCTATTTATCTTAAACACTAAACGCCCCAGAATGCTCGAAAACGCTTTAGTAAAATTAGTATTGTAACTGATTGGAAGAAAATTACTATGTGTGATTGTGTCTTATACTGAAGCTAAGCAATATACTCGTGTTATATAGTTAGTGTAATAGGCTCTGATGTACTCTATATCGCTTTTTGATTGTTTGTAGCATACTTTTGAAGCTACAGTATCCTTGCAAAGTATTTTATGTGATTTTCCCTGGTTAGACATATTAGTGATTTAGTGGATCTGGTGACGGATCATGCCATGTGAGGGAACAATGTCAAGAGGAATACTTAAGTATCTCCAAGATCATCGAAGACTCTAAGTAGTGAATGCATTAAATATGAACGAGCTAATATCCCTTTCGAAAATTGTAGATATAACTTAGGTGCTGTTCCGTTTGCATATCGGGATTACTATCAGTATAGAAATTGATAAGAAGGTAGAATGGAAATAGTCATGAGTTGAGATATCAAATTCAGTACAAGTGTTTGGTTAGATAATGAGATTTTTTAATCTTTGATAGATTTGGAAAGGAACCCTTCAGGTGAGGTCTAGAGTATGCCCCAATATATGGGTATGGCATTTCTTTAGAAAACTCAAACATACATCTTTATTCGAAATTAAACCATTCCTTTATTCTGAATCCGGTGTACCAAACACACCTTTATAATGCGTCTTCAATTAGGAATTGGTTTTATTGATTGTTATGCAATATACTAGGCCTGTGTGAGATTCTTATTGATGTGATGTGTTAGAGGAAAATATCTTCTTTTGTTCTTTTCTGAAGTCTTGTGTGCTGCGGAAGTATTTTGCTTTATGACACACTTTCATACAATGTATCAGGTTGCTTGAAGCTTCTACCTCCAGAAGAACTCCAGCATCTGGATTTTCCGCCCAATAAAGATTCATCTACACCTATTAAGAGAGTAAAGTATATGTCGGACAGTGATACACCCGACGATACAAATTCTAGACCTGAGTTAGGGACCACAAGGTTTAATCTGTTTACAGGTTACCAAACTCTTAAACAGAGAGAACAGAGCTTTAAGGTACAGTGTCTTTTGACCTAACTATGTAGTAACATTTAATTCGGGCAGTTCATATTTGTCTAATTCTATCAATAACTCATATCACAGGTGAATGAAACTGCATGTGTACACTGTGGTTTCTTTAGTGAGAGTGGGGGTTTTACGATATCAAATGAAGACAAAAGTTACATGGAAACTTGCAAAAGTGTAGTTTCTACTTGTGCATTTGGTGGTGGAGATGATCTGTATCAGCCTATTGGGATGTCAGATGCATCACTTGAAAAGGTCTGCATATCGAAATGCAATAATTTATATTAATGTTAATGCCACTAATCTTAATAATCTCACACACTAGGTTCATACAGGTCGGCTATGTAGCATTTTGGGATGAAATTACACTCGCAACACAGCAAGAACAGGGACATATAGTTAATGAAGATGGTTTTATTGGCAAGTGGCGCATCGTGATTGTTAGAAATCTTCCCTTTAGAGATCAGAGGTTGAATGGAAAAATCCCAAAGGTATACTTTTTTCTTTCTTTCCAATCCGTTTTACCAGTCACTTAAGTAATGAATATACATACTGATTGATGCTCACGCTCATGTCTTAGATGTTGCCACATCGTCTTTTTCCTAATGCAAGATATTCAATATGGGTAGACTCGAAGTCCCAGTTTAGGAGAGACCCAATGGGAGTATTTGAGGCACTTTTATGGCGTTCAAACTCTATGTTTGCAATTTCTGAACATGGAGCTCGTAGTAGTGTATATGATGAGGCAAAGGCTGTTGTTAAGAAAAATAAAGCTACTCCACAAGAAGTGGAAGTACAGATTACTCAATATCACCATGATGGCCTTCCTGAAGAAAAGAGATTTAATGGCAAAAAAGGTGTGATTCAAATGTTCAAATATCACAATGACCAAAAAGTTCAGAAAGAAAACCAACATAGTTTCACATTTTGCAGGAGATTAACGTTGTATATTTTTAACAAGCCAAATGATTTATTTTACTCACGGAAAATTTAGGGTCTTCCCAAAAATTGGGAAATTACAATGGGCTCCTGTAACATTTTTACTTTCTACAGGCCACAATTTTAAAAACCATACATAATTTGGTAGTTTTTAACAGGATTTATTTGACTCCAAAAGTAGTTTAGATATTTATTGTAAAAAACTAGGAAAATACGTTGGTTTTTCCGACATTTGACATGTTAAAGGAAATTGAGGCCCCTTTTTCTTGAGCGGTTATATTACGAATGTATGATTCATTAATACCATGTTTACTTTTTTTGCAGCTTTAAACGAGGCTTCAGTTATTGTTAGGGAGCATAATCCAGTGACTAATCTATTCTCGTGCCTTTGGTTCAATGAGGTTGTTCGATTTACCTCTCGTGACCAGCTTAGTTTTCCATATGTTCTTTGGCGGTTAAAGGTGTTAAAGAATATAAATATGTTTCCGGTTTGCATACGAAAAGATCTTGTTAATAGCATGGGTCATATACGGAAGGCGAAGCCGTTAGGTGCAAATTAGTGAAGCTGTTCGTTATTCTTCTTTATCTTCTTACGCTGTGAAGTATTTATTGAACATACTTGCGCAAAAGCTACTTCTATTATTTATTTTTTGTACAACTGTAATTTATACTGCATAGGTGGTTTAGGCTCGACTGAAACTAGGTGATTTAGATGTCTATGATTTTTTTGGCTTGTGTAACAACTAGATAATCTATTTGAGAGTTCATATTCTTTTATGCGTTTTATTCTTGTTTGTATCCGAAAGTTTACCTTTTTCGCTTGCAACGCATCTGAATCCAAATTTTCAGCTATTACTATCGGAAGATCTGATTCATGAGAGTTATGCTGTTTTGATAACCAGTTGAACTGTTACTGCAGCAGACTTATGTGTATATCGTCCTGATTATGTGCAGCTGCTAAAAACCTCTGAATATAGTAGTCCTTTCCCTATAAGCTGCAGTTCATAATGTGTTAAGCTATATGAGCCATTGTCTTAGCGTGTTTAGCATTTTGCTTGCTAGAGCTTGTTTTTGGTTATTCTGTTTTGATTCGCTTTTCTAGTTTTTCCAGTATTTATAACATCACACAAGCTTCATTTTGCATATGAGAGTCATGTATATACAAAAAGTTCGAGGGACAAAAAATGTAACAACAATTTAAACTAATTTTCTTTTGGCAATTCTGTCATAAAACAACTTTTAAGTAGGAAAAAAAAATTAAGTGCCATTTTTTTTTTTGTTGATATTTCACCCCTTGGAAATTATAAAGTTTACTTAATAAACTCTTCATATTGTATACAGTTTACCATTGCTGAACATCTTTTTACTGATGAACCATTCATGTATAAAACCTTAGTAGAAAGGGGACTTAGCTACCTAGGAAAGGGTCTAAAAGGTCACCAGGATACCCCGTTAATGTCGAGTACATCTGAGTCAAAAAAGCGCTCCTTTCCGGAGAACCTAAACATGAAAAACCTCATCGGTTTAACCGTTTATTTGTTATATAACCGCAAACTTTTATCGTAAACAGCCCCAAAAGCGAAGGTTGAGACTAGTTCATGGACCAATTTTGCAAATCACATAAACTAAAACCATCAACCAATCTATGCATGGAGTCACAAACAGTTTCATAATGATCAATCTTAATTATATCCGTACATTTGTCCAATGATTATTATGATCTGAGGAACACACTTTGGATCTTCATCTTTGTGATTAATTTTGCCAATGATTTAATAAATGTGTATGGTTTTTAGATAGGATCTTAAGGACATTTGATCTAGGAAGAAATGGCAAAATCGAGCGCTGATGATAAGGAGCTTCGGCGAGCCTGTGAAGCCGCCATTGAAGGCAAACAGAATGTTGTAATGTGTATACGTGTTGCGAAAAGCAAGGGTGCATGGGGTAAAGGAAAAGTGGTTAAAGGTCAGATGGCTAAACCTAGGGTTCTTGCAATCACATGTAAGCTCTCGAATCACCTCGTTATTTCAGTTATATGTCATTAATCTATTCATACTGATTCGACTCAGACAATTGGTTGTTACAACTACCTCTTAACTATGGAAGTTTTTTCTAATATTGGATTTTTTTTACTTTTATGCAGCAAAAAATAGAGGTAACCGATTTAAGGCGTTTCTTCGTGTCTTCAAGTATACAAATGGAGCAGAACTTGAGGTATCGATACTTATAAATAATTTTTTATTGTTCTCAATCATTCACTTTATCGTACCTACAATGTGCAAGCGACTCTTCCAAATTCCAGTTTTAAAATACAACTTATGAGCTTTGAGAGTTTTGAGTGGAACACATATCTATCAAGGGGGACATATTTTGATGTGGCCTCCTCTGGTATTTATGGGCATATCACACAAATGATGATATTTCCTATGTAAACGCTTGTTTGTTTGGGAATTTACTCAGAATGGTAAATTCTATACTTGAAACAAAGCATATACTCTATTTGCATCGAGAAATAAGATCAGTTATTTTCACTTATGTCTGCAAATCCTTAAGCTAGCAAGAATGTACAAGTTGAAGCATCTTGCGAAGATGGAGGTCTTGACTAGTGACTCCAGTGGATGCACATTCATGCTGGTAATTGCTATTTTTTTCCATTATGGAAACTAATTTTTTTTGTTATGAAAGAACGGTTGTTATTTGACGTTTTTGATATATTAATCTGCCAATAGGGGTTTGATAAAATTAGAAACCAGCGAGTCGCTCCTGTTCAGTGGACCATGCGCAATATTGATGACAGGAATCGTCTCTTGGTTTGTATTCTTCATATTTGCAAAGATCAATTGGGTCGAATGCCAAAAGTAGTGGGTATTGATATTGTCGAGCTGGCTCTTTGGGCCAAGGTGCGTATCATGTTTCTAGAACTGTACCTTTTTTTTGTAACTACTATTAGTGCAACATAATTCTTTTGTTTGTATAGGAACATCAGTCCGCAGCTTCTAAGCAACAGAATTTAGATGGACTTTCCGGAGATGGACTTTCGGGAGGTGACGGTTCAGTTACAGTTGAAAATGATCTTGTGTCACAAGCAGAAGAAGAGGAAATGGAAGCTCTTCTAGGCACGTACGTATTTTTTCTATTCTAATTTTCTGTTTATAGTGAAAGTCACCTTATATACCTATATATGGTAATATACTGTTGTTACCATTGTTTCAAAATTGTTTATGAAATTGTCTGATGATGGTGGCAATTTAATTGTTCCCAGATATGTAATGGGCATTGGGGAAGCAGAAATGTTCTCCGAGAGGCTAAAACGAGAGCTTCATGCTTTAGAAGCAGCAAATGTACACGCAATTTTGGAAACTGAGCATTTGGTAGATGAGGTAAATCACTCGTACTGTATACATCAATAAGAATTCATTCCATTTTCAAATTTATAGCAAACCTTCGGTTCTGCAGGTGTTGCAAGGGCTTGAGTCAGCCACTATATGTACCGAAGATATGGATGAATGGTTGGCACTTTTTAATGTTAAGCTCAGACATATGAGAGAAGACATAGAATCTGTATGTCTTTATCTTTTCTACCTCAAGCTTGCTTTTATACAGTGATCTTATAAAATATATAAAATTACCCTCACAGATAGAAACACGAAACAACAAGCTGGAAATGCAATCGATAAATTATAAATCTTTAGTTACTGAACTGGAAAAGCTTCTTGAAAGACTGCATATCCCTCCAGAGGTTTCTGCATGTTTAGCAAGTGGCACATTTGATGAGTCACACATGAGTAAATATATTGAAGCATGTGATTGGATAAGAGATGCTTTGCGTGGTTTTGATTCTGATTTGGATCCAAGATTTGCAAAAACTAAAGCTGTACGTTTTTTAGATTTTACATTCTTTTTTGTGTCATAATGTTTTCGTATACTAATACATGCATCTGAGTCGCAGGTCAAGGAAAAGAGGGCGGAAGTTGACATTATAAAGTTGACGTTTGTACGAATGTCTTGTGAGTTTTTAAGAGACCATTTCGTCAAATTGGTGGATTCTGTAATGAGCGATAAAAGAAACTTCTCCCAGGTTTGTTAATTGTGGTGTCTTTTGAGGGGGACTATTTCCATAAAATAAAATGTCAGCGAACTTTTTCAAGTTATGCAGTTTTATGAACATGTCTTTTTTTGTACACCCAATTAATTATTAGATGACCTATTTTCCCATTCGGGTCATTTTGTAACCAAAATACCCTTAAAGGATACATTTTCTTTTAAATATATTAATATTTTTGTATAGAAATGTTTTGAATTAGAATACGATAAACTTTGTATTAAAATGTTAAGATTACTGATGGGACTCAAAACCATGTTATAATAAACTTTGTAACCAGAATATGACACGATGAATGAAAAAATACGTTAGTATTTACTACAAATTATCATTTTATTTCCTGCACTCTGAAGACTTTAGTACTGTAAACCAGATTTTTTTTACTGTTGTTTGACGTTTGGCAGCGTGGGCAACTAAAGAAGCCTGATCATTTGGATCTGCACAATAAATGCAGGATTTACGCTCCCCTGTTGCAGCACATGAAGGTTAAGTACATGGAAACTTCGAAAATAATAATAATCTTTTGTTTACCCGATATATGTATTTTAGATTCTGAATATCATTTATTCTCTCATGCGCTTCCAGTTTCTTGATAGAAGCAGCCTGACTCCTTTGAGGAAATCTTATTGTAATTCCATTAATCAGCTTTTACGGCGAGAGGTAAAGGCTCTCATGAAACAAAGGCATGTAAATTCAAATTAACTGTTTTTTAGAAATGTTATTTTATTTTCAGACTCGTGAGTTTGCCAATGAGCTTCGAGCTGGTACTAAACCACCAAAAGTTCAAAGTGTATGGTTTGAAGGTTCTTCCGCCCCTAATCCAAATGTTGACACATCTATGATTTCTGAAGCTTA
Organism: Glebionis coronaria; assembly: GCA_025667525.1. Classification (NCBI taxonomy): domain Eukaryota; kingdom Viridiplantae; phylum Streptophyta; class Magnoliopsida; order Asterales; family Asteraceae; genus Glebionis; species Glebionis coronaria. The sequence goes on along the minus strand of CM046875.1, from coordinate 594,481,012 downwards.
CACCAAAATGCTAGCAGTATTTGTTCCACTCTTAGTCGATGAGGTCTAAAACAACAACTTTATTTTTATATATTTTTGTTATATTTTTTTGTCTATAATTAGTGCTAATTATGCTGCAGAGTTCCTTTTTATCATTCTTCATGCGCTTTGAGGGTTCTGCACATAATCCAACTCGTGATGACGACGAGGACGAGGACGAAGACGATGATGATGCCAGTGATGATGATTTAGACATGGATATTGATGAAAATGATGCCAACAAGTGTAAGAATTATATATATGTTACACGCAGGTCCATTTCTTCATCTAATGTATACGAGTTTAAGCTCTGTATCTGGAATCGTGTAGGTATAGTGGAGCCTGGGGCATTAAACGAGTCACTTCGTGACTTACTAGATGGAATACAAGTAATTACAAATTCCTTTTATAGTTGATACTTAAATAGTACAAATATGTACAACTTTAATACATACGTTGACTTTCAGGAGGACTTTTATGCAACCGTCGATTGGGCACACAAGATCGATCCCTTGTTATGCATTGCACTGTTTGGTATTACAGAAAAATATCTTTCTGATTTAAAAGCAGAAACAGATGGATATGTGCGTCTCTTACTTGACGCAATGGAAGATAGAATTACCAATCTATTCACGCGTGTAAGTTATAATGATTATCTATCAAAATCAATATCAGAAGTGTTTATGTTCGTCCACAAAGTTGTGACATGTATTTTAGTTCGTAGATGAAGCACGCCACCAGATAGAAAAGTTTGATAAAGGATTTAAACAGACAGGTGTCATGTCATTTGTACCTAGGTAACGTATTTTGTTCTTATTTTACGAAATTTTTAATACATAATTTGCAATTAAATATTGTTGTTTTTGTGAAGATTTGCGTTGCTTGCCACCCGCATGGAACACTATATCCAGGGACAAAATAGGGATTTGGTTGATCAGGCGTATATTAAAATTGTGAGTTTGATATAATGAAACAAAATAAATTGTATCATATCTTGTGCCTATCAAAACTGAAGCTGAATTGATGGTGACTATGTTTTGACAGATCGGCATAATGTTTGTAGTTCTGGAGAAGATTTCTCAGGCAGATCCAAAGCACTCGGATATTTTTATTTTGGAGAACTATGCTTCATTTCAGAACAGGTACTGATAATTTTCAACATAAAGGATCACAAGTTAATTACTTTAGTATTACACTAGCCGTTGATCAGAAGCAGTTCTATGCAGTCTATATGAATTGGCTAATTGCGTGCCAACTTTAGCAAAATTTTATCACCAAGCAAGTGAATCATATGAACAATCTTGCACACGTCATATCAGCGTGGTCATATACTATGTGAGTTAACTTCTATGAACCTGTAACATATCACATTTCTTCTTGATATATATATATATATATATATATCCTAATGACGATGCTGGTTTTGTTAAACTTTTCAGCAATTCGAGCGTCTTTTCCAGTTTGCTAAAAGAATTGAGGATTTAATGGTAACTAATTCGCCGGAAGAGGTTAGTGCATAAGAATTTTCTTATTATTATTACAAGTACAGAGTTATGCTCATTTCAGTTATCGTGCTCATTAGCACAATATGATTGGTAATTAGTAATTACCCAATTTTAAACAGATACTAATTTCTTTGGTAATGACAGATACCCTTCCAAGTTGGGCTGTCAAAAACGGATCTCAGGAAGGTGGTAAAATCGAGTTTATCCGGGGTAAGTTACAGTTATAGATACAAAAGAAACCATTTTTCGTCAGTCTAGGAGATAATGTAATGAGATTATATTCATGTACAGGTCGACAAGCACATTACTGCAATGCATAAGAAACTGATGAAGAACTTGACTTCTGAGGAATTGGTGCCTACACTATGGGATAAATGCAAGGTAGTTTGGCCTATATTTTCAATATTCTACCGGTTTTTAAATAAATAATCATAATAGAGTAAACTTTAGATACTCAAGTACGTGAGTATCAACATGTGTTTTAATATCGTAATAAACATAATGGCTCGCTTTACCACTGAAATTTATCTAAACACGCTCATCTACTCTGTCTCTCAAGTTACTAGAATTTGATTAGACATGTTACTAATAAAGCATGGTGATTTTATATATCAAAACAGTAATTTCATAAACTCTGTTTTCCTTAGGCTAGCAGTTTTGTAAACGATTATTTTGTGATACTAATCAGATATAGTAACATCACGATTTACAGAAAGAATTCTTGGACAAGTATGATAGCTTTGCTCAACTTGCTACGAAGGTCTACCCAAATGAAAACATTCCATCAGTAACAGAAATTCGAGACCTCTTAGCAACGATGTAGAGTTGCATTTAGTTTGGATTCTATACATAATACATTTTGGAGTTAAAGGTATGTTCGCTGGCGTACCTTAGTTTATCTGTATGTTAGCATAGTCTTACTATCGTGTTCATTATCAAATCCTTGGAATTCGATAACACAAGTGATAGAACGTGCCTCTTACGCATAAACACAAGAGATACGGCTTGGTTTATGTGCTTGTGTATAACTTGAGAGTTCTAATTTCTTAATGTTCTAACGGTTTGCAGATCAAAGGAGTTGAATTGGGTGCCATGCGAATTTTAAATTTGGTGACCACTTCGAGATTACATTGCTGATGTATGATATTCCAATTTGCAATCATTTGATTTTAGAATGATGAGATCCAAAATTGTATCTTTCATTTATGTCTTAGACTTTAGATTTTGTCATCATCTTCATAATGTTCCGGCTCTAGTATACTTGTTACTGAAATTTTGATAAAAAAGATAGTCTTGCTACAAAATTTTTAGGAAAACAGGTGTTTGTTTAGTACTTATCTCGCTATTTTTTGTATCTAGTATCTACTGAATCAGTTTTCTAATGTAGCTGGACATCAAATGTCGTATCGTCTCAGTATTTCTAATGTAAAAGAAAACCCGTATGATCACGCCAGAAATATATACTTGTATGTTTACCAAGAAGCTTTATTTCATATAAACAATGTATCAATAACTTTTGTGATTATATACATTTATACATATGAAAGAATATTTAATCTATGACCAACAAGATAAAACCTTAATCAAAGAATACTACCTATAAGAGAATCAAAATTTGATGGATACTAAACCCAAGTGGTTTAGGTTTTAGTACCTACAGCAATTCTTGAAAGAATGAATATGCCAGCAGAAGAAACAAATACAGATGCAGCAAAGCATGCAAGATCTAGCCCGGTAACCAAAGGAATGCTCTTGAACTTATCCAGGACTCCAACTTGAAGCAACAACATTAGTGCATGCCCGAATTTCGACTTTGCTTGAGAAACCGAGTTCATGCCAGCCCATGATGGAATCTCCTGTAATGCCAACAATGTTTTCAATCCATTAGTTATATAGCTTACACAAACATAGCTTGCAAGATCATAAATATTTTTGATGATGTACCTTGAGATAGAAAAGCCCAAAAAAGTTTGATGGTGGAATTGGTAATCGGTTGCCTTTTGAAGCTCGTGATCCAACGAACATAAGGTGCAAACCCATCCCAAATGTAAGCATTGCCGTTCCTACTAAGAACATATCTATATAGACACAAAAACATATATGATTCCATAAGTTTTATGGTTAATAAGGTAATATTGTTACGATTTACGAATAATGTGAGTTATAGATGCATGTACCTAGAGCTTCAATGAGTAAATGCATGATATGACTATGATCTGAATGTTGGTACATGGCATGAAAGTACTGAAGATATGATTCTGCAACCAGAAAAACACCCTGAAATTTCATTCAAATTTAAGATGTTAGCATTTGGTAATTGGTCATCAGAAGGTTGTACTGTATAATATGTCTTGATACTATTGAAAACAATTCATGATACCTCAATGAAGCATAATACTGAACCAAGCAAGGTTCCTGCTACGCCAAATATTGTAAAAAATCGAGAATCCATTATAACCTGCAGAAATTTTGGAATCAAATTAAAACTCTATGATCTACATAGTTAACAAGAAAATATGTAAAGAAATAATCTAAAACTATGTTTGGTTTGTTATAGTTTAGTATAGTAACATTTGACTAATAATCATGAAGGTATGTTACCTTTTCGACAAACGACTGAATGATTAGACTCCATGGTCTAGGTTTCATGACGATCTTTGACCTACGCCGAACTACAGTTCTCAGTAAGACGACAAGAGTAGCAAAATCTACTTTTTTTTCGCTTGTTTGTGTGGGTGCAACCACTGCACCATCTAAAACCGACACCTTATAGGTGGCGGCTTTAGTAACCATTACTTGTTTCCTCTCCACATCTCCATCTAATCGACCATTTTCCAAACCAAAACTAGCCGCCATGCACGTAAACCTCAACTTCACCCTCACCATAGTTGGTACACTTTGCAAGGAAGGTGCACCGAGAGCCGTCCTTGGCTTCGACATGCGTGCTAATCCAACAGCAGCCATTGGTTAGAAACTTAGAATTGTACTACAAGATGTGTGTTTATACGAGAATCAACTTATGTCAAGCCTTCAAGGTATATATACAAGAAAAAAAACATAAGAATCTAAGCATAAGGTGGGAATATGTCATGTACTACTACTTGCATGGGCCATGCATGATTGAGGGAGGTTCTTCACTTTTTCATGTTAAACTTTGGTGGCAAGTGTTTAGAAAAGTCAAATGTTGTTGTTGGTACGTAGGTTTAGTCAAGCGCGTGGTGAACACGAGTAGCTGAGAGCCGCACACGTGGCAATGTGGAATGTTATAAACTTGTATAATAATGGTCAGCAATCATGAACTGTGTGCGTGTTGGAAATAATAAAAATAAAAAAAGACTTGAAAACGTGACAATATATTGGACGGGAGCTTTATGCCCGCGTAGTGTAGTTTCATGCTTACCGTCAAAATAATGAATACTTTTATTTAACAAAATAGAGAAAAAAGAAAAAATAGTGTTTGAGTAGCTTGCAAGATTATTTTATTACGTGTCTAGTTCAATTATTTGTTGTAGTACAATTTCATTTAAGAATGATGTTGTAAATGTGTTGGCTGGCTTTTTCTTCGAATCTTTTGTAGTTTGTTTTGTTAATAAGGCATGTAGACTTGGTTTATTTATTTACTAATGAAAGTTATGTTTCTCTTTTTTCTGTTAAAAGCTACAAATACTTTGTATACTACCAGTTTTGACCGATGTTATGAATAGTGCGGGACGTAGTATGGTGACTATTGAAAATATAATAGCTTGTTTATTTTTGAACTAGGTCCTATCCCCGCGTTTCGCTGCAGTGAAAGGCGGGCGCGATAGGTATGGTTTTTGTAGGAAACGGTGTACACTTTTATTATAAAATCGAATTTACAATAAAATAACAGAAATTAAATTGACAGAATGTAATTAACAGTAATAAGAAAGCAGTAAAACAAAGACGAGGCACGTGTTTAACACGCTTCCTTATTACTGTTAATTACATTCTGTCAATTTAATTTCTGTTATTTTATTGTAAATTCGATTTTATAATAAAAGTGTACACCGTTTCCTACAATCTTAAAACAGATTCGTCGTCTGTTTCCCAGGGTACAACGTCTAAAGCTGTTGTACAGCCGGACTTGACTTACTTGCCTGAAAGATCACGGATACAGTGTGTGTTTCTGACTAAGAAAAATTGCTGGAGCTATGATGCAGAAAAGCTGCGTTTTTGGATGTCTGAATGAATGAAATTCAAGTTTAATTTATAGGCATTATTTGTCTTGGTCACCAAGACATAATATTTGCTCCTAAATTAAACTGACATGAAAATCTGTTATTACTAACACAGATTCGCAAATCTTTTAATACACAAAACAGATTTCTGTAAACTTAATTAATAAGTTTGTATCTATTCCTAAAATAGATTAGAAAAATCTGGAAGGAAAAATTCGAATGAGCAGCAAAAAATACACCGAATTTGCCCGCACCCAAGCAGATTTCGGAGCTGCATTCGTGTCCGCAGGTCGCGCGCTCGTGCACAAGTTCAATAGCTTCGAACCCGTTTTTGGCCTAGAAATCCCACTTTCTGCACCCCCTCTGCGCGCGCGTAGGCGTGGGAGTAAAAACCCACAAATGAATATTGTAGGGTAGAAACTAGGATTTCTTTATAAACATGTTTTCACTTCATGTTTCAAGCGATGTGGGACAAATATTTTTCCAAATATTGTGTTTCACGTGACTCACTTTGAGACACGATATCTCATTCATATTAACTCCATATTGGACATACTTTAGCTCGTTGCGAAGCTCTCTTCGAGGAGAACGCAAAGCTACTAAGTACTACGAATATATATAACATATACATATATAAAATTATGTCCAAAGTAATGCAAAAACCATATTTTGCAAAACATTTTCCAACAATCCCCCACATGAATGGGAATCGGTCGAAAACACACGAAAGTTTCGGCAAAATTTATGCGGTTAAGTCCTGCATAGGATAGGTAGGTGTAACCCTTTGAACCTTCCCTTGTGAGATGCACTTAGTCTCCTAGATCTGAGTAGACGCGATGTCCTTGAACTCAGCCTCTGTTTACGTAGACGACAATACACACTCACACAAGACTCTCCCTGACCTTGTCAAGTCCTCATAGTCGTGTTCGTTATGGTCATGAACACTCGCCTGGTTCTGCAAGAGCTCTTAGAAATTGTGCCCCCACAATTTCCTTCGAAGCGACCCCACTTCTCTCTCACATAAGTGATTTCATCTTGAATCATTAAAAACATATGTTTTATAATTTCATCTTGAATCATTATGCTTTATGATTTCATCCTGAATCATTAAGCCATATGTTTAACCTCTCAACATGTCACATTGTTCTAGGAATGGACTAGGAAAGTTACTGTATTAAGTAACTCCCCCACATTGACGTGACTTCCCCCATATTTCTATGATTAGGTTGTCCTATTGAACCCAGATCTTGGGATCTCCAGTCAACTGGGTTAGGTTTTCCTTCATAGAAACTCATTCCTTTAAGGGCTTTAGTCCCATTCCTTTAGACGACTTACTAACTAACTCTCTGCTTAAGCCTTTCGTAAGCGGATCCGCGATGTTATCCTTTGACTTCACATAGTCAATTGAGATAACTCCTGTTGAGAGTAGTTGTCGTATCGAATTATGTCGACGACGGATATGTCTAGACTTTCCATTATACAATGTGCTATGAGCTCTGCCAATTGCCGATTGACTATCACAATGTATACTAATGGCCGTTACCGGTTTAAGCCACCTGGGTATGTCCTCTACGAATTGACGTAGCCATTCCGCCTCTTCTCCGCATTTATCTAACGCGATAAATTCTGATTCCATCGTAGACTTAGCTATTACAGTTTGCTTGGAAGACTTCCAAGATATAGCGGCCCCTCCCAGTGTAAACACATATCCACTGGTCGATCTAGAATCCTTTATGTCAGATATCCAATTTGCATCACTGTATCCTTCAATAACAGATGGATATCTAGCATAATTCAGTCCATAATCACGACTGTATCTCAAATAATGAAGTACCCTAGTCATAGCTTTCCAATGTGCATCACTTGGGTTACTAGTATATCTACTCAGCCTGCTAACAGCATATGCTAAGTCAGGTCGGGTACATGTCATCAGATACATTAACATGCCAATAATTCTTGAATACTCTAATTGGGCAACACCTACGCCTCTATTTTTAGATAGATGCAAACTGGTGTCTATTGGAGTTCTAGCTAGGCCGGAATCCCCCGCATTATGAGTATTAAGAATTTTGTCCACGTAATGTGCTTGACTTAATGCAAGTCCACTTTGAGTTCGTATGATCTTTATTCCAAGGATCACATCAGCCAAACCCATATCTTTCATGTCAAACTTTGATTTCAACATGTCTTTAGTAGACTTGATCATCTTGTCGTTACTGCCAACGATAAGCATATCGTCGACATAAAGACACAAGATTACATATCCACTATTTGTGTCTTTGACATAAACACACTTGTCGCATTCATTAATTTTGAATCCACCCTCTAGCATGGCGTGATCAAACTTCTGATGCCATTGTTTTGGAGCTTGCTTTAAGCCATACAACGACTTAACAAGCCTACAAACTTTTCTCTCTTGTCCAGGAGCCATGAAACCCTCAGGTTGGTTCATGTATATTTCTTCTTCTAAATCTCCATTTAGAAAAGCCGTTTTCACATCCATTTGGTGAACTTCTAAATTTCTTAATGCTGCAATAGCAAGAATCATCCTAATAGAAGTTATTCGCGTAACAGGCGAATAAGTATCAAAGTAATCTAGACCTTCGCGTTGTCTAAAACCTTTGATCACCAATCTTGCTTTATACTTATCAATGGTGCCATCAGCTTTCATCTTCTTCTTGAAGATCCATTTATAGGCTAGTGGTTTACAACCAGGAGGTAAATCCATGAGCTCCCAAGTATGATTTTGTAAAATAGACTCTATTTCACTATTAATTGCTTCTTTCCAACGAGGCCCTTCCGAGGAATTTACAGCTTCTTGATAAGAAGTGGGTTCATTTTCTACCATAAAAGAGACAAAATCGGGTCCAAATGATTTCTCGGTTCTCGCCCGTTTGCTTCTTCTAGGTTCAGCCTCTTCTTCCTCGGGTTGATCTTGTCTCTCATCTTGGAGATCATTATCATCTCGTTGTCTCTTGTCTTGGACAACTGCATCATCTATTCTAGATGTGCTTTCATTTTCCTTCTTTAAACAAGGAAATATGTTTTCAAAGAAGGACGCATTCCTTGATTCCATAACTGTGTTCTTGTGTATATCTGGATTTTTCGAATCATGTACAATGAAACGATACGCACTGCTATTCTTAGCATATCCAATAAATATACAATCCACAGATTTAGGTCCAATAGTTTGGGCCTTAGGTGTCGGCACAGCTACCTTGGCTAGACACCCCCACACTCGTAAGTACTGGTATGATGGTTTTCTTCCCATCCACAGTTCATATGGGGTTTCCTCTTTATCCTTACGAGGTATCTTGTTTAAAAGATAAGTAGCCGTTAGAATGGCTTCCCCCCACATGTCCCGGCTCATACCAGAACTTAACAACATGGCATTAACCATTTCTTTCAAGGTACGGTTCTTCCTTTCGGCAATACCGTTTTGCTGAGGTGAATAAGGAGCAGTAAACTCATGTCTAATTCCATATTTCGCACATAGATCAGCAAAAGGAGACACATATTCACCTCCTCTATCACTTCGTACAACCTTGATTTTCCTACCAAGTTGATTCTCAACTTCGGTTTTGTATAGAACAAACTTGTCTATAGCTTCATCTTTACTTTTCAACAAGTAAACGTAGCAGTACTTTGTGCAATCATCAATAAACGTGATGAAGTACTTATTGCCACCTTTTGTGGGTAGTGATTTCATATCACATATGTCTGTGTGTATCATATCAAGTGGTTCGGTTTTTCGTTCAACCGATTTGAAAGATGATCTTGTAAGTTTGGCTTCGACACAAGTTTCACACTTATAATTTGAATCAATATGAAAATTTGGTATGCCATTAAATTTAATCAAACGACGCATTGAATTAAAATTAACATGTCCAAGACGGCCATGCCACACATTAGAAGACTCAATCAAGTAAGCAGAAGAATTCATTTTATTGATATCACTCTTAACAACTATTACATTGAGCTTAAACATACCATTCAAGGCATACCCCTTACCAACATACATTTGATTCTTAGAAATTACAACTTTATCAGACTCAAAAACAAGACGAAAACCAAACTTATTCAAAAGCCATCCGGACACAAGATTCTTGCGAATCTCCGGAACATACAAGACTTTAGTCAACTTGAGCTCTTTCTCGGATGTCATCTTCAAAATAACATCTCCTTCGCCCTTGATATCAGCAGTTGCAGAGTTGCCCATGTACAGCTTATCTCCATTGTCAACCGCTCTGAAAGAGTGAAACATACTCTTGTCAGCACACACATGACGGGTTGCCCCAGTATCAACCCACCAATCATTATTATTAGAACCTACCAGGTTAACTTCAGAGATCATGGTAACGACATCAGACACCATAGAAATCATGTCCACATTATCATTCACCATATTAGCCTCGCGTGGAGTCACCCGCTTTGGCGCTTTGCAATTAGCAGCACGATGACCTGGCTTGTCACAGTTGAAGCAATTTCCTTGGAACTTCTGCTTCGCAATTCCAGCCTTAGGAGCAAGGTACTCAGACTTCCCTTTTCTCTTCTTGTCATTCTTCCCTTTTCCAAAGCTCTTGCCTTTAGACTTTGAAGAAGACGAACCATGCTCAATGATATTTGCCTTGGCAGAATCAGGTGTATAAGTGTTTTTCTGAGCCAGCTTGTTGTCCTCTTCAATACGAAGACGAACAACCAAGTCTTCAACAGTCATCTCCTTTCGCTTATGCTTCAAGTAGTTTTTAAATTCTACCCAGCTTGGAGGTAACTTTTCAATGATAGCAGCAACTTGAAAAGTTTCACTCAAAGTCATACCCTCAGCATGAATGTCGTGTAGCAAAACCTGCAGATCTTGAACCTGAGTTATCACACTCTTTGAATCAACCATCTTGTAATCCAAAAAGCGAGCTACCACGAACTTCTTTGTACCAGCATCCTCAGTTTTGTACTTGCGTTCCAACGACTCCCATAATTCTTTGGCAGTCTTAGTCTTGCAGTACACATTGTACAAAGAGTCCACCAAACCATTCAGAATATAGTTGTGACACAAGAAGTCTGAATGTTTCCATGCTTCAACAGCTTGCACGACTTGTTGATTTTCGGGTACACCTTCTTTAGGAGGTTCCACCTGAGGTACAGTCTCCTTTAAGAACTTCGCAAGGTTCAAAGTAGTGAGATAGAAGAACATCTTCTGTTGCCACCTCTTAAAATTCTGTCCATTGAATTTTTCTGGTTTTTCAGCATGATTAGCAACTGTGTGGGGAACTGGCGCACCAGTTACATTCACAGTAGTAGTTGCAGGAGTTACAGGAGTTACAGGAGTGCTGGTAGACATCCTGAAAGATCAAACAAGATCAAAACACAAACAGTTAGACAACTGTTATAAATCTGTATATAAGAAATTCAATCGTGATCTCTATATACTTATAGTGGATCTGCTTCAAAGAAACTCAATCTTGGTTTCAATGAATCAGATGCAATTATCTAATATATCAGTTTAACAGAAACACAATCTTGGTTTCAATATAAACTGATAAGAACAACTGCTTAAAGAAAAACGTTAGAGATCTGTTAATTAAAATCTGTAAAATTTAAACTGATTCCAGTGAAACTCAATCCTGGTTTCGGCAGAAACAGTTTATAATAAATCTGATAAAAATTATTAATCCGATTTAATAAAAGTTTTAATTCTGTTAAACTGAATCTGTTATTTTATTGTAAATTCGATTTTAATTCTGTTAAGCAGTAAAACAAAGACGAGGCACGTGTTTAACACGCTTCCTTATTACTGTTAATTACATTCTGTCAATTTAATTTCTGTTATTTTATTGTAAATTCGATTTTATAATAAAAGTGTACACCGTTTCCTACAATCTTAAAACAGATTCGTCGTCTGTTTCCCAGGGTACAACGTCTAAAGCTGTTGTACAGCCGGACTTGACTTACTTGCCTGAAAGATCACGGATACAGTGTGTGTTTCTGACTAAGAAAAATTGCTGGAGCTATGATGCAGAAAAGCTGCGTTTTTGGATGTCTGAATGAATGAAATTCAAGTTTAATTTATAGGCATTATTTGTCTTGGTCACCAAGACATAATATTTGCTCCTAAATTAAACTGACATGAAAATCTGTTATTACTAACACAGATTCGCAAATCTTTTAATACACAAAACAGATTTCTGTAAACTTAATTAATAAGTTTGTATCTATTCCTAAAATAGATTAGAAAAATCTGGAAGGAAAAGTTCGAATGAGCAGCAAAAAATACACCGAATTTGCCCGCACCCAAGCAGATTTCGGAGCTGCATTCGTGTCCGCAGGTCGCGCGCTCGTGCACAAGTTCAATAGCTTCGAACCCGTTTTTGGCCTAGAAATCCCACTTTCTGCACCCCCCCTGCGCGCGCGTAGGCGTGGGAGTAAAAACCCACAAATGAATATTGTAGGGTAGAAACTAGGATTTCTTTATAAACATGTTTTCACTTCATGTTTCAAGCGATGTGGGACAAATATTTTTCCAAATATTGTGTTTCACGTGACTCACTTTGAGACACGATATCTCATTCATATTAACTCCATATTGGACATACTTTAGCTCGTTGCGAAGCTCTCTTCGAGGAGAACGCAAAGCTACTAAGTACTACGAATATATATAACATATACATATATAAAATTATGTCCAAAGTATTGCAAAAACCATATTTTGCAAAACATTTTCCAACAGTTTTATAGGTCAGAATGCAAACTGGGGTATACACAAATAATGCTGGATATAGTTTGTTATCATGCAATAAAAGATGTATCATTTGTTACACATAATATCATAGTTAGTAGTTCGTTATAGCTAATATAATTGTTTCATAATAGATACTAAGCGTTCAGCAAAAGCAATAGTCTCCAAAGGTGCTCAGCTATTGGGTTTTGTCCTTCTTGGAAGCTTGTTCAAGTGCGGTTAGAAGTTTTCTCTTTGACCCACTTGTCTTTCCCGACTCTGTTTTTTTAAAGGCTTTCACAAATGTTTCTGCAATGGTGTCTAGCACGTCTGCTGGTGGGGCGCCTAGCCACAATAACATAGCAAACAATTAGGTGGCCATTTAGAGTATGTATAATGGCACAAATAAATGTAAATGTTAGTTTATTAATATGGTCAGTACATATATGATGAAAGTAAGAATAGTAGGCCTGCTGCTAAGAGTGGGTTATTTGTGATTTTAACTGAGTATCTTTACACTTCTTTGGATGCACATAGCAGGTCTGCTGCTAACAGTGGGTCATTGGTGGTTCTCATTGTGTGGTTGACTGAGGTGCATAATCAGTGGCGGATCTAGGAATCTGAAGTAGTGTATGCACAATTTTAAGCAGAGTAGTTAATAACTTTAGTTTTTTTCGGAAAAAAAAAATCGGGTTGGATTTTATCGGCTCAAGTTTTTTTCGGGTCAGATTTTTGGCTACTTTTTGGGGTCGCGTTTTCCCGACTACAAGTAAAAAATACATTTATAACAAATTATAGTGCAACAAACTTAAATACCGTAACATGTAAAAACTTCTCTAGTCTGTATACGAAACAAACACAAATGGTATGTGATACTAATAAAATGCGAGTTACAATATATTTTAACAGTGGGCTTTCAGAATATAAAATGGGCTGAGTTATAACAGAAATGTTATTAACAGATATGGGCCACTTAAAAATATATAATCACTACTTTTAACCTAAATGATGTCCTCTGTCTCCTTCCTCTCAACCCCGCATCTTCATTACCAGCACTGCACTCCAAATTTCTTTTCTTTTCTTTTTTGAGAGGGTGTGCACTACAAATTTCTGGGTATTTGAGGGGGTATGCACTTATGATTTTTCAAAGTAATTTTTTGTTATTGTGGAGAAAAATCAAATCTTTTTACACTACAAAAAATTTCTGCAGGGTATGCACTTGCATACCCTGGTTATGTTGTAGATCCGCCTCTGTGCATAATGGTGAGGCTGCAAAAGTTGTTTGTTTTGGTCTGTAGTGCTACTAAGCAATAAAAAAAGAAGGAATCCGATGTCACATGGCAACAGTGGAGTGGAGAGGGTCTATTTAAATGTGTCATTGCATGCAACAGGTAGAGTAAGACCTTTGTGGGTGAAAAAGATGACTTGGCGAATAGTGCTCCAGTCCCTGCAGCTGCTTTGTTGTTCAAGCGACTACGGAAACTGTTTCTACTTCTACCTACAGAAGAGGGTTGAAGAGGAGAGGGTTTGGAGGGGTAGGATTGAAGCTTTGCATTGTCAGAAGAGTATTATTATTAATGAGAGGGTTGTTTTGATAATGGAGCTTTCCAACCTCAACTATGATCGTCGCGTGGACCGAATGATTGTCCTTTTGAACGCGATGCAAGAGCGTGCTCGTGATGAGCTTTTGAAGTTGTTAGCACTGATGGATGAATCTGATGCCCGAATTCATGAAATGGATATTTTCATGCGATCTTTGTGATCGGTGGAAAGCAATGTGTTTTGAGTGTTTGAATAAACGGTAGCAGACATTCGTTTGTCGATGGCGTGCTTGTGGTGTGTTGTTTTTTTAGCGTGTATTTGTTGAAAGCATGGTGCGTATGCTTTCTTTTAAGAATGTATTTTGTTTCTTTGTAATATATCGTGTTTGTGTTTAAATGTTTCAATCTAGTGCTTCCTATGTGTTAGCCTATCTGTCTTAGACTTCTCAAATGTCATCAGCAAGCATGTTTGCCTTTCCCAAAAATGCAAGCTTGTTTTTTGGGTTATTTTGGGTCTCATGTCATGCCTATTAAGCATTGTGTTTTTTTAATGGTATGTTCATATAAAATTATCTAATATCCGTATTTGGGAAAAAAAGCAAAGGCATAATAATGGTGTGTGAACAGGTGGTAAGTGGTGTCACTGTGTTGGTTTTTATCTACTTTTGGAAAAAAATTGCATATACCTAGCAAACATGTGATGTATCTATTTTTGGGAAAAAAAGAATCCATAATAATAGAGGATGAGAATAGTGTGTGCCTAGTGGTATGTTGTTTTTTCTGCCAACTTATGTAAAGATGGGTTCAGAAACATGAGAATTAGGATGTGTGTACTGTTTCTGGTGATAGTGGGTGGTGTTAGTGCGTTACACCACACAATGTAAGTGAGGAGGGCATGTTATATAAAGGGGTGCTAACATTGTTGTTTTCACACATTCTTACATATATCTGCAGGTAACTTAGAAAAAAGGAAGTTGAAGAATGGCATACCGGCCTAGATGTGCTGCTATGGAGGCAGAAGCCCAATCAGATGATTGGGCGGACATGTTTGTTTCCCACTTGCGGAATGAGATGCAAGGAGAAATGGCCTGGAAGCAGAAGTTGGAACAGATGTGGCGCCAGCTAAACAACGAGATTGTTGATAAGACACACCTTGTCCAAGAGTTACGGACTGTTGAAGCGGAACCCCTTGTTAACCAGATTGTTACTTTCTTAAACACTCTGCAAGATGCGGATTGTGCTTTTCGTGACTAGCTATCGTCTGAAGCGGGTGCGGCTGGCAACCGCATCAGGCGAATGCAAAGGTTCATTGAAATGTTGCAAGGCGATGGGTTCGAGTGAAATGTGGCGGTGAATGTGCCAAAACGTATTCAATAATAGATGGTTTGTGTGAATCTGTGTCAAGGCTGCTGTACTTGGCAAAAAAAAAATTATCTTTCCAGTGTGATTGTGCTAGTGAAATTTCCGTACTGACAGTCATGTTGTTGGACTGTCGGGGTTGTGTATCATTTGGTTGAATAATATATTGACACACGTGTTTTTTGCATGCTAGGGCTTTCTAGCATTTGGTTTTATGCATTTGTATGTTTGTTTTGTTCAAATGGTCGTTTTTATGTTTCTTATTTGTTTGCATTCATACAAATTCTAAAGAGGACTATATGAAAGAAAGTGAAGGGGTGAGTTCAAACAAACTTGTAGGCGAGAGAGATACCTGGTTCATGCTTTTCCATTCCCTTTGCGGGGCTGCTGGGTATTTGTGGGTGAGGGTCGTTGGTGAAGGGAAAAGGTCCCCTGCTTGTGTTGGCTGACCTATCTCTGTCGCATCAGATTCTATAGCAATGTCTTCTAATGGTTTTGGTTGTTCCAATTGAAGAAGGCTTTCCATTTCTGCCACATCTGAATTTGCATCTAAGCCTTGTAATGCCTTTGGTTGTTCTAGAGGTGTAATCAAGCCAAGCTTTTATCAAGCAACTCGAGCTCGAGCTTGAGCCTGGCTCGATCAAGCCAAGCTTTTATCAAGCTCAAGCCCAAGCTCAAGCCCAAAAAATAGCTCGAAACTATATCAAGCTCAAGCTCAAGCTTTTGATAGCTCGACTCGAGTTCTTATCAAGCTTTTTTAAGCTCTATCAAAAATATTTTTAAGATGAATTTATATAAGCAACTAATTGTTAATTTGAGTATTAACCTAATTTTAAGGGTTAATTTCATAAATAAATAATATATTTTAGAAGGACTTTTAACTCTTATTACAATTTATATTTTAGTTCTTTTTATTTTAAATGATTCTTTATTTTTGTAAATTTAATTATTGTATTTACTTGGTATTGGTGGAATACAATATGCGTATAAATATTTTTGTACTCTTTTTAAACTAAACGCAACGTGTCTAAATTGTGCTCAGATTCACATCATGCAATGGCCTTTGGGACCGTAATCGTATTGGAGTGCAAAACACATTTTGAAACCAATATTGTACGATGATTTTGTTATTGGTTTTATTAATGTTAAATAAATCAAATTTGTTTTAAGTAATGATTTTGGTTTTTTTATTTTATACATATGTTTATTTATGTGTTTTATTATAAAAAATTAAATTTATACAAATTCAAGCTTTTCAAGCCAAGCTCAAGCTTTTATCAAGCCTTATCAAGCCAAGCTCAAGCCTGAATTGGTAAAGCTTGACAAGCTATCAAGCCAAGCTCAAGCTTACAATTTTAGTATCAAGCCAAGCTCAAGCCCTACTAAGCTTGAGCTCGGCTCGACTCGATTACACCCCTAGGTTGTTCTAATTCAAGCAGTTTTTCGTCTTGGACGAGTTTGTCCACGATGAACTCACCGGACCCTTTCTTTGTGGCTGGAGAAAACCAGAATTTAAATGTATGTGTTTGTCCAATCAAGGCTTCAAGTTCTGCTGGGATTGTGCGTCTGTCAACCCGTCTATATTTTCCTGCCAACTGAGCGCAAGGGATGACTGCGACTTGCAACCCAACTTCATCGAAGAATGTGAAACTTGCCTGGGCAGTGCCATCATGAACACGTGCTTTGAAACTGTATATGTTGAGTTGGACAACTTCGTTGGTTAAGTACGTTCGTTTGTTATCGCGTGTATCGTGGGAGTAACATTGCCATACCTGAATAAGGGGTCCTCTAGTTCCCTTCGTCTTCACAGACAAACGTCCCTTCAAAGTCCTTTGGCCTTTTTGTGCATATTTTGCATGATACATAGTACCAAATTATGTTGCGCACAATGTCTGTTATAGTTGTGTCACGCTAGAATTGAACCCTCTGAGTAAAAAACAGTTTGTGTTTAATTGTGGGTAGCATGTGTTGATACTATATGCTCTAGTGTTTGAGAGTACCTTGTGACCGACAGGATTTTGTAACAACAAAGAAGACAGAGGTTTAATGTTAGGTTTCTTTTCTGTATCTGGTGCTCTGAAGTGGTGTTTAGTGACCTTTAGCATGGGAGTTGATTTAAAACGTTCTAGATACCTGCGTATTAATCATTGTGTTAGAGTAGCCAATACATATGTTAGTGATTATATTCTTTCGTAAGTTTTTATAGATAAATTTGTAAATCGTACGCTTGTTTTGCTTGCTGAACCTCCGGTACGTCGGGGTTAATGTAACAAAAGGTTGCAGATGTGCTAGAAAGTTCCAAACCTGCAAGGGCTGAACGTTAGGTGGATTCCTTAACCAGTATTTGGTTCTCAGGCATAGTGTAGGTTATAACAAACCTCTGTATTCGGTTACTCGGCAGCATCCAACCGCAAGCATTATTGGAGGAGGGAGCTTTTCAATACCTTCCTTGTCAAACTTGATAGCGAGGTTGTCGCACAGAGTTAATTCTATAGCGCTTCCACTTAGCAAATGTGAAAAAGAAAGGTTAAAACGGAAAAGATAACAAAAAGCAGTGGTAATTGCAGAGGGAGTACGTTATGGGAAAGAAAAGCAAGTGCATACTCTAAGTTTTCAATGGTGATCTTTCTTCTAATGTTTCCGTCCCTAGACAACTCTCCTATCGAGCGTATGCAACCTAAGTAATCTTAACACAACAAAAGGGGGTTTGTTAGACAGCTGTAGTATAAGTATAACAATGGTGCTTTTGTTCATACCTGTAAGGCGTGGGTAAACCCATTTGTTGTACGCGTTTCTGAACGGTTTCCTGGTACTAAGGCGGTCGTATAAGACGAATTCAAAAAAATTATGTGGTTAGGTTTTCTCCTGGCTGTTTAGATGTTCAAATTTTGTGATTTTGCCAAACCTAAGCGTTGTCGCCCTTTCGAGTGTTTGTTGGTAAGGGTATGTTTTCTCACAAAAGAAATATATGATGCGCTAAACCTCCCATATTGAAGCAGAGGTTCAAAGTAGACTTCATTCGCCACATCCATGTTCGCTTGAATTGCAGCTCCCTACAAAGACTGTAAAACCCGCATGCTTTTACCATGAACAATACATATATAATCGTACGTACATGATTAAAACTTTCCTTTTATAGCACGTTATGTTTCACGAATAGGAATTTCAAGTATTACGTACGTGTTATTACACGATAAGTATTTAATACGTATTAACACACGATAATTATTATCAACAATAATTATAATCATGGGACATGAAATCATGAACGTAAATAATCACGAACCTATTATTATGTATTTACGTATAATTATTACGATTACGTATAAATATATTTTACGATACGAACGATTAATAATTAAATCACGTAAACACGACACGAGAACACGTAATATATTAGAACACGAGAAAACAACGGGTTTCCCCTTGTGGGTCCACATACCCACGGCAAGAAGGGAAAAGGAAGGGGCCAAGCCCACTTTTGATTTAACTAAAACAAGGAAAAGGGAGAACATATTTTCATTTACAGAGATTTAGAAGAAAAAAAACAAAACCCTAGCCTCCTTCCTTGTCTCCCTTTGGCCGCCGGATTTAACACCACCAAAAGGGGTGTTGGTTGATTTTTGGTTGATCCAATTCTTGCAAGATCGTTCGTGTTATTATTTTCTTTGTGTTCACGAATCGGTAATTCCTTAAACCTTTTCTCTTTAATTATTTATTAGATCTAAGAACACATGAATCATGGGTTTATTAAAAACTATTAATTAAAACATGTTAATTAATTAGATCTAATCATGGGAGTATTAAAACATGGGTTTAAGGGGTGCTTGGTTCGGCCGACGTGTGGAACCGAGAGCCGAAGCTCTTGGTGGTTGTGTGATCACCACCAACCGAGACCTCAAGGTCTCGGTGTGGTTTGGTGTCTCGGCCACAGGCAAAGAAAGGAACCCCGACGCATGTCGGGGTTGTCCTTGTGGTCATGGGGGGTCTCGGCTGAAAACAAGGGCACCACCGGCTTAAGCCGGTGGCGGTTTAACATAAACCGTGGCAACCGGTCATGCCGGTTCGCCACAATTAGGGGTTTGTTGGTCCGGTTCAAGGGGTTTCACGGACCGGTTCACGACATGTTTAGATTTAACACACGGGTTCGGTTCATGATTTATTTTTACAAGTTAGTTATTTTTAAAAGTTAAATAATTACAAGGTTTAATTAAATTAATTTAACATACTTTATAATTAATTTAATTTAGACATGACTTAGGTTAATTATTATTAGAAATAATACATGATTTTAACCTAAGTATTTTATAATTTAATTTTAGACTAAGGTAATTAATTAATTATTAAAACATGGCATATAATTAATTAATTTCCATGACTTAGGTTATATTAATAATAAATATTAATACATGTTTTAACCAAAGTATTATTTACCCTTTTATTTAATTAAATCATGTTATATTTAATTAAATCTTATAACCTATAGTTTATTTAATTTGCATGTAATAATTTATAAACTATACTATAAATCACATGACTTAGAATATTAATTAGTAAAACTTAAGCTTATATTATTAGCTTAATAATCCAGCTTATTTATAAATATGGAAACTTTCTATTTTTAGAAACTTATCTATTTTAAGCAGTGAATCTATTTATGGAAACTTTATATTTTTAGAAACTTATTTATTTTAGGTAGCTATTCTATTTTTGGAAACTTTCTATTTTTAGAAACTTTCTATTTTTAGAAACTTTCTATTTTTGGAAACATGCTATTTTTAGAAAGTTACTTATTATTACACAACAAGTATAATAATACAAGAAATACAAGTAATACCTAATCAGAATACACAGAATACATGATAAACACAGCATAACGTTAAAGTCAGTAAAACATGACATGAACATATAAAACAAGCTAAGACATGATATAAAACCAGTTACATACTCAGTAATTAGAATACTTATACACGTATATTATTTATGTAGCATTAGTGATATCAAAGTAGGACTCTCTTCTGTTCGTCTTCTTCGTTCACTGGACACAAGGTACGGATTCTCCGTCCTTTCAGTATGGACATTCTTTCCTTATTAGGATTTCCCCGTATGCAGCCAACTGTTTTCCTAGTATATGTTTTATATGTTTTTGAATTGCTTATGTTTAATTAAATGCCTTAAGCCATATGCATGCATGACCAGTTTCACCTAGTTATGGAGGTACCATAACCATAACACTGGAGGCACCAGTGTTATGACTTCACCATGGCGGAGTGATAGCTCGTGGCTCCCTTCAGCTTTTGGCTATATTATTATTATCATGTGGGGCATATGGGTGGATCCGTGGTTACATGTTTTTACAGATTATTCAGGTGAATGTGGTGTGTGCCTTGCATCCTTCACAAGGAGCTGATCCCTCCTACCCAAAAACTTATATTAATTAGAGACATCCCCTCTAATTGCATGACGAGGTCACCCCTCCAAGTATTCATGCACGTTGATATTTCATGACCTATATTGGCTATTGGTAAACATGTTAAACATATTTTATAAGATAAACATAAGGCTTTTCAAACTATAAAACCAGTTTTACTAAGTTATACCGGGTTTTCCAGGACTTAATCATTTCCGCTGCTATGTATTTTATATGCTTATACTATTCATTCCATGCTTGTATATCCGTGCACTGAGCGTTATGCTTAGCCGTTACTTTCCTTTCCATGTCCCAAAACGGCAGGTACCCAGCACTCGAGCATTTGGAGGACGTACATAGGCTGGAAACTGCCATAGACTTCTTCTCCTTTTGCCTTCATATACTTATGCTTGTTTAGTCTTTCATCATTCATTTCTTTCATTATTTTTTGGGCTTATGTTTGGGAACTGATGTTTGATTCTGGTTTTCCCTATGGTCATGTATGTTTTATTACATATTACCTTGCATGCTTTGATGACACGCCATAAATACGCGTAACGGTCCACTTATCAAAGTGGGGTGTTACAAAGACACAAACGGAATCTATGAAAACCAAAGAAGGGATGTTTTGATTTTTTGGGTCTTGTGTAATCAAAAGTTATTTACCTGTTTGTCGATAAGAAGGCAGCAGTAATTTAGGTCTCTGATACTTGGGTCATGTTTTGTTGGTAGGCTTCTAGCCATCCATCTGCGGTATACCATTGCTTCAAGTACACATCCTCTTTTCTGTGGCGCTAAATCAGAAATCGGTGTTGATGCCACGACCAATGCATTCGCGCTTGTGCCATCCATGAAAAAGGTTCACCTACACAATAACAGAAAGATAAAGGGTGTTTAGCAAGGAGATTATGGGCGTCCCTTTTAGATAATGTTTAAAAATTATAGGTCATGAGTTATAAGCAGGCAATGGACCTGAGTATGTCAGTCAAAGAAGACACTTTATCCTAATGTCATGTGTAGTGTCATAAGTTTTCTAGTAATGTACACATAGCATTCAAAGCACATATAACAAATAAGGTCCTATAACGTATGCAGTAGAATTTCCAAATGGCATTTACCATAACGACAACTGAACAGAAAACGAACATTAAAACCATAGCATATACAATTTTGGCAAATGGTTGTTGTTATATGTTGTGTAAGAAATCCGTGTACACAACGTTTTTTGTCGTGTTTGGAGGTTTGTTTTCTGGTTGTTTAATGAGTATTCTCAGCCCGTCTGGGGAAGTGGCCCTTGATAGTGCAACATATAGTTGACCGTGGCTGAACACGGGTTCTGGTAGGTAGACACCTATCTTTGACAATGATTGGACTTGGATTTTGTTGATTGTCATTGCATAACACAACTTAACTGGGAACTGTTTCCGTTTGAAAGTGAAAGAGAGGTTCGGATCTTGATGAGCCAAGGGGATACGGTAGATGTACACCTTTTCCCCAACGCATGTTCCCGTGATTATCTAAGCTTCTATTAACTTTGACTTAAGTGCCTGAACAATCATCTGTGTCCCGTTCCACAGCCCGCCAGCCAAGTTTGTGTTTCTCAGTAACATGATAGGACAACCAACCTTTAGATGCAACTCGTGTGGTGGGAACCCGGGGAAGTTTAGTGTGTTAAATAACTCCGGTGTGTACAGCATGTCTGTTTCGGAGGTATCGCCTCCATTTGGCCATGCAATGTCGTTACTTAAGTATGTAACTGATTCACCAACGATTTGTTCCAGGATGCGTTCATTAATAACATCGGCTGTTTCATTTTTGGGACACACAATTGCTTTAGACTGAAACAAACTTGCTGTTGGTTTTTATAAAGTGTCCGCATCATATATATGAATTCTATAAGCTCCGTGAGGCCAGTTTCGTCTCCAGAAACACAGTATTGCGATGGTATCGATATCCACTTCATGCTTTTGGGTTCTTCCTCATCTGGTTCGCCAATTTCACCATTTCCAACTGCAAGTAGCCATGTAGCAAATTCTTGGGCTCTACCTTTTTCGGATTCAGTTAGATCATCTCTCATGAGTCCCATGTTTTTGGTCAGTGTGTAAACTTTGAAGTGTTGCCACAGAGGTGACTGTGAGATGGATAAGGTTATCAGTTCAAGCTTTGAAGACCTTTTCTTAACTAGAAGAGTTTGCCGGAAATCCCCGCCCAGTACTATTGTTTTTCCACCAAAGACAGAATCAGGCGAGCTCGTTAGGTCTCTTAAGTTCCGATCAAATTCTTCAAAGCAGCGTCGATTGTTCATAGGTGCCTCATCCCAGATAATAACGTCCGTATCAGACAACAGGCGGCCCAGCTGTGTGTTCTTTTTAATATGACACAATGATTCATTTGTTAACTCTAGAGGTATTTTAAATATAGAGTGAGTTGTACGGCCAACGGGAAGAAGGACAGATGCAATGCCAAATGAAGCAACAGTTAACACGATCTTATCTTGTGATCTCAACGCACTTGTGATGCTTTTCAAAAGTCTTCCCAATTTCACCATGACCATACACAAATATTAGTTCTTGCTTGTTCTGCGCTGTTTCGAGAGTGATAAGGTCATAAATTGTGCGTTGGCCAGCATTGAGTTTGGGAAGAGCGTCAATGGTTTCGTGGAACAACTGCGCCCGATTGTAGTTTCTCTCTTCCATCAGCAGCCTGTTCTTCAACTCATCTATCAGTCTCTGTGGAGGAGAAGGGAGGCCAAATTATGCTAATGTCCTACCATTTTCGGTCAAAATACACAAGATATCGTATAAAATATATCCTTTCTTTTCAGCATCGTTCACAAAGTATCCTAGAATACCCACAGTGGCAGATACCCTTGCACCAATGTTGTCGGACATATCTTCCCAGTGTTTGTCCCATAGTCTGCGTGGGTCAGCTATCTCACAAAATAGAAACATCTGTGCAAACAGAGTGCGGGTTTCAACTACACTTGCATGACCGGCAGTTTCCTCCAGAGCTATGTCTCATTCGCGATCGTCCCCTAGGAGGCCTAATGCATAGCATGCGGCACGGTAGGTTGGGTAAACATGATTGTCGATGGTCCGTACCTCTGTTGGAGATGCACAACCTTTCTTGTGAGATAGAAGAATCCAGAAGTAGAACAGGTCGTCGGCGCTAGGATGCACGAATGCAAGTATTCCATAAGAGTGTTTGGTTCTAACAGCCCTTCGTCTCCAACTCTTAGCATCTGCATACCACACGAATTCCGTTGGGAATTTCAGGTATGTCAAGTGCCTGCCATCAACATTGTTGGCGTTTTACGCATACCATTCAGTCAATGTAGTTTTTTTCTTTTCAGGCAGATTAACAATCAATGAAACATCATCACGTTCACGAAAATTAACACGCTGCATGTTCTCTAAGTGAACGGTAAGTATTTGGACAACCGGTTCTCTGCTGTGTATGGGGAAATCAAAAATCCTCCAGCAAGCTTCATGAGGACATATGTATCGACCATCTACATAATCTTGAATCTCGTCCCTCGGTTTGGGTGGAGGCTGTGCAGAGGTTGACGCTTCATCGACTGGCTTTATAACTCTCGTGAATATCCTATCAGGGCCTTTGGATATATACTTGAATAAATACTTAATCAACATGCTCCATCCACAATACTCGACATTTATGTGTGCCTTGAAGACGAGTGAAAGGGTTCGGTTATATGGCACCACATTAGCGTTGTCGAGCTCGAACCCTTTGTTAGTTACACATATGCCTGAGTCCCGCCACCGATAATGGACGTATCCACCGTCGTCAAAGAAGGTATGCTCATTGTATTTTTTTGGAAAATTTTTGCTACATAAGCCATCCTTCATGTATGGTGAATTCATGTTAGCTGCGCCACATGGCCCATGGAGCATCAGCTCTGATACAACAACAAATGTTTCTGGGTCATCGTTAGGATCCGACAGTTCGGCTGAAACAAAGGCATCAAGCTATGTTGGGTCCCACAATCTTATCTTTCTCGTGCAGCCACAAAAGTGTATGACAGTGGGGCAGTCCACGTTTTTGAAACTCGATTGTGTACAGGACTGTGGAACAAATAAGCAAAGTATAGTCAAGTGTTGCAGAGATTAGTTTCATAAACAAGCAGAATAAGTGACTGAAACTTATGGCCGGTGACAAACCCGAAAGGCTTGGATTCCTTTAAAAACTTCACAAATTCTTTGACTTTCTGCTCAAAGATCCGGCAGGTAGCGTCTGGCCTATCGGGTGTTGACATCAACGGGAACTGGGCTATGTAGCGGTCTATTTCAGGCTACTTTGCATTACACGTGAATGTAATAAAGAACTGAGGGTTCCCTAGAGCACGGTAGAGTGCAAGCGCGTCAAGGTAGTGGTTGTACATGTATCGAGGCCCCCTGTGAAAGACATCGGCATAAGAATAGATTGGCCACATTGGACTCCTTCCTGGTCATCCCTGTTTAAGGAATCACACAATCCAGCCAGGTAGTCAGACCGTATGTCGTTTTGGTGAGTCCGCACCCAGTCCAATCGGGATTTTTGAAAGCACAATACACAACAACTACATACTGCTGGAACAATCTGCCCGTCCTAAATATAAGACCGTAGTCACAAGTACGTGGGTGCAGTTGTTATTTATAGTAACGGTTCATGGAAACTGTTTTTGCTCCATCACCAAGACCATCTCGCCAAACAACTACCAAGGTTTTGTAATACCCAGGCTGCCCAAATACAAATGACATGGGAAACTGAAGAGACATGTACGCCTTGTGTAGCTTGTTCACGCGTTGTAGGGGCCCGAACCAGTGTTCAATAATGACATCATAATCGGTTCTACAATAGCGACCAGTTTGAAATACAATCCCACCAATGTCTATTACAGTGGGAAGCTCATACCCGCGAACACCGCCCGCATTGTACAGCCTTAGGCTGAAATCTGGAATATTTGTGTCCTGGGACTTATCCCTAGCCGTTCTAAACAACTGAACCAACGCGTTTTTCTGGTCAAACACTTGTATAAGATGTTGAACTATAACCAGGTTTAAAGTTGACATCGATTCCCCACAAAAAGGAGCCAGGTGATTCCGCACTTCATTCTGGGTGTCGTATATGTACAATTGTAGAAACTAGGGTCCTTTACCTTCTTCAGGCATGAGTGACCCAAGGCGGTGATATACCTGTCCCGAAATCTTGAAAACATATTGCCCTGCGGATTGGTTAACAGATTCATACACCTTCGCACCAATGGATGTCTTGGCGAACATCTGGTTGTAGGCACGGATGCTTTCTATAAAATGGCTATTTGTGAGCAACTACTGAATAATAGCAGGTGGGGGTGGTGACCGGGGAATGAACATTTTCCCACCTCCACAACACGTATGGTACTCTGATTGTGCACTATACCGTGCAGACTTTAGCCATTCATTGTGCCAAAAGAGTGCATCACAGTTGCGACAACGGTACGAGCAGTCACCAAGATCACGATAGGCGGGTGTCCCTGAAACGTTGATGAGCAGAGAACGTGGGGGCTTAAAGATAAATCCGTGCAGCATGTTTGGGTCTCCATTAAGAGAAGGAAACCAACTTGTATTAGGGCCTGAGGAAGTACTTGGAACATCACATCTCATGGAACGACGCCCGCTTTGTGCTGGGGCTGCAGAGGTGCTCGGGCCAGGGTCAACGAACGTTTGAGGTGCTGGCACACTGGGATTGTTGGCCTGGGGGGTTTGAAGACCCTGTGGATTGACATGAACGCATAAGAAAAGGTGAGTAACAAATGAAAACAACACATATGGGCAATGGTAGCTAGTTTTAGTGGTATTCGTTAAAAGGAATGTTAACCAACAGGGGTTGAGTGGAGATTCCGGTTAGGCCCTGAAGGATACTTTCTAACTGCATGCACCATGGACCGCCGACCTATTTGTGATGCAACCGTGGAGGGACATGTGCCTGGATCAACGGGTGTTTGATTTGGCACAACAGCGGGCCTGCTGGGTCGTTGCGTCGAGGAACCTACACAGTTATATGAACGGGTAAGACAGTATTAGCAATGGAACCAGGTACACTACATAACAATATTTGGACTGTTTGGCATAGGTTAACAGAAACACTAACTAGCAGGACCACACGTTGACATGTTTAATGGAGTTGAGAACAACAGGCGGCGGCAGGCACTTTGCATTTGGCGCATCCCCGCCTGTACCAGCTGACCTATTGGCTCACCCATGGAAACAATTGGGCTATAGGCTTTTCCGAGGCAAGTAAACAAGCCCACGTTGCCGGATGCGGACGTTGTTGGTTTTCAGCAAAGCAGAAGGTGTTCCCATTATATCAGCCCATAGCCTAGGCTGAGGAAGGAGTGTAAGCTCATGCTCAGCGATATATTGCTCAGCGGCAGCTGCATGAACAACAACCAATCAATAGGAAACAGAATAAGACGGATAGCACCATATGTAAGGCTATTAAACGGGCAACCGGTTTAAAAACAAACCTCTTATTTTAGGGTTTTGTGCACCATGAATACGGTCTATTGCAGAACATTCAGCACAAACACGAATAGGGCTGACAGGTCCACTCAAGCCACAAACAACACATACATTCATCGCCGAAAAGAGAAAACCAGATGAACCACACAAACCTACTATCAACAAACACCAAGAAACAAAAGGCATGGGTGACAAAGCACGTACACTCTCAGTTACGATCTAAACGGGTAGCTACAATGCGCAGATCCAATTGCAACAGAAACTATTATCACTAACTAACCTATCTATCACTATTATCAACAAACCACACCTATCTAAGCAGGTAGCTACAACACGCACATCCAAATGCAACAGAAACTACTATCACCAACTAACCTATCTATTACTATTATCAGCAAACTACACATCTTTATTCCTATGATCACCAAGCTACAAACACATATGAAAGGGGAACATCAAATTTTTACAACAAAAAGAGAAAACAAATGATTCCATAGCCATACAAAACATGTCAACCCAATGCTCAACCAAAGCCTAATCAGAAAACATTAATAACAGGCTTATAATCAAGGGACAAAAAACACATACATCTGGCAACATTAATAAAAGGCTTATAATCAAGGGGCAAAAAAACATACATCTCGTAACATTTAACCAAAGTCCACAATGCAACATATAAGTGGGCTTTCAGATTTACCCTTAATTAATCTAAACCAACTAAAGACATGGGAACTTACAAACGTTTTTTTAACCGGAACAACAAGACAAAGGGTATGAATGAATAATTGATCTGAGAATGCAGCTAACCCACAAACAATGCAAACCCAACACAAATTGGTTGTTAGTGTTGCTATATATATGGCAGGAAGGGGAAAAGCATCAACGGTCACTATGGCTCGGTTTCCTATAGCCACTACACAATGAGACAACAACAATTAAGGATTAGTGGGCAAAGAGCAAAGGGTTAATCTAAAAGGCCAAACAAAAATTAATTAAGGGTAAACCTCAAAGGGTACTTATCAATTAATGGGTAACAAAGAGCACTTATAAATTAATGGATAACGGGGTCAAAAAACGGGACGTGGAAGGGAACGGTGCGTGCTCTATGTGTGTAGATTTTGTGAGGGAAGGAAGGCCTTGTGATGTGCCAAATAACAGGTTTTTTTATAAAGGTGTGAGGGGAATCACTGTTCATTGGGAACCCTGATTCCCCTCTATAATATGGAGGTTAATGACTATTATAATATATAATATCTTTTGGACTGAGTATTTTAGAATCAATATAAATGGGTTGGGTTTCACAAAGAACCGTAATAACTAATGAAACTAATGTCTAACACTCCTCCGCAGTTGGAGCGGAAGATGACTGAACGCTCAAACTAAAACGAAAATTTTCAAATAACGCAGATGACAACCCCTTAGTGAATATACCAACATATTGGTAACAGGACGACACATGAAGAACACGAACATGACCACGAGCAACCATATCACGAACAAAAGTATGTCAATCTTAATGTGTTTGGTCCACTGATGCTGAACAGGATTGGCGGCCAAATAAATAGTGCTCACATTGTCACAATACACAAGAGTTGTTGATAATAGTGGCATGTGAAGTTCTCAAAGAAGACTACGAAGCCATGTAGTTTCAGCCACTACATTAGAAACACCCCAATACTCAGCTTTGACACTTGATCTAGAGATAGTGTGTTGCCGCTTAGATGACCATGAGAGTAGATTATCCCTAAAAGGACACAATTACCTGAAGTAGAACGCCTAGTAGTAGAACAACCCGCCTAATCTGCATTGGTATAAGCCACAAGAGAGCAAGTGGATGATGCATATAGTTGAACCCCAAAGTCTAAAGTACCACGAATATATATCGAAGAATATGCTTAGAGGGCACGGTATGGTCACGTCGTGCCCCAGCGTTGTCCGGCGTGACCACACCGGAATTCACTATACGGAAGACGTTGTGTCCACAGCCACATGCGTGGAAGACTTTTGTTAAAAAAATCATTTTGGCCCCCTATAACAATTATGAAAACACGCCTTTGATTTTTAATATTTTCTAACCCCCCCCCCCCCCCCCCCCAACGGATTTATGACTGTTACATTTAAAAAAATTCAATTTTAAAAAAAAAACCTTATAACGGCTAGTTTTTTGAAACCCCTGTATATATACAAACCAAAATTCATTATAAGTTTACACAAACACAAATTTTACACAAAAAAAAATGGCGTACCGACCTTCCGCGTTTGACGTTGATGATGAATCCGACGTTGATATGTTGGTTACCGCGTATAATTATTATAATTACTTGCAAGAACAAGAAAACAAACCCCGTCTCACCCAAAATGTTATTGAACGTGATCGTGAGACTGCCGAAGTTCATTTGAGGGCGGATTACTTTGACGAACCTTGTTAGTATCCTTTACACATTTTTCGTAAAAGATATCGTATGAGTCAAACATTATTTTTAAAAATTGTCCATGATATTGTAAACTATACGGCGAATCCTCTTCCAAAACACTTTGATTTTTTTAGAGTTTGGCCCGATTGTATCGGTCGAATGAGTTCAAGTGTTATTCTAAAATGCACAGCCGTCATACGCCAACTGGCATACGACAACGTGCCTGATCAGTTTGATGAATACTTGCAATTTGCTGAACGTACTATTTCTGAAAGTTTGTTTTTCTTTAATATGCGTATTATGGATTTGTACATGAACCTATATTTGAGAAAACCAAGTCTTGAAGACGTTCATAAAATTTATGTGAGACATAACAATGTTCATGGTTTCCTGAGAATGCTTGTAAGCATTGATTGTATGCACTGTGAATGGAGAAATTGTCCAGTATCATGGCAAGGACAATACGGGAGAGGTGATAAAAAATACCCAACAACTATACTTGAAGCAGTTGCTTCTCACGATTTGTGGGTTTGGCATGTATTTTTTGATGTAGCGGGTGCAAATAATGATATAAATGTTTTAGATGTTTCTCCGTTATTTGACGACCTTCTTAATGACGTAGCACATTTAGCTGTTTACAGTAAATGGGGTTACGTTTCAGAACGGGTATTACTTAGCCAACGGGATTTACCCCCAATAGGCTAGTTTTGTGAAATCGTTCTCGGTTGCAAGTCAACCCAAAAATATTAATTTTAAACGGAAACAAAAAGGAGCATGAAAGGATGTCGAACGTGCTTTTGGTGTTCTTCAAGGTCGTTGGGGAATATTACGTCAACCGGCTCGATCATACCAAGTAAACACCACCCGTAGAGTCATGTATAGTTGCATCATATTGCGTAACATGATTTTAGAAGATCAAAAGATGGCGATTGGTCGAGAAAATGAACCCGAATATCGTATTGATGATTCTAATGATGTGTTTGCTAATCCATCGGCAATAATGCAACGTCGGTGGAAAGATAGACATGACACCAACCGTACCAAAGCATAAGAGTTACGGGATAAAATTGCACATCTTTCACTTCAACGAAACCTTATGGAACACCTTTGTGTACGACGACTACAAAATGAATATGAAGATGAATAAATGGAGGATTACTTTTTTTAATGTCATTTGTATTTTTTTAATTTGGTATGTTAGGATTTAATTTATGATGTAATGTTTTTTATTTGAATGAATAAAGTAAGTTAGGTTTTAAATAAATTAATTGTTGAGAGTAGTTTATAAAAATGAGTGGAAAATTTGGTTTGGTGGTGTAGAAAAGGTGTGATCATAACATGTGTTTTTTTAATGTGGAAGTGGAAAAACTAACGTGTCATGATGTTTTTTAGTGTGGTAGTGTGACCACTCCATGCCCTTTTAAGAGCTGAAAAGTGAGGCTCTCGAGGGTCATGCATATAAAGACAAACTTGTTGTACAACATAAGAAATATCAGGTCGGGTAAATGTCATGTATTGTAAACCACCTGCAAGACTGCGATATAACGTAGGATCAGATACATCATCCCCGTCAGCACCAAGCTTGGATTTCGTATCAACCAGACCGGACCGAAAAACCAAACTAAACCGGACCGAGCAAATTCGATCCGCTCATCGGTTCGTGATTTTGGACTATTTCGGTCCTCGGTTCGGTCCGGTTCGGTCTTACCAAAAATTCATTTATTTTGCCTAATTGGGACCGGGCTGGACCGACCCGGACCGTATCATTTCGGTTCGGTCTCGGTCCTAGGTTTTGGACCAAAATGGTCATCTGTCCGATCCAGTTTTACCGGTCCGGTCCGGTCCAGTGTAGATCTGTCGCTCAGCCCTACATGTATCCATATTCCATATCGCATCATGATTAGTCATGGTGTTAAAAATTCGTGAAAGCTTGTATCTTTCGGCGCCTCAAATACCCCGCCGATGTTTTAAACATATTATGAAACCGAAGACAAAACAAAATAATGTTGTGCTTTATGTTGGCTCTTCTGCGTCTAACAACAATAACTAATGAACAAAAGTACTTTGCTCTTGTGTGTCAAAAGTCAAAAGGAAAATATTACTTTGCCCTTGGCTTCTTTTGTGTGTACACGTCAACACCAACTGATCAACAATCACAAAGGAAAATAACGGAGGCTCTTTCTTTTCTTTATATGGACACGTTAATGGCTAATAAAAGAAAATGAATGGTTTTTTCCTTGCAAGTCGTTACTTTGATAGATTTTTTTTAACTGTTCCAAAGATGAAAGAGAAAAAGAAAAGGATTGAGAAAAATTAGGAAAAAATCATTTTTTCTTCTCATATCATGTTGAAAATATAATTATCTTCCTATTTTTAATAACTATTACAATATATAATATTTTTTGAGAAATGCTACATTCACAAAAAATTTCTAAAAAATCATCCACATAATGATGTGTAATTTAATTTGTGGATGCAAACATGTGAAAAGAACAAAAAATATGAGAGATAAGACGAATAGTTTTAATGACACATCATTGTGTGAATTTCTTTTTGTAAACTTTACTAGGATTAATGCCCGCGCTCTGCAGCAAGGCATTTTTAGATGATGTTTATAGAGGGAAGGTTTGGCAGGAGGTAGCTTTTCAACGATCAACAAATAACCTTATATCTTTATTTGACAATAAGCATTCATAGCTTCAGCAAAACCACAAAAGGGAACTAATAAGAACCGAGGTGTGAACTACACTAATACACAATGCCAACAACAACATTACCACTATATAGTATAAAGCATGCTTGCAAACCTACATAAAAAGAAATGATCAGCTAATCTTTTTATGCTTTGCCTCACATCATTAATGTTACCTTTCGTGGCACTTAACCTTTATCTTCCATTGTTGTTGTTGGGAATCTAAGTTTATTAGATTCCTTGTATCATATATTTAAACGTAAATTAAGTTGTTTGATATTAACTTGCCTGTGCCTAGGAGGCAGGCAAGTATTGCAAGACTCACAGAGATCTAAGTCTCTGTGAGCAACCTCAGAGGAGTCCATGTCAGAGACATTGTCAAGGAAGTCGAAGATTCCTTGAAGACATACTCATTGGTTGTGATGGATAACAACCAAGATGTATCAGGGACTCTGAGGGGTTGAGGGTTAACAGGGGTGGAAATATCCTGTTAACACTCAGTACACTATGGACATACCTTAGTGTGTACGAGACTATGAAGAAAAGGGAAACTGTGTCAGCTCTGTTTTCCTAAAGCATTGCGGCAGACTACCAAGAATAGAAGAGCATCTTGTGACAGATGTCTGACAAGTGTCTGTTTAGTGTAGTCACCATCAACCAGTACTTAGAGTCAACCTCGTACCACTATAAATAGGATGTGTAGCCTAGAGTTAATGTTGTTCACTTTGATACTTTACACACATTAACTCTTAGAACTTATTGAACCAAACAGTTGCGACTGTGTTCATAAGTTAGGTTTTGTTTGTCCAAAGTGTGCACAACACATTGTCATCAAACGGTGGTATCCATAACTTGTAACTCTTTATTATAAAATAATAAGTATTACGTTTGAAAAGTAATTATGTGTGTTGATGTTAGCCCTATATTTTATATAGTCGAACAAGAATGTAATAGGTCATCTTAGTCGTTATTGGTCTTGTATTGTAATAGGTTAGTCAGGAAAACCGGGCTTGGTATTTAAGCTAATATTGTCTAAGTTAGGGGCGTAAGCCCAAGCAAAGCCAAGCCCGACCCAT
This sequence comes from Glebionis coronaria, assembly GCA_025667525.1. Lineage (NCBI taxonomy): Eukaryota > Viridiplantae > Streptophyta > Magnoliopsida > Asterales > Asteraceae > Glebionis > Glebionis coronaria. Next base: position 594,447,586 of record CM046875.1, on the reverse strand, counting down.
GAACAATCCCACTAAGGCCTTATGGCCGTGGCATATAAATACCCTCTTCCATGTGTGGAAGAGGGTGTTGGTCATTATTACTTTCTCTCTCTAGTAATCTTTTACCATCCAATCTCTCTCTTATTTCTCTCTCTACTTTTCTTCTCTTTCTCTCTCTAAATCTTTCAATATATTGTGTTATGGATTGAAGTGGGATTAACATTTGGTATCAAGAGCGTATAGTGGATAGGTGATTGAAGATTCGTCGTTGCGTTCTTAATGATTTTGTGAGGTATTTGATCCATAATCCTTGATCCAAAAATTTTTTTGTGTTTTTTTTATGGTTTATTTTTTATACAAATCATCTACATGGTTGTGGTAGAGATTTGGTATTGTTAGTTTGGCTAAAAACACAAAATTTTTGGGTATTTGGATCAATCTTTGGCATAAACTTACGTTATTTACAAGTTTGTTCCGAGAAAAGAGGGATATCGATCAACAGTTAACCATTTCGGAAAAGGGTTTTGATTCTCCGAATTTGTGGGTTTATTCCGAAGAAATTTTTCGGAAAAGGGTTTATTTTTCTGAAAAAGTTGTGTTTTCCGAAAATTATTCCGAAAAAGTGGGTTTTCTCTGAAAAACCTTTATTCCGAAAAAGTGCGTTTTCCGAAGATTTTATCGAAAAAGTGCGTTTTCCGAAGATTTTTCCGAAGAAGTGTGTTTTCCGAAGATTTTTCCGAAGAAGTGTGCTTTCCGAAGATTTTTCCGAAGAAGGGCGTTTTCCGAAGATTTTTCCGAAAAAGGGTGTTTTCCGAAAATTATTCCGAAGAAGGGCGTTTTCCGAAGATTTTTCCGAAGAAGGGTGTTTTCCGAAAATTATTCCGAAAATCATTTATTCCGAAAAAACACATTTCCCTGAAAACCTCATTATTCCGAAAAAGTCATTATTCCGAAAAACCTCATTATTCCGAAAAACCTCATTTTTCTGAAAATCATCCTTATTCCGAAGATACTCATTTTTCCGAAAAAGTGAAATTTTTAACAAACTCGAGTGTTTTTTTTTGCCTTGGAATTTTTGGTTTCTAGAGAGACAATTCTTAGGGGATTTTAACATCTTTTCTCAACAACATCAACCACACCTCATCACAACACATTCACTTAGATCCTAATCCATTCACAATCATCGACAATGTCTAACAACAATATCAGCAATGCGACTGCAAATCAAATTCGTTTGGAACAAGGTGGCAATGGAAATCCACCTGTGCTCACTGCCGGTTGCTATGTTCAATGGAGATCTCGCTTTCTCAGATTTCTCGATGGAAAAGAGAACCGAACTGCTCTTTGTCACTGCCTTGAGAATCCACCTCCAGTTTTTGAATTCAGACCCATTACCATAGAAGCAGAGGATGGTACTTCATCAACTACACGAGCCATGGAGAATTTCGATACGTGTTTTGCTGAGAAAAAGAAACTCCTCCAAGCTGAAGCTGATGCTGTGAACTACATACTCACTGGGATTGATAATGATATCTATTCCACGGTTGATGCATGTCCTAATGCTATGGAAATGTGGAATGTAATTCATCGATTGAAGCAAGGCGAGTCAATCAACGTTCAAGATCTCGAGACTAATTTACTTTGAGAGTTTGGAAAATTCACATCCGAAGATGGTGAATCCATTGACTCATATTACTCGAGATTCTACGAAATGATGAATGAGCTTGTTAGAAATCAGTGCACCATCTCCAATCATCATGCCAATGTTTAGTTTCTACTTCAACTCAAACCGGAATGGCAAAGGTTTGTGACTTTGGTTAAACAAAGGGAAGATATCAAGACAATCTCCTATCACAAACTTTATGATATCCTGAAACAACATCAGAATGAAGTGAATGAACTAAGGGCTGAAAAGGCAGAACGGACTGCTAACTCTATTGCTTTTGTGGCTGCTACTTCAACAAAACCCGTACACCGTCAACCACCACCTACTCATTCCTCAAAGTCATCAAGCTCATCCACCAAACCTCCAACTACTGCTAAAAAGGCAAAAGCAATTGTCCCCACTTCACCTCCAAAGTATGACACCGAGTCAGATGGAGACAGTGATGATGAACAAACTTCAAGGGACAAGAAGATTCAAGAACTCATGTCTCTACTCACCACAACTTATAAGAAGATCTACAAACCTACCAACAACAACCTCAGATCATCATCCAATGCTAGATATAAGGAAGTTGATCATGCACCTAGGTATGATCGTGAGGCTAGGTATGATAATCAGAAGATGCCGAATCAAGTTGGGGCTAGAGATACTGTAGGCACTCCGGTTTTGCAGAATACTGGGATTCAATGCTTCAATTGCAAGGGATTTGGGCACATGGCTAGGGTATGCAAGAAGCCAAAACGGGTTAAGGATTCGGGATATCACAAGGAAAAGATGTTGCTGTGTAAGAAAGAAGAAGTAGGAATTCCACTCACAGCAGATGAAGTTGACTGGCGTGATGACACTGATGATGAAGCCGATGATCAAGAGCTAGAGGCACATTATGTGTACATGGCAAAGATTCAAGAAGTGCTTCCAGATACTGCTGATACTTCTGGACCTATCTTTGATACTAAGTCAATTGAAAAGGTTACCAACATATGATAACTATAACGTGTTTGCTAATGAATGACGACATCTTGAGCAACCCGAAAGCATCAATGACACATATGTAGGGGTGTTCACGGGTCGGTTCTGTTCGGTTAGTTAGACGATTTTGACTATCCATCGCGGTTCGGGTAGTTAAATTTACTATCCGTGACTGAACCATACAAGGCGGTTAACCGGACATGCGGTTACCCGAAATGAGCGGTTACTCACGGTTCGGGTCACGGTTAACCATTGAATAGATAAATAATATCATGGTTTAAAAGATAGAATGTTGTTTCGTATAGTTCAATGACATTGAATAGATAAAAATCATATAAAAATTATTTCGTTCCAAAAAGTGCATTAGAATATTCATAAATAACATATTAACTAAAAAATATTTATTCGATGTTTATAAACTACGATCACATTAGTTAAATTTACACATACATGTTTAAAAAGTTGACATTAAGAGTAAAAAATCGTTGTACAATAAAAGTATGGTACTAATACAATTAATACATGTACTATAATTTGAATATTTAGTTAAAAAATTTCATGTATAATATGTGCGGTTCGGTTCGGTTAACCACGGATATCTAAAAATGAAAACCGTAACCGAGCCGTTATAAGCGGGTTTTTTCGGTTTCGGTTTTTTTCAGTTTCGGTTTCGGGTTTTTTCGGTTTCGGATTGAGCGGTTCGGCTCGGTTCGTCGATTTCTCGGTTTTTTTGGACACCCTTACACATATGTAATGGACACGGAGGATAGCAATATCTCTACGGATTCACAACATATGTGTAATGATGACGGTAATGCTGCTCAGGATACTGACTCAGATGAGGACCGTGATTTGCTTGCATCTATAATTGATTCTTTAAAACATGAAATTGAGGAAAACAAAGAGGCTAATAAACGTTTGAAGCAAGCAAACACATCCTTAGCCGAGGAGATAGACAGGCTTAAAGAGTGTGATTATGTAAAATAAGCTGATCGGCGAGTTGTAATAGCTAATGGTTTGGTATATGAACGTAAGGTGCTCAACGAACAATATTGTTCTGAAGTAACACACGAAATTCATATGTCAAAACAAAAGATATCGGAACTTGAAGAACAACTGCTGCTACATAAACTCCAAATTACTGAGTTAGAGTCGGTTAACAAAGAACAAACTGAGCTTTATAAAACTCGTGAAGAAAAGGATATTGAAAAAATTCTTGCTTTGGAAAAGAGGGTCGACACGTTAAACAACATTGTTTACAAAACGGGCCAGTTTATTCAAACTATGAATATGCTCAATAGAAACATAAAAACGAGTTTTGTTAAGCCTGATTATCTCAAGAACGTTCAAACAATCAAGCCTGGTCTTTATGATATCGGTTGCTATAATGATAATCTTGCCCTTATGCTTTCCCCTGACTCTGAAGAAATCATTCGTCGTGACGCTGAACGTCAATCCAACCTTCTTGCTTTTGTCACACCCTATGATTATACCGCATGGAATGAGAAACATGTCATTAACTTTGTCCCTCAAAGAGAGCTTTCAATTGAACAAGAGTATTTTCCAAATATTCCACCAACGTATAATCACACGGAAACGAAAAGTTATTCAAAACGGGGTCTTAAAAAGCAGTCAATTTTGTTAGAAAAGCGAATTTTGGATGAAAAACGTAAATGGGATGAAAAATGTAAAAGTGTTCAACAATTTGAGTTTATAAAACAAGGGGTTCTAAATTTATACAAAGGTATTGTCGATTATGAAAAGGTTTCTAGAGATACTGTTTGGAATATTAAACCTCACCCACAAGTTGAAGTCGTCATTCAACAATGTATTGTCCCAACTATCGATGATCTTTCAAAAACTGTGGAAATGTTTTATAATGCTCTCACTGAGAAAATGACAACTGATTTAAGATATGTCAAATCTCTTGAAGATGAAGTTGATTTTCTTCAAACTAAATTAAAGACACAAGAAACCCATATTTCTAACGAAATTGATCGACTTTCGCGAGAATATTATCGTATAGACCATCTGAACGTTATAGTTGCTGATAAATGTCAAAATCTTGAGATTGAGCTTTCACAAAAGGTTGAATCGTACAAAGAACTTGAGAAAAGATTTTTTAATCTTGAGAAAATTTTTCACACCCTTGAACTTGCTTCACAAAGTGATGATCACTCTAATAATCATAAAAATGTAACGAAATGGCAGCATCTTCGTTTCGTATTTTAAATGAAAAAGATTTTGAAATAAATGATTTGAAAGCTCAACTACAAGAAAGAGACATGGCAATCAGTGAGTTCCAAAAGCTCATTGCGAAACTGAAAGGAAAGTCTGATTTGGGTAAACCATCCGTTGTTCATCAACCGAATGAGGTTAAATGCCCTAAATCATCTATTTTGGGAAAACCCCCCACAAACTTTGCCTAAGTTAGGAACTGATAAGAGCACAAATGTGATAGCACCTGGAATGTACAAGATGAACACTAGGTCCACTCAAACTGGAACATCGCGGTTACCTCAGAATACTAGGAAAACTAATCAACGTGTGTCTTCTTCTACAGGAGTAACTCCCACTACTAGCATTAGCGGACCACAACTTAAGAGCAATAGAAATGAAGATAGATTCATGCCTAACAATAGTCAAGGGAAGAAGAAGGAAGTAGAAGATCACCGTAGGAATTTAAGTTTTCTAAGAATAAAACGTTTGTAACTGCATGTAATGACAGTTTGAATCTTAAGACTTCGAATGTTGAATTTGTTTGTGTTAAATGTGGAAAATGTGTTCGTACTTTCAATCATGATGCTTGTGCTTTTAATCATAATGGCGTGAATGCTAGAACTAGGAAGCCTATTCTTGTGCCCACTAGTACTAGAAAACCCACAAGAACTTTGAACCAATCCACTGCTCAACCACTTAAGAAGCTAAGTGCGTTAGAATCCACTACTCTACGTAAACAAAAATGTTAAAGAAGCTTTATGAGAACATGAGTAGGACATGTAAACAGGGGTACTCTAGATTTACACCACCTGGATACAAATGGGTACCTAAGACAACCACTATTCTAATTGGGTCTATGAATGTTAGTTTGCCTTTTGAATCTATGTCTACTAATATTTTGGAACCCACTTCTATCAAGGGCTTCCATTTGTCAAACTCTACATTGTCTTCTAATGCTTATGCAGCTCGTCGAGATCATTCTCTTCATAATGGACTCTGGGTGCACAAAGCACATGACGGCAATCTCAAGCTTCTAATTAACTTCGTGGAGAAGTTTCTGGGTACGGTACGGTTTGGAAATGATCAGTTTGTACCGATACTCGGATATGGAGACTTGGTTCAAGGGAATATCACTATAAAACGGGTTTATTACGTCGAGGGACTAAATCACAATTTATTCTCGGTTGGTCAATTTTGTGTTGCGGATTTGGAAGTGGCTTTTCAGAAATCTACTTGCTATGTTAGAGACAACGATGGGAATGACCTTCTTATAGGTTCTCGTGGTTCTGATCTCTACACAGTAACTCTTCAAGATACATCTTCAATAAATCCAATTTGCTTAATGGTGAAAGCTACATCCTCTCAAGCATGGTTATGGCATCAACGATTGTCACATCTCAACTTTGACACCATCAACTTGCTTTCGAAGAATGATATTGTGACCGGTCTTCCTAAATTAAAATTCGTCAAAGACCATATTTGTTCTTCTTGTGAATTGGGGAAAGCTAAACGGAAGTCCTTCAAAACAAAGACTACCCCAAGCTCTAAAGGACGATTGGAACTTCTACACATGGATTTATGTGGTCCCATGCGTGTAGAGAGTATTAACGAGAAAAAGTATATTCTCGTGATTGTTGATGATTACTCTAGATACACATGGACTTTCTTCTTAAGGTACAAAGATGAAACACCATAGGTTCTCAAAAACTTTCTCAAGATGATACAACGCAATCTTCAAGCTCAAGTCTTAACCGTAAGAACGGATAGGGGTACTGAATTTTTGAACAAGAATTTGCAATCTTACTTTCAAGAAGAAGGCATCGAACATCAAACGTCTATTGCTCGAACTCCTGAACAAAACGGCGTTATTGAAAGACGGAACCGCACTTTGGTCGAGGCAGCTAGAACAATGCTTTCTGCTTCAAAATTACCACTATTCTTCTGGGCTGAAGCTATTGCAACCGCCTGTTATACTCAGAATCGTTCTCTCGTCATCCCAAGACATGAAAAGACACCTTACCACATCATCAATGGCATGACACCTACGGTTAAATTCTTTCACGTATTTGGATCTTTATGCTACATTCTTAAAGACGGTGAGAATCTCGACAAGATGAAAGAAAAAGGTGCTGCATGTATTTTTGTGGGGTATGCTACATTGTCGAAAGGATATCGAGTTTACAACAAGAAAACAAAGATTATTATAGAAACAATTCATGTGAACTTTGACGAATTGTCACAAATGGTACTTGAACACAACAGCTCAAGTCCCGCACCTCATTGTTCAGCAATGGCACCTACACAAAACAGTGTACGTCTCGTGCAAGAATGTCAAGAAAGTACTCCTACAGCAGACTCAACGGATACAACACAAATGATAGAGTTGGTTGATTTATATGATCCAATGTTTGAAGAATATTACTATGGAAACAATCAAGTTGTGTCAAAGCCTTCCGCTGTCAATACTGCTGATGAACCTGAACCAAGTTCACAAGACACAACTGCTTCTAATTCAGCAACCGTTGCTCAAGAGACTATTCCATTGGATACTCAACAAACTCAAGAAACTGTCATACAACCAACATCACCAACCGTCAATGCTAAAGGAGGAAACAACAATAAGCAGTCGATGCACAACCTGACGAAGAAGAACTTATCAACCCGTTGAGAGTCTTCTACTCAACATTTTGATCCGTCTAACATGCATACATTCTATCAAAGATATCCATCCACTCACCATTGGACTCGTGATCATCCATTGGAGCAAGTAATTGGAAATCCTTCAAAACCGGTTCGAACACGCAAACAACTCAACACCGATGGCGATGTGTGTATGTATGCACTCACCGTGAGTTCAACTGTACCTACAAACATCAAACAAGCCATGACTGATCATGTGTGGATTGAATCAATGCAAGACGAAATTCATCAGTTTGAACGCCTAAATGTTTGGGAACTTGTTGACAGACCTTATGGAATTTTGCTTTTAGATTTCAAATGGATTTGGAAAAACAAACTGGATGAAGAACAAACCATCATCAAAAACAAATCTCGTCTTGTGGTTAAGGGGTATCGTCAACAAGAAGGGATAGATTTCGATGAATCATTCGCTCTAGTTTCTCGTTTGGAAGCTGTCAGGATATTCCTTGCTTATGCTGCACATAAGGGCTTCACGGTTTTTCAGAAGGACGTTAAAACTGCTTTTCTCAACGGTCATTTGAAGGAATAAGTGTATGTGAATCAGCCGGAAGGATTCATTGATCCTCATCACCCTGACAAAGTCTATCGTCTCAAGAAGGCTGTATATGGACTTAAACAAGCTCCAAGGGCATGGTACGAAGAACTATCCAACTTCTTGGTCTCGAAAGGATTCTCCAAAGGTTCTATTGATCCTACTCTTTTTATTAATAAATATGGGGATGACATACTGCTGGTGCAAGTTTATGTTGATGACATTATTTTTGGTTCTACGAATCCAAAACTTTCAAAACGTTTTGAAAAATTAATGCACAACAGATTTGAAATGTCAATGATGGGGGAGCTAAAATTCTTTTTAGGCCTCCAGATTCATCAATCCCCACGTGGTATCTGTAGAAACTAGAAGGGGGGGTTGAATAGTTTCTAGTTAGTTTTTCAAAACATTTCGGCTTAATCCACTGTGCGCGGTTCCTTATGTGTACCCGTGGTTCTTTATCAATAAAGAACCGCCGGTCCATTTAGGGAACCGCCGACAGTGAACTTAACCTTTTGTTGCATGTTAAACTTTGACAATCCTTTGTATCAAATTCTCGATCAAGCTTGACTAGATATGAGATTTGTTTGATTGAAAGATAAATACTACAAGTAAGTAAACACACAAACACATCAAATCAAGAGTACATCAAGCAATAGTCTAAACACTAAGCACACACGTACTAAGCATAAGCTTTTCCGCAACTAGGATGTTTAGACTAAGTGATGTACACTTGACCATAATCTAAACACGAAGCACACACGTACTAAGCCTTAGCTTTTCCGCAACTTAGATGTTTAGATTATAAGATGCACACAACACACAACATATAAATACATCTATAATAGTAAATACATAAATGTAAAGGAAAGTACCGACACGATGATTTATAGTGGTCGGTCACGAAGCTCCTCTTCGCCCTACTCCACTCCTTGAGTACACCTTACTCGAGAGTTACTTCACTAGTCAACAAACTCCTTAAGGTGGAGAAACCATACACAACGTCGCTTATCCAATTTCCGACTCTAAGCTAAAAGTCGAGTCCTAATCTTATGTAGGACCAATCTACACAACGTTGCCCACTTCACCATTTAACGACACAAGGCTAGATGTCGAGTTCTAATCGAAAGCTAGAACCAATCTTCACGACTCTTCACTTTGAAGCTAAGTGAGAACTTCACACAACACAACTACTAATCACTTTAAAGTTTAGTGAGAACTCACAAGACACAACCACATCACTTTATAGTTTAGTGAGAACTACCTAGACACAACCACATCACTTTAGAGTTTAGTGAGAACTACCAAGACACAACCTAATCTACCCACTAGTTATGTTTTATGGCCCAACATAACAAACCTTGTGTTTTATGGCCTAAACACATAAACCATATAGATCTAAGCACACAACACTTAGATCTATAACTCTAACACTATATCCAAGTACTAACAAGACTTGGATCTACACAACTAACACCTAATCCAAGGATACCCATCACTTGGATATTCTACCCTTACAAACACATCCAAGTGTACCCAACACTTGGATCTTCTACATATACATAGTAGGAAGACTAAAAAATAACTTAGATCTATAGAAGGAAAGATCTTCATCATGTAGTGAACCCAACACATCATGGTAATGATAGTGTTCTTCTTTTTTCACTTGAGAGGATGAGGAGATTGAAGATTGAATCACATCTTAAACAAGATTAATCAAAACTAACTAATCAAGGATCTAAGATGGTTTTTGAAAGAAACTGTGCAAAAAGGGTTGAAAGAAAACCTGGAAATGATCCACTATTTATAGGACAACATTGAAACGGTCAAAAACACCCGCGGTTACTTATCTCTACCCGCGGTACCTTATCAATAAGGAACCGCGGGTTCCTTTAAGGAACCTCCGCGTCGGAGTCCGTGCAAATTTATCCTTTAGTGAGGATATGCCATCTGGGGTAGTTTATACCCTCAAAGGATATTCCTTTGGCATATGGAATATGCCAAATTCAAATTTCCATTTTCTTTTTAATAAAACATTTTCTTAAAAATAAAGTTAATTAAAATCTTTTTGTCACATTTGATTAAAATGTGAGTTTTAAGAAAATATTAATCCTTGATCACTTAGTTAGGTTAATGACATGTTTGTACATACCTTGAGTGATTCATGCCGAATGCGGTCTTTGAGGTGTCGAGAGAAGTATACAAACGTATTCTTGAGTGATTACGAGTACCTTAACATTTTACATAATGTATTGCGAATTATACGTTTGTCATCAACAAAACACAAAGAGATTATATCGACAAAGCATCGTAATGTTTGCACTAACAGTATCTTCATAAACCAAGCTAAGTATGCTCAAGAGATACTTAAAAAGCATGGTATGACCTCATGTGCTCGCGTTGGTACACCATTGTCGACTACATCCCTAGACGCTGACTTGTACTCATATCCCGTAGATCAAACGCGATATCACAGTATGATCGGGTCACTTATGTACCTTACAGCCAGCAGGCCTGATATTCATCATGCCACATGCTATTGTGCACGATATCAAGCCAGACCAAATCAAAAGCACCTCAAAGAGGTTAAACGGATCTTTCGATACCTTAAGAATACCATTCACATGGGACTCTGGTATCCGAAGGGAACCGGTTTTCATCTAACAGCTTTTTTAGATTTTGATCACGCATGTTGCCTTGATAGTCGAAAAAGCACTTATGGTAGCGTACAATTTCTAGGGGAAGACAAACTTGTGAGCTGGTCGTCAAAGAAGCAGGATTTCACTTCGCTCTCATCAGCTGAAGCAGAATATGTGGCTCTATCCGTGTGTTCTGCTCAAGTCCTCTGGATGAGAACTCAACTCACGGATTATGGCTTCCACTTTGATAAAATACCTATGAGTGAGCCAACGATCGCAAATGTAATGACTTGAACTCTTGCAAATGCTCCCCCTTGATATGAGCTCCCCCTTGCTTGAGGCACCAACAAAGCAAGAATAGTGACGAGCTACAAAAATGGGTTAGAAGTGTCCTACAAAACAAGGTTAGTAGACAAGAGCATATATAAAAAGAGAATGATAAACAAGTCGTTTGAACAAACAATGACAAGCATTGAGGAAAGAAGTGTGCACGCGATGCTATCAACCAAAAAAAAATAAATAAAGGAGAGGATCGTGACAAGATCAATTCACAATTGTTGGAATAGAGATAGAAAAGAAACATCCATACCAATTGTAATGATAATATGTCAAAGGGTAAAAAGCTTAGAATTTTTGGAATCACCCAAGAAAATTCAAGATTTAACCATCAACTCTCAAAGAATAAACAAGGAGAGGATTTTGAGGAAATCAATTCAAAATTGTTGGAATAGAGGTAGAAAAGAAACATCCAAGAATTTGAAGATATCATCTCAAGGGGTTAAAAACTTAGAACTGATGGAATTACCCATACTAATTGTAAATTTTAACCGCAATCAACTCTTAAAAATAGGAACAAAAATATCTCAACCTAGAGACATTTTTGACCAAAAAAATAAAGGAAACCCAAAAGCGGATAAATCGACGCTTTAATAAAAAAAACGGGATATAGGACATTATAGGCAAAATTGCGTATGAATGTCGACACCAGATGGTGTTTAGCATACGATAAACTACATGCTCAAAGTTTCGTAGCTCTTCTCAATCATTATGGATGTTCAAAGAACAATTACATGATGAGGAAAGGGTAAGTCTCAACTCAACTTAGTTTAGAAAGACTAGAAGAAAGAGACTCGACTTAGAAGAGCATGATTAAAATGAATTGAGAGAGACTCAACAAAGAAGTTAAGGATAACTTCACAAATTAATTCATGAATACTATACCTTAGAAGGTGATAGTGAAATCTCGAAAGAAAATGAGAGAAGAAACTCAAAAGAAGCTCAAGAAGACATGAAGAGTTAGTACAAAATCTAACACATAATCAAGTAAGCACATAGGATAATTCATGCAATGCCTTATGAAGTCTACAATAAACTAATGTAGAGAAGGTGCGCAATTAACACATATGGCATGCAAGAAACAAGATTACTTAAAAAGAGAAGACTAAGTAAAACATGTTAGCACGTAGCATTTAAGGACATGCATGATTTAGACACATCTAAGTGATATTATATCAGAATTGCATGACAAATACAAAACCTTTATAATAAGCATGCATTCATTAACTAATAAATTAAGCATATAGCATACGGATAAGCAAGAAGATATATAAACAAGTAGCATACAAGCAAGTCATCTATCTAGATATCACAAATCAAGCTACAAGTAATGTAAATCTCCAAGAAGATTCCTAATTCTTATTAGTTTAAGAAAAGGACTCAAGATAAGGGAAAAGAAAGAAACATAATAGCAACAAGATCTAAGACTCAAAGAAAAATCATGTTGAAAAACATGAAAGGAAATACAAGAGAATAAAGATCATACAAAGATATATATAAAAAAGCCTAAAACTTAAGCATAATTCTAATCTTAGTTACACTAGAATCCTAAGATTTGCTTAAATTAGATGTCTTAGCAATAAGCAATCCACATGCTTAAATGAAAGACAATGGTGGTGGCGGAATTTGGTGGGGTGAAAAGTAAAGTCACCAAGGGTTCAACAAAGTCATTCACAATGGGAATGCTTTGGATGGGTGATGTGGGTGAGTTTGAAGGGGTAAAAGGTGAAGTCACCAAGGTATCAACAAAGTCATTCACAATGGGAATGCTTTGGATGGGTTGAGGTTGGGTAGTCACATCCAAGGGAGTACTTGTAGTGAAGGGTGAGGTTAGCTCATTCATTCTAGATTGGAATGAAGAGGAGGTAGAACCATGTGAATGGTTGGTACCATGGGTTGAGGTAGTCTTGCATGGAGCAAGAGGTGGTGAGGGTGATGAAGAGATGATAATTGGCACAATCTCATTCTTAGGTGTGGCAAAAGGTGAAGAGTTAAGTTTTGGTAACTTAATCTTAAATTTGAGGTGCCTCTTTGAAGAGGAGGTTTTGGATGAATCGGAGGTTCTTGTAGAAACCATGGTAGTAATGGGTGGTTTAAGGGGTAAGGATGAATGGTTTCAGGTGTGAAGAACATGGCTAACAAGGTGGGTTTAAAAGGGTGAGGGGATGATCCAAACTAGTAATGGGTTAAAAAGGGAAAGCCCAAGATATTTTGGGAGTGATCAAAGGTTTGAAACAAAGATTCCAAAGGGTGTTGGAACAAATTGGAAGTTTCAGAAAACCCAAATTTGAGAGCTTCTGCCCACGGTTCTTTATCTCCACCGGCGGTTCCATATTGATATGGAGCCGCGGTCTATTTAAAGAACCGCCTACAGAGGCTAGGTTTAGGTGGTGAAGGAGGATTTTCCAATTTAGCAAATCCTAATGTTCTAGTATAACTTATCATAAAGTCATGCTTAAGAGCAATAAAAACTAGAACACACACAAAGGAAAGACACATAGGTTCAATTAGCACGTAAGAGGGAAGCTAAGAAAAACATAATTGCTATAAAAGAAAATGACTCCTAATGACATACAAAGTTCATCAAAGTAAACTATCATTAGTCATATATAGGAAGAGCCATTTAGCCAGTTTAGAGAATGAGTATGAGACTATCACTAGAGGTGCTCAATTAAGGCTAAACACGACCATTTTTACGAGTTATACACCAACTCAACTTCCCACATGGAAGTAATTCAACCGTTAGGTCAAATTAAGATCCTAGTGCATAAATTCTCTAGTAGTCATTCTCAAGTTAGACAAAATGTAATTCCAACATTTGCCTAATAAAGTTTAGCAAGGATGAAACTTGCATGGCGACACAATGCATGACCTAATGAGGGTAAAGAATGCACCATTGCATATCTTGTCAAACAAGTCTAGTTAAGGTTATTTACCTTAATAGAACTTGAGGCCAATAACTTTGAAGTGTATAAACAAAGTTTACACAAACCAAAGGAACACTCTTGATTGGTCTTTCGGAAATGACACATTTATAAATTGCATAGCAATGTAAATTACTTGAGTATTTTGGATGAAACATCCAAGTTATCAAACCGACTCTATTGTGCATTATAAGTAATTATTAAACGAAATATGTCTAACAATTTGAACAAGTAGATACAATATAACACCATCAACAAAAGTGTGAGTTATGATCCGATGTATATTATTAATAAACCACATTCATGTCTACACTAGAAAACATGTCAATTAGATTTGATAATGATACCAATCATAGTTTGAATAATGCATTGATATTTAATCAAAATCTTTCTTGATGCCCACAAACACTCTTTTAAGAGAAAATAGCTAAGATTTTCAAAGGGTGTTTCATGTTTTATAGTGAGACATTTATCTACTTGAACTAATAACACAATGATCGAGTAAGACGACCCAAATCAATAGATTTGATAAGCTCCCAAAGCTTTCAAACCTAAGAGTGTTAATGAACATAACGAGGTGTACATGATGTTTATATAACATATATAAACCTAGAGATGTTGATCCTATATGTAATGCACAAATAATGTTGTAACCAAAATGTAAGAAATCTAGCATACATTCTAATTAGGAAAAAACTAGATACTAACAAATACCAAGCAAGGCACAAGAGACTAGACATATAAGCAATACTACTACAAATAGCAAGGAACACTTAATAGTGTCTACATATAATAATAGCACACAAAGAAACACACACAAACAATTAGCTTAACACATAAAAGCATTCGTCCATGTTTTGAGTGTTAGATATACCAACGTATACATAGCTTGATCTTATTTGAAAATAGTTTTCGACACATTTCAAAATTTAATTAAGTTCAACACTTTATAAATATATCAATTTACAAAGATAATCAACAAGAGATGTCCAACTTAATAAAAAAGAGTAAAACACAAGTTTTACGACAAACCGAGACTCAATACTTTGGACAAAGTATAGAACTTATAAAACATTTAAATTTTAAAGTTTGAATAAAGGTTTGGAAGCATTTTTAATTGAAAGAAAATTCAATTACGTTCGAAACGCCGGGTGGCACGACTTCTACGGACTTACGGTTGATTTTATATGATTTTTCAAAGTTTGCAAAAATCTGAGTCAGACTGGTCGCGGTTCCTTATTGATAAGGAACCTCGGGGAAGAGATAAAGAACCGCGTCCAGAGGGAAAAAATGGGTTTTTTGGCCAAAATCATTTGGTAACTTTTTGGAAGGACTTAGGACTCTAAAAAATCATTTTAGACACATAGAACTCGTATTTTAGAGTTAATTATGACATAAAAGATTTTTATACTTCCAAACATGAAAAGATTTAATTCAAGCTATTATACAAAATTTATTTAACACCAAAACTTGTACAAATGAAACAACAAAACACATTGCATAAGTAATCACTCTTCATGAACAATTTGATACAAAGATCATCTCTATTTTAAAAAACCATTTTCATTTTTTAAAAACCATTTGTTTTGAAAAACTAGAGCAAGGATCGATCCAAGCTTTAAAGTACAATATACTTCAAAGATCTTGTGTCACCATCGCTCTGATACCAATTGTAGAAACTAGAAGGGGGGGGGTTGAATAGTTTCTAGTTAGTTTTTCAAAACATTTCGGCTTAATCCACTGTGCGCGGTTCCTTATGTGTACCCGCGGTTCTTTATCAATAAAGAACCGCCGGTCCATTTAGGGAACCGCCGACAGTGAACTTAACCTTTTGTTGCATGTTAAACTTTGACAATCCTTTGTATCAAATTCTCGATCAAGCTTGACTATATATGAGATGTGTTTGATTGAAAGATAAATACTACAAGTTAGTAAACACACAAACACATCAAATCAAGAGTACATCAAGCAATAGTCTAAACACTAAGCACACACGTACTAAGCATAAGCTTTTCCGCAACTAGGATGTTTAGACTAAGTGATGTACACTTGACCATAATCTAAACACGAAGCACACACGTACTAAGCCTTAGCTTTTCCGCAACTTAGATGTTTAGATTATAAGATGCACACAACACACAACATATAAATACATCTATAATAGTAAAGACATAAATGTAAAAGAAAGTACCGACACGATGATTTATATTGGTTCGATCACGAAGCTCCTCTTCGCCCTACTCCACTCCTCGAGTAAACCTTACTCGAGAGTTACTTCACTAGTCAACAAACTCCTTAAGGTGGAGAAACCATACACAACGTCGCTTATCCAATTTCCGACTCTAAGCTAAAAGTCGAGTCCTAATCTTAGGTAGGACCAATCTACACAACGTTTCCCACTTCACCATTTAACGACACAAGGCTAGATGTCGAGTTCTAATCGAAAGCTAGAACCAATCTTCACGACTCTTCACTTTGAAGCTAAGTGAGAACTTCACACAACACAACTACTAATCACTTTAAAGTTTAGTGAGAACTCACAAGACACAACCACATCACTTTATAGTTTAGTGAGAACTACCTAGACACAACCACATCACTTTAGAGTTTAGTGAGAACTACCAAGACACAACCTAATCTACACACTAGTTATGTTTTATGGCCCAACATAACAAACCTTGTGTTTTATGGCCTAAACACATAAACCATATAGATCTAAGCACACAACACTTAGATCTATAAATCTAACACTATATCCAAGTACTAACAAGACTTGGATCTACACAACTAACACCTAATCCAAGGATACCCATCACTTGGATATTCTACCCTTACAAACACATCCAAGTGTACCTAACACTTGGATCTTCTACATATACATAGTAGGAAGACTAAAACATAACTTAGATCTATAGAAGGAAAGATCTGCATCATGTAGTGAACCCAACACATCATGGTAATGATAGTGTTCTTCTTTTTGCACTTGAGAGGATGAGGAGATTGAAGATTGAATCACATCTTAAACAAGATTAATCAAAACTAACTAATCAAGGATCTAAGATGGTTTTTGAAAGAAACTGTGCAAAAAGGGTTGAAAGAAAACCTGGAAATGATCCACTATTTATAGGACAACATTGCAACGGTCAAAAACACCCGCGGTTCCTTATCTCTACCCGCGGTACCTTATCAATAAGGAACCGCGGGTTCTTTTAACGAACCTCCGCGTCGGAGTCCGTGCAAATTTGTCCTTTAGTGGGGATATGTCATCTGGGGTAGTTTATACCCTCAAAGGATATTCCTTTAGCATATGGAATATGCCAAATTCAAATTTCCATTTTCTTGTTAATAAAACATTTTCTTAAAAATAAAGTTAATTAAAATCTTTTGTCACATTTGATTAAAATGTGAGTTTTAAGAAAATATTAATCCTTGATCACTTAGTTAGGTTAATGACATGTTTGTACATACCTTGAGTGATTCATGCCGAATGCGGTCTTTGAGGTGTCGAGAGAAGTATACAAATGTATTCTTGAGTGATTACGAGTACCTTAACATTTTACATAATATATTGCGAATTATACGTTTGTCATCAACAAAACACAAAGAGATTATATCGACAAAGCATCGTAATGTTTGCACTAACAGTATCTTCATAAACCAAGCTAAGTATGCTCAAGAGATACTTAAAAAGCATGGTATGACCTCATGTGCTCGCGTTGGTACACCATTGTCGACTACATCCCTAGACGCTGACTTGTACTCATATCCCGTAGATCAAACGCGATATCACAGTATGATCGGGTCACTTATGTACCTTACAGCCAGCAGGCCTGATATTCATCATGCCACATGCTATTGTGCACGATATCAAGCCAGACCAAATCAAAAGCACCTCAAAGAGGTTAAACGGATCTTTCGGTACCTTAAGAATACCATTCACATGGGACTCTGGTATCCGAAGGGAACCAGTTTTCATCTAACAGCTTTTTTAGATTTTGATCACGCAGGTTGCCTTGATAGTCGAAAAAGCACTTCTGGTAGCGTACAATTTCTAGGGGAAGAAAAACTTGTGAGCTGGTCGTCAAAGAAGCAGGATTGCACTTCGCTCTCATCAGCTGAAGCAGAATATGTGGCTCTATCCGCGTGTTCTGTTCAAGTCCTCTGGATGAGAACTCAACTCACGGATTATGGCTTCCACTTTGATAAAATACCTATGTATTGTGACTCAAAGTCGGCCATAGCCATCTCTTGCAATCCGGTTCAACACTCCCGTACCAAGCACATCGCAGTCAGATATTAATTCATCAAGGAACAAGTGGAACGTGGTATCGTAGAATTATACTTTGTCAGAACTGAGTACCAGATAGCTGACTTGTTTACAAAAGCCTTATCTCAAAATAGGTTTCAGTATCTCGTTGGTCGTCTTGGTATGAAGTATATGACTCCAGATGACTTGGAGATTCTGGCAAATGAAGCTGCTTGATTTTTCTCTCATAATGACTTCTAAGCACATCACAGCTTAGGACTCAGACCTCAAATAAGGAAAGTTTATCCCCGACGATAACTTATCCTTCTCAACAAGAAATTAATATTTCTCGGTCATGAGCTTCCTATAAAAACACTCAAACTTTTTAAGTTCATGAAAAATGGCTTCTAAGTAAATGTCAGCTTAGAAATCGTACTTCCACTTAAGGATAGTTTATCACGGATGATAACTTATCCTTCACAATGGGAAATTAATTTTTCTCGGTCATGAGCTAGTCACAAAACATACAAAGTTTTGAGCTCATGTAAATCGGATTTTATTTTAAAACTGTTGAACATAATTTTTCAAGAATTTCTCAAAAGATTTTTCTAAATCTTTCAAAATTGTGTGTTCAACACTCCCTTCCTCATATGTGGTTTTTATATCTCAAAATTGTCATATATTATTTTGATCCAATTTTAAGGGGGAGCGTTTTAAAATCATGCCTTTAATGTTGTTTGGTACATCTAAGAAATTGTTATATTTTATGTATCCAACACATTCCGAAAATGGTTTAAAACTGTAATAAATTATATCGGACAAGGCATCTCAACTCCGTACCTCAAAATATTTTGTGGTGTCGTTTTTTTAAAATTTTGTCAAATTTTGTCTCAAGACACACATATATTGTTGAGGGGGAGCTACCCGACTGAAAATGTTCCATGGTTCATGCGTGCACACATGTTTCTCTCCCGTTGATTTTTTGGAAATTGTCATATATTAATCAATTGGTATCTCTAATATTATATTTTATATTAGAGATAGGGGGAGAAAATGTGATTAAAATGTAATATATCGCAACATGTGATCTTAAAGACTCAAGTGTAACTCTTTCCTTCACATGCCAAACTATTTCGTATATCGATGCATGTGTGTAGGGGGAGCTTTTCAGAAATGTAAAACTTTCTAGTGTTAAAAGTTTTGATTTTTATCAAACACTTTGAATGGTTTTCAATGATTTATGGTTACGATCTATACCCAAAACAACCTACTATCCACGACGGAATGATGGAGTCAAAAGGTGGTTTAGGATAGGAAACTAAGTCCTATGATCCAACTAGAACCGGAGGGATCTACCCAAGGACATTCCATAGCTAGAAATAGTTGTCCTTAGGAAAGATGGAGTTGAATGAAGCTGAATGCGGACCAATTACTTAAGTTAGCACTGGAACAATCACAACAAGGTGCTAGTGATGACGTATTGGTAAGCATTGAAGGAGTTGAATATTCTATGCAACTTAGGCAGAAACCGGGTCAATACATCTATTGAAGACAAGTCATCATGGACCCAGTGATGCAATGCACAACCCTTCCCAGCCATTCAAGTTTCTCTCAAAAGAAACTTGTATCATTGTCACGGAGATCAACACGTATCTATTGACTTTCTCACTCCGAGTTAGTTAATATTGAAAAGGTGGCAGTCTGCTCCAGCCTCCGATTACCAAAATGCACTTATTGAGTCTAGAGCCAAAAGAGATCAACCTATCATCTCATTAGGACACAATCGATTCCTACGCATTATCCTTGTGATATTGCCAGAAAATCTGAGTGATACGATTCACAATGAAGATGGAAATCCTGCTTGAGCCAGCATTAAACAAGCTCATGGTAGGTAACTTGTGCGATTCTACACGAATCAAACTTGTGAGAACTGGAAAGCAACTAAGTTTCGATTCTTAATTGATTCAAACTTGATTCCAGGTTTCTTCGCAAAATTCGTGTGATCTTGCCAGAACATTCAGAGTGACACTCATTAGTGTTCATAGTGACGAATGGAAATCCTTCCAGTGTCAACATCAAACAGCACTGTGGTAGGTGACTCGCAAGATTCTCTATGAATCAAGCTTGTGACAAACTAGAAAGCAACAATGGTGCGATTCTTTTAGAATCAAACGTGTTCCAGGATTCTGAATTGACGACTCTAATCAGACGGATAATTTATCCTTATGATTCACTCTTTACGTTCGCAGTCTGCTTTGAGACGGTCGAGTAAAGAGAACTGGCTACTACCGCCGGGAAACCCTGTCAAGGAGGTTCTTAATCGAATCTACCCGATCACAGGTACGGTATCTGATACCGTCTAACGGTCTTCACCGACCGGAGGTAAAACGCTACCGAGTTAGGATGAAATGTTTAAAGCCATTTTATCCGTGTCTATATATGTTGCTGCATATCAAGAAGGTGGTGTAGCTGTGTACTATCCGATGTCGATTCAGAAGTCACAAGAGCACAAGATGGCGATTATCAAGATACCTAAGAATGTAAGAATGTAAAAGGTTATCTTAGCCATAAGGAGCACAAGATGAAGATTTCAAGCATTCAAAGTCAAATGACAAAGGCCCAAGATAAAGATTACAAAATCATGAAGGAACAAATCCATTGCAAACAAGATCAAGACCAAGATACAAGACCAAAGAATGAAGATCACCTCCACAATGATGTACTCACTCAATCATCTTATGCATTTAAAGATTACCGATACATTGGGGGAGATTGTTAGCCCTATATTTTATATAGTCGAACAAGAATGTAATAGGTCATCTTAGTCGTTATTGGTCTTGTATTGTAATAGGTTAGTCGGGAAAACCGGGCTTGGTATTTAAGCTAATATTGTCTAACTTAGGGGCGTAAGCCCAAGCAAAGCCAAGCCCGGCCCATGAACAAGCCCACTAAGGCCTTATTGTTGATCCCAAAGTCAGATCTTAAACCTTAATAGCTTGTTTAAGGGTTATGATAGAGAGAAAGAATTCAATCTAACACTAGAGAAACTTTGCAAAGCAAAGTAACTAAACAAGATGCGGAATGTAATGTTTAGCACAAGAACAAATAAGATTCAAACGTTGAACTTTAATATATCAAAGATATACGAATACCCAAAGTGGTATTAGGGTTTACAAAACCTTAAAGTAATAATAATGAAAAACGAAATGAGAAAGACACACTTTGCATGCTAACCTAGTGAGTCCTTTTATAGATACAAGGACCCACGTACAAGATCACTACTAACAAACTATGGAAAGTATTAAGGAATAATAACTGAAACGCGTAAAAATCTATTCCATGTTTATCTTGACGGCAGGGCCTTTGACTCCAGCAGGGGAACGGATCCCCCTGCCTTTGTTATTTAGCAGGGGGAACTTACTCTAGCAGGGGTATGAATAATCAACTAGCAGGGGAAACAAGTAAGCATAGATTTATTCCCAACAATCCTCCCCTAAACTTGTGCTTTCCCCTAAAAGACAAGTTTCTGAATAAATGCTAGTTGATGAGGATGCTTACAAACTCTCTGGCCAAATCTGACTATGAACCAGTCTTACCAGATCATAAGCAACAGGCTTTTTGGCATCAACAATTAACTTAGCCTGTGCTAACTTCTTCAAGGTTTCCTGAGAGAAGGGATAATACCTATGATTGAGTAGATAAACACTCACACCTTCCATTACTACCTCATAAACCCCAGAATTTGTAAATAGCTTCCAATACACCAAATCTCCTTTATTCACTGCATCAAATAGAGGATCAAATAATTCATGTTCATACATTCTATGCATGCACTCCCAGATTACCCAATCCTTCTCCACACCATCTATGGTAGGAGGTTTTGCAGCAAACGTCCTCTTCAATATTTTCCATAGATCTTCTAAGTCTTCACTATCCAAAATTCGAAACATGACATCTAGGCTTAGAAAAGTCTGTGCTGTATTGTCAGCCCTTGTAAGCTTCCACCAAGTTCTCCCTTTGTGTTCATAAACAGCATACTCTATAATAGCAAACTTCTTTCCAAGTTCACTAGGTGAGATTTCATCATTTTCCTGCAAAATCAGCTGTTTATCAATTTCATCATTTGATGGCCCTTGAGACTCTTTAGTGATTATGCCCACTTGCTCCATTCTTTTGAGTCTCTTTGCTGCTCTTTGTGCATTAAGTACTGACTTCTCAAGTACTTCTGGAAAACTTTCACCTGCTTGGTGTGATTCTCCTGCTTGTGTAGTTTCTTCAGCTTTTCTTTTCTTTGTTGCTCTAGCTTTCTGTAGCACTTCACTTTGTCTCCTAAGATACTCAGCTTCCTCAGGAGTGTTGATGGTCATCCAATCCTCCACATCATATAACTTTAGAACTGGTCTGACTGCTCTCTTTATGGCTTCAAAGCTCATATCTGTGAAGTCACCATCCTTCCACTTTCTATGCCTTTTAAGCAGAACTTTGTAGTGATCAAGTTGCCCTTTCTCTGATGTTCTATACTTCTCACTCTGAATTTGCATTGCCCTTCTTTCCAGATATTCAGTTTGAAATTTGTAAACAAGGCAAGTCAACTCATACCTGTCTTCCAAAGGAGCATTTTTCAACTCCTTCTCCCATTGATCAAGAAATTCTCCAACATGAGGTACCCTGTCATCTAGTTCCCTATGCATAATCTCAACCTGTTTTAGCATATCTTTGGGCCTCATCTTCTCCATCCTTTGATCCTGCATCTCCATTTCCTCTTGTTGTAGCCTGAGGGCTACTTGTGCATCTTGTGCTTCTTGGATCTTCTGCTGTTCAGGAGTCAGATGCTTGTATTTTCTCTTGGGCTGTTGCACCATGATTCCTTTTCCTTTGTCTTTTGGATCCACTGCTGGTGCTGGTTTTGCTTTAGATGCAGGTTCTTTGATTGTTATCCCCTTCTGAGCTGATTGCTTTCTGTTCTTCCTAACAAATGTTTGAGTAATGTTCTTAGCAGGGGATAAACTTACATGCTTGATTGCCCATGGTGAGCAATGTTTGAGCAATATCTTTGGTTGCACTCCCCTTGTCACTTCCTTTATCAGCACTTTCTTTCTCCATTCCTTCCTTAGCACTTGTTGTCTTTCCATGCTCCCTACCAGGATATGAATAATACTCAGTAGATCCTTCTTTGGTTGGAATTTCCTCCCCTTTGGAAGCATCCTCATCTGTGGAAAGAATCAGTCTGGGCTTTCTCCTCCCCTCAAGAGTAGCAAGTCTGGTTTCCAGGTGAGAGATGACCAGACCTTGCTTTTTGACATCTTGTACTAGTTGTGCATTCTGTCTTTTCAAACTCATGCACATTTTCGTCAATTCCAGATTTGTCAAAGGTTGCATACTGCTCTCAATCCTAGAAGGGGATTGCTCCCCTTGTTGGATATCATGGAGTGGGGGAGAGGACTTATTGATGGTGTCACTATCCTGCTCACCCCTTGAGGATGAGACAGTAGTGGCAGCCAAACCCCCAGGTTGCTCCAAACTCTTGGAGACTCTCTTTTCTGCTGCTTGTGAAGATTCACCAGGCAAGGGAGACCTGGCAAACCTGGATTTTGAACGCCTTTCTTGTTGTGGATCAGCAGGTGGTAGGTTCCTGGCAGGGGTTTCAGCAGGTTGATTTGTGGCTATTTGATGTCTGGTTTCTTCCCGTCTGATTTGGTCTAGCATAATTGAAGTGAATGGAATGTTTCTGCTAGAAAACAAAGGTGATGGTGCAAGTAATGTGGTGAAAAGTTTGGTTGTGTGTTTGGTTGCTGAAAAATAGTTTCTGTGTGTAATGGGACCATGATCACTCATATTCAGCAAAACTTCTATGAACCTTGGATACATACAAAACTTTGAGGTGCTTGAAACATTTTTAACCATGCCTTTAAAAATCATTTGAGAAAAACAATACTTCCTTCCTGTTGCAAAGCAGATCAGGGCAGAAGCTATCTCACTACCAACCTCATTAAAAGCAGTGGTTTTGGGTGACAAACATTGCATAATAGTATGAATCAAAAATTTCCAATGAGGGGCAAACTGGCCTTTAGCAAACTTTAATTTTTGATTTTCAGAAAGTTTATACCCCAATTTTTCAAGACCTTCAAAAATTTCAGCCTCAGAAAAGTTGGTTATTCCATCCTCATCATCAAGGAGGAGATTCTCCCTGATGGAGGCAAGTGTGATTACCTTGGAATGACCATCAACTGTGCTTTGAATTATGACCTCTCCATTCACTGTTTTGGTCATGGCTTTAGACCAGAACTGTTGAATGTGTGAGGTATAAATGCGAGGATTGATGAGAAGGGCCACTCTGAAGTACGAAGACTTTAGAAAGGCCACAGCCTCAGCAAACTCGGCCGGTTCATCATGAAGCAAAGCAATTTGGTTATGATTAGGAGCAATTTTAAGGGTCATGATGAATTTGGAAAGTAGTTTAGAGGTTTATAGAGATGGGAGGTAAGTGGGATTAGGTCGAGAGAGATTTGTGAACCTGCTGGTAAAGGGAATTAAGTTTATATAGACAAATTGAAGGGCTGTGATTGGACCAAAATTTTCAAATTGCAAAAATATCAAAGATAAATCTTGATAAAAAATTAATATATTTGAAATAGAAGGAAAAGATTACCAATCAACGAAGAAAGTGCCTTAAATATCTTTTAAAAAGAATAAAATATTCCCTAACCAAATTTGAAGCAAGCAGGCCCAACGGCTATAAGCAGGGTAACGGTATTGTCGGTCAATGGTCAAACAGGGGAATGTTGTGAAGGCAGGGGAATAAAAGATAAAAGCAGGGGAAACTTTCCTAGGGGTATTAAACTAGTCATGGAAGAACTAATGCTAACTAGCTCTGCTCTAATGCACACACTTGTATACACAAGATAGATACATAGAATCTCAAGAGTCCTCTATTCAGCAATGGTCCCAATACAAAAAGTTAATACATAAGCCCCCCTACACCAGGTAATCCCAAGAAATCATGCATACCCCAGTCACCATCCCAACCTTGTCCCTTACCTATGGTCAGTTAGTCTTGGCAATGTGTGCCACACATCTGTATTTTGAACAGCAAGCTGCTTGAATAAAGAAATGTAAACACACACTACAGTGCCTCAAGGTTTCAGAATTCTGACAAGCTTTGCAGCAAGTCATCATTAACCTGAACCCTCACTCACCAGTGGATATGATCTAAGACCATATATGAGCATTCTAAGAATACCCTGAATCCTAAAGGTTTGACCTAACCTCCCCTGAAACATAGAGTATATACCTGATCCTCCAATGAGAATAGTATGCACCATATGAACCTCTACATTGTTAGTCTAAAACCACATAAAACCACTTTTGTAAAAAGAACACACCCAGCATAAGAGAAAAATTCTCTTGGCAGGGGAATGAACCCCAGGCAGGGGAATCAGTGTGAAAAAGTAGTGGAATGAAAGAAATGGTAAAATTGACTAACAATTATACAACAACAGCAGTGAAGTAACCCTGATTACACATGACAAAAATAGACATCAGATTTTAAGGAGTAACCATTCCAATACCTGCAACCAGATACTGAAACCTCCCTACCTCAAAAGCTTTTGTTAAAAGATCAGAAACATTAAGTTCTGTATCAATTTTCTCAGGGACAATCAGTCCTTTTTCAAAACAATCTCTGATAAAGTGATGTCTAATTTCAATGTGTTTGGTTTTGCTATGAAAAACAGGGTTCTTTATGATGCAAATAGTGTTGTTGTTGTCAATAAATATCTTGGTTTTAAGAAAGTTGTACCCATAATCAAGCAATTGATTTTGCACCCAAAGAACTTGACCACAGCATGCAGCAGCTGCTACATACTCAGCTTTAGTTGTGGATGTTGCCATGATAGTCTGCTTCTTACATTGCCAAGATATAAGTCTGCTCCCCAAAAATTGGCATCCCCCTGTTGTAGACTTCCTATCATTGTTGTCACCAGCATAATCACTATCTGAGTAAGCTATCAGCTCAAATGGTGACTCCTTTGGATACCAGAGTCCTAGGGTGGGATGACATTTTAGATACCTAAAGATCCTTTTCACAGCAAATAAGTGACACTCTGTTGGTGACACCTGGTATCTTGCACATAAGCAGACTGCAAACATGATGTCAGGTCTTGAAGCAGTGAGATACATAAGAGACCCAATCATAGACCTGTAATTCCTGACATCTATAGGCTTTCCAGGACCATCCTTGCCCCATGGATGATCCTTGTCCATGGGAGTGGACACCTTCTTCCCATCAGACATGCCAAACTTCTTTACAATCTCAGCTACATATTTGTCTTGTGAGATAAATATCCCATCTTTCCGCTGCTGAACTTGTAACCCCAAAAAGAAGTTTAGTTCTCCCATAGCACTCATTTGAAATTTATCCTGCATCAATTTGGCAAACTCTTTGCTAAGCATGGAGTTAGTTGATCCAAAAATGATGTCATCCACATAGACTTGCACTAGCAGAAGGTCACCCTTTTGTTTCTTTGTAAACAAGGTCTGATCAATCTTCCCCCTGCTGAATCCATTGTCTAGGAGATATTTGGAAAGAGTACCATACCAGGCTCTGGGAGCTTGGTGAAGGCCATACATGGCCTTTTTCACTTTGTATACTTTGTCAGGATGTTCTGGATCTTCAAACCCTGGTGGTTGCATGACATAGACTTCTTCATCAATGGTTCCATATAAGAAGGCACTTTTCACATCCATTTGAAAAACAGTGAAGTCCATGAATGAGGCATAAGCAAGGAATAATCTAATAGCTTCAATCCTTGCTACTGGAGCAAACACCTCTTCATAATCAATCCCTTCTTCCTGAGTATACCCTTGTGCTACTAACCTTGCCTTGTTCCTGACAACTATACCCCTTTCATCCTTTTTGTTCCTGAGCACCCACTTGGTCCCAATAGGCCTTGCCCATTTGGGACAATCAACCAGAATCCAAACCTCTTGTATGTCAAATTGTAAGAGCTCCTCTTGCATAGCTTCAACCCAGCTTGGGTCATTTAAAGCCTGAAAAATCTTCTTTGGCTCTTCTTGTGACAAAAATGCAGTAAACAGACAACATTGCATGTTGTCATGATTGAACTTCATGGTGATGTTAGCAATGAAGCTGTGCTCCTTTGCTGTATACCTTGTATGTCTGGGAGCTTCAGGATCACCAATGATCTGAGAGATAGGATGATCCTTATTGATTCTATAGGTAGGCTGCATGATGACTTCTGTTTCGTCTTCTTCCAAATCAGAATTGATGGGGCTATTTTGATTAGGAAAGAAGTCCTCAAAGGAACTTCCAAATGAGACAGCATGACCTAAAGATGGGTGCTTGTGAGCAGAATGAAGCTCTGAATAACTAGGACCTCCACTCCTGATGATTCTGCTTCCACTGCTGGATATGATAGGACTATCATTTATGGGTGTAGATGATGAGATGAGTGGGGATTCTCTTTCTGCATCAGTAGTCTCATTAGCATCATGATCCTTTGTGAGAGAGGAATCAATTCCTCTAGCAGGGGAATCCAGGATTCCACTGCTTTCAGCCATTCCACTGCCTTCAGACATAGCAGGGGATGAGATTGGCTGTTCTTTTCCTGAAGCAGAATTATCTTCTTGTTTATCAGCTTCACTAGGAAACAATGAGGGTACATTCATGTACCTCAGAGGTGACTTCTCAGCATCACTTGTTTCTTGAGTACCTGAAATGTTAGTGTTCTGCAAGACAACAGGTACATAATTCATGGACTTGGAAAGTACATCTATATCAAAGAACCAATCTGGACCTGTTTGAACATCTTCAGGTTTGTCTTCAAGAAAATTCACATGAAGATTTTCTGTGATTTTGCTTGTCTTCTTGTTGAAGACCCTATATCCCTTGCTGTTTAAGGAATAACCCACAAAGTATCCATCATCACCCTTTTCACTAAACTTACCAAGATTGTCAATAGTGTTCAAGATGATAACATGACACCCAAAAGGTCTGAAAAAGTCAATTAAGGGAGGTCTTCCATTGAACAGCTGATAAGGGGTCTTGTTGTGTGCCTTGACAACCAAGGTCCTGTTTTGCACATAGCAAGCAGTGGATACAGCTTCAGCCCAAAAGATAACTGGAAGTTTGGAATCAGACAGCATAGTTCTTGCAGCTTCAATGAGTGTCCTATTCCTTCTTTCTGCTACTCCATTCTGTTGAGGTGTTCTAGCAATGCTAAATTGCCTCTTGATGCCTTTGTTTATGCAGAAAGAATCCAGTTTCTGATTTCTGAACTCACCACCATTGTCTGATCTTATGGTAACTACCTTCATGCTTTTTGACAGTTCAATTTGATTGATAAACCCAATGAGTATATCAGCAGTGTCACTCTTTTCAAATAGAAAGAATGTCCATGTAAATCTTGAAAAATCATCAGTAATTACTAGGCAGTACCATTTCTTCATTATACTTGCCACAGAAGTAGGACCAAAAAGATCCATATGCAATAGTTCCAATGGCTTGGTGGTGGACATACTTGTTTTTGACTTGCAAGATGCTCTGTGTTGCTTCCCTTTCAGACATGCTGCACAAGTATGTTCAGTGGCAAAAGACTTGGAAGGAAGACCATGAACCAGATTATGCTTTACTAGTTTGTTCATGTTCTTGAAATTAAGATGACCAAGTCTTCTATGCCATTTCTTACATTCATCTGCTGAAGCTTTGGCAATGAAACATGTTTCATTGTCTTGAAGAGAGATGTCCTTGAGATCAATTGTGTACATGTTCTTCTGTCTTGGTGTTCTGAGAACAATTGGAGTGTCTTTTGGTAAGACAAATTCCTTTCCTAATACCAAGCATTCAGTGTCAGTAAACAAGACAAAATTCTTGTTATCAGTCATCTGAGACACACTGAAGAGATTATACTTGAGTTCCTTCACCAAGTACACATTGTCAAAAGTCATCCCATTTGTGACAATAGTTCCTTTTCCTGTTATAGTTCCATGCCCATCTCCAAAAGAAACACCATCATTGTCATGCAGGGGTACAAAGTTAGACAAGTAAGCTTTGTGTCCAGTCATACTTCTTGAGCAACCACTATCCCAATAAGCTCTATCATCCCTTGTCTTCTTTGTCACCTGCAAAAGGAAAAACAAATTAGTTTTTCTTGGGGACCCAAGCCATTACAGACTTGGATCTACCTCGTGTATCAATGTAGGATAGCTTATCAAAAACTAGAGATACACCATTAGATTGAGTACCCCTTTTGGGTGCCCAAACCCAACGAGCTGAGGCTTTCACAGCTTTTCCCCATCTTCCCATGTTCCTAGAAGGTACAACTTTTCTAGCAGGGGATACCCCAGTTTTAGCAGGGGAATCCTTATGCTTAGCAGAGGGAACCCACCTTTTGTTTTGGCCTCTGTTCATGTGTTGGTAAGGTCTAGGGCCAGATCTATATGCAGTATAAGGTGTTGGGGTGGTCACAAAAGTGTTGGGCTTTGGGTGAACATCATTTTCCTTTCTAAGGGCTGGAGCAACATATTTCTCAGCTACTCTATTTCTCAAGGCAGGGGCAACATACTTGGCAGGGGAAAAGGATTTTTCCCCTGTATTTAGAAGAATGGCTCTAGGTTGCATATCCTTTAAGGGATTTGCAGCCACCATCTCCATTGGTGCCTTACACTCCTGATAAGTGTGTTCAAAACTGCCACATGTGAAGCAGGGCTTGGTATTGATCACAAAGTCTTTTCCTAATTGATGAGACTTTTGATCATTCCAATTTCTTTGATTTCCTCTGACATTCCTGTACATACCAGCATATTTAAGGGTAGGTTTAGGAGACTGTGGCCTAGCCTTAGATTTGGAAGAGATGCTCTTAGAGTTTGGATTGCTGCTAGAAATTCCTTCTTTTGAAAATCTAACAGGGTTGTCAATTTGCTTTAATCCAACCTGTTCCTGTTTAACATCCCTAATAACACTAGTTTTAACTAGAGACTCTTCTGTATCAAGGTTATTAGGTATATAAGCACTCAAGTCAAACTCAATGTCATCCTGTTTTTCAAAACAAGGGAGACCAGTCCATGACAAGTCTTTTCTAGGATAGGCAGCATGGATGTTAGCAGGGGGTGGAGGTATAGTAGCATTCATGTTCTTAATTCCAAACCCTGTTTTGTCCTTAGGAGATTGACCAATTCCAAATGCCTTGGTTAAATCTTTTGAAGCTTTTCCAAATTTTTCAACAGTTTCCTCATCTATCTTTTGGTTAGCTTTGAAAATTTCAAGTTCAGCAGTTAAAACATTTATAGATTGGTTATTCTCCTTGGCATCTCTTTCTAGAATCACAATGTGATCCCTATAATCACTTTCTCTTTGCCTATACTCTCTTATGGTGGACTCTAGTTGTTCTAAAGCACGTTTGTAATTATCAAGATCATTATCACAATTGATATAGTCAGCTTTTACCTTTCTGATTTGATCATTTAAAGATTCAGTATTTTTCCTACAAGCTTTAGTACAGTATGAGTCATCATATACCTCATTGTCAGAGCTGGAACTTGACATGGCCATAAGTGCAAAGTCTTCTTCCTTCTCCTCAGCCATCAAAGCTTGATTTCTTTCCACACTTTCTGTCATAGCACTCCAGTCCCATCCATTTGCTCCATCTATCCCCTGCATTGCTACCATGGCTTTAGCACCAGAATCCTCATCCTTTCTATGGCTATTTCCAGACTTAGGTCCTCTGCATTCCCTGGCAAAATGACCCTTCTTGCCACAATTGTAGCATTCAACTTTTGCTTTATCAAACCCAGCCACATCAGATGGATTAATTGTGATCTTCTTCCCATACTTCTTGTGGAACCTGTTGGCTCTCATGCTTAGCAAAGCCATATTCCACTTGATATCCAATTCTTCTAGTGCTTGCTTACTGATTTGATTCAGATCTTCATGTAACACTGTAGATCCTAGTGGCCCTTGAGATGCTATGAAGGCACATGCAGTATCAAGGCTGAATGTAGCTGGTCTTTCTTCATCATAGGAAGGTCCAGACCTGGTAGCAGGGGAATAAGTAGCAGGGGCTACTTCTATTCCACTGTTCTTGGCGATTCCACTGCTTTGTGATATGAATGCCATGTTAGCAGGGGGATCAGCCACTCCACTTGAGTTGGTGGGAATTGTCCCTTTTGACTTCATTTCATTGACAATAGGTTCAAAAACTTTTAAGTTATTGTATATATCATCAATATTTTTGTTGTCCAAGTCATCCTTATTCTGCCAGATTGCCTTATAGACAAACCATTCTTTCTGGAGGCTGTTAAGAAACCTGGTATTCACCTGCTCTCTTGTCACCTCAATATCAAAGAATTCCAAGTGGGCCACCATGTCTTGAAGCCTATTGTAAATAGCTCCAATTGATTCATCACCAATTGCTTTGAAAGAAGCAAAATCATCCAGCATTTGGTTCTTCTTCTTCTTCTTTGTGGCTTCATTTCCTCCAAAGGTTGTGCCTATGGCTTCCCATAGTTCCTTAGCTGTTTTGTATTTCCTGAATCTGAGTTGATGTCTATCAGGTAGGGCCAACAACAATGAGCTGTGAGCCCTGACATCATGCCTTCTAGCCAGTATTTCCTTATCACATAGAGCAGCAGATTTCTTCTTGTCCTTACCTTTGGAACTTTCACCTTCATCCTTGCCTTCTTCAACAACCACCATTTTGTTGAATTGATCACCAAACTCTATGATCTCCCAGAGAACATAGTGTTCCATTTTCAGGTATTGTTGGATTCTGAATTCCCATAATTCAAAGTTTTCAGGATCCAACATGGGTAACTTGAGGTTATTGTGGTTGTTGCTATTTGTGGATGAATCTGAAGACATGTTTGCTATGAGGATTTTGTTCTTGATTTAGACAAAGTTTCTCAACAAGCTCTGATACCACTTGTTGATCCCAAAGTCAGATCTTAAACCTTAATAGCTTGTTTAAGGGTTGTGATAGAGAGAAAGAATTCAATCTAACACTAGAGAAACTTTGCAAAGCAAAGTAACTAAACAAGATGCGGAATGTAATGTTTAGCACAAGAACAAATAAGATTCAAACGTTGAACTTTAATATATCAAAGATATACGAATACCCAAAGTGGTATTAGGGTTTACAAAACCTTAAAGTAATAATAATGAAAAACGAAATGAGAAAGACACACTTTGCATGCTAACCTAGTGAGTCCTTTTATAGATACAAGGACCCACGTACAAGATCACTACTAACAAACTATGGAAAGTATTAAGGAATAATAACTGAAACGCGTAAAAATCTATTCCATGTTTATCTTGACGGCAGGTCCTTTGACTCCAGCAGGGGAACGGATCCCCCTGCCTTTGTTATTTAGCAGGGGGAACTTACTCTAGCAGGGGTATGAATAATCAACTAGCAGGGGAAACAAGTAAGCATAGATTTATTCCCAACACTTATGGTCGTGGCATATAAATACCCTCTTCCATGTGTGGAAGAGGGTGTTGGTCATTATTACTTTCTATCTCTAGTAATCTTTTACCATCCAATCTCTCTCTTATTTCTCTCTCTACTTTTCTTCTCTTTCTCTCTCTAAATCTTTCAATATATTGTGTTATGAATTGAAGTGGGATTAACAGTTGATTGTCTTAGTTTATCGTTTCACGCTTGGATTAGGGACTATATATTGATATTAGAGAAGTGTTTGATATTAAAACCTTCATAAACATCGTTCTAAGTTTTATAATCAAGATCCACCATGCCTGAAACGAGCAATACACCTCCACCACCACCACCGTCTTCTGGAAACAACACTCCTCCACCACCATCCTCACCAAGACTTACTCCTCCACCTCAAAATAAAGATGATCTACCTCAACTTCTTGACTCAAGAGGCGGATCTCATGTCACCAACGTACCAGTCTTTGATGAAGATGATTTTGCAAGTTGGAAGAGTCATTTCCTCGTATATCTCGACAGACTTGAACCATTTCTTCTAGAAATTCTAGAAAATGGACCTTATGTTCCCATGACGCTTACCTCTACTGATGAGAATCATCTTCCCAAACCTCTCAAGCAGTGGACTCCAGCTGATAGGAAATTGGCAAACCAAGATAAACGTCTCAAGAGCATCATCATATCCTGTCTTCCAAAACACATCATGAAGTCTGTTATTCAATGCCCTACAGCCAAACAAATGTGGACAGACCTTATCCTCGGTCATGAAGGACCCTCTGAAACAAGAGAAACCAAGATTCAGGCACTCAGGCTTCAGTTCAATGCTTTCAAGGCCCTTGAAGGTGAAAAGGTTCAACAAACATATACAAGGCTAAAAATTCTTCTCAACGACCTTGCTATGAATGACGTCGCCATTGCTCAAGCTGAAGTAAAAGCCACACTTGTCAACAGCCTTCCTAGAAAATGGCTGAGTATGAATCAGACTCAGAGAGCTAATAACTCCATCAAGAATGACACCTTGGCTCAGCTATATGGAAAGTACAATTATGAAGAAGGGCTGATTGATACCATATACAAATCTAAGACTGAAATATTTGTGGTTCAGGGAGCAACATCCAAAGCCTTGATTTCCACCTTACATTCTCATGACAGCGACTCTGATGTTGAAGAAGACACACGCAGCAGCCAAGAGTTCATGAGAGACCTTAATGCTGAGTTTCATGAAAGAGCCTTGCTGGCTAATCAAAGGAGATTCTACAAAAGATCAGGGAGAGTAGGATCAGCTAGCAAACAAACCGACAAATCAAAAGAAACTTGCTTTGCCTGTGGAAAACTTGGACACTTTCAAAAAGACTGTCCTTCCACAAAGACATCCTCACCTTCTTATCCATCATCTTCCACCAAACCATACAAGTTCAAATCACAACATAACAACTCATCCCACCAATTCAACTCCTCTAACAATGAGAAGAAGGATTACAAGAACAAGTACAAGGCACTTAAAGCTGAGTTAAAACAGATGAATTTGAAGCTTGAAGCTCTGTCTAAGAAGAAGGGAGGGGAAAGAAGACAGAGAAATGGTTGGTAGCTGAAGCGTATGACTAGAATGATGAGCCTCTGACTTCGGATGAAGAAGATACTACAAGAGTCAGGGCATTTATGGCAATAGCTGAGGATGAACCAGCTGTTGGGAAAGGAGATGCAAGATCAGGACAATGGGTTGACATCACAATGAAAAAGGTAAACAGGCTTATCTCTATGTCTGAAAGTGATGAACACAAACATGTCCTTGATTACACCATTGTTGATTTACACTTTGTTAAGGAACAAAGAAAGAACCTGGTTGATAAGTTTCACTCTGTTAAACATGAACTGTTAACTGCTAGGGCTGAATGTGAAACTCTTAAACAGGTTAACTCTGAAAAGATATCTCTTCATAATGAAGTTAATAGGTTAACCTTAAAGAACAGTGCCTTAAATGATCAAGTATATGAATTAAATAAGGTTATAGAAAAATGGATGTGCAGTAGGTTCACTATCGATGAATTGCTTAATGATGAACTTCTTGCTGACATAAAAAGGGATATCTCTGCTAAGAAAAACAAATTGAAAACTCTTGTTAAACCCAAAGAGATTGTTTTCAAATCAATAGAGACTATAAATGTGTCAGATCCCTACTTGACAGATGTACCTGTCTCTGATGATGTGGTTAATTTACCACCTTTACCTAAACTCTCAGGAGTTGAACGCAACAGATCTTCTAGAGGAGCTAAGGCTGAACCTAAAACAGATGTTAAGAAACCACCAGCTAAGGTGTTTGATGTACCAGCTAAACAATCTGTTAAGCAAGTTTCCTTTAAGCTTGTCTCAACAAAATTTGTGAACAAAGTTGATTCCTCAACTGAAGAACGTCTGTTGTCATTAATGAAAGAAGTAGAACTCTTGAAACTACATATTAAGCCTTCCGCTGAATGCTCTACTTCCTATGAACCTAAGTCTATTCTAGGAGAACCCAAAGGTGAAAGGATAGTCAAACCTTACTATAATATATGTAAAAACTCTCATCACATGACCATAGATCATGATAGACAAATGGTTGTTAAGAGATCTCATACACCTTCTAGGGAAAGACAACAGGCTTCTAGGAGACCATTAGGTAACTACAGACCTTACCCTCCTTGTAAATTTTGTGGATTTACATACCATCACTCAGATGAGTGTAGTGACTTTCCAGGATGTGATATCTGTGGAAGGTTCACACATGAGACGGCCAACTGCCCTTCACATCGTCAAAAGTTCTACATGAACTCAAGAGTTGTTAATCAGCAATTCAGGGAACCCACTGGAAAGTGGGTTCACCATAGGAACTAACTTGTTTCTATGTATCTGTGCAGAAACATTCTAAAGAATCGGTATGGTATCTAGACAGTGTCTGTTCTAGACACATGACAAGGATTCCACAATACCTGCACAGATACTCAAAAGAGCCAGGTCCTATAGTGGTGTTTGGGGATAATTCTTCAAGCGACACAGAGGGATACGGCTCAGTTAACTACAATGGGATAACGTTTACAAGGGTTGCATATGTGAATGGTCTTAAGCACAATCTTATCAGCATCAGCCAATTGTGTGATGTTGAATACAAGGTTTTGTTTACCAAGACTCAGGGAACCATATTCAACAAGAACAACGATGTGGTGCTTATTGCACCTAGAATAAGAGATGTGTATGTCATCAATATGGCAACTTGCTCTGAAGACAACTCCAATTGTTTTCTTGCCAAAGCCTCTGAAAGTGTCAATTAGCTGTGGCACAAAAGACTGTCTCATCTCAACTTTAAAAACATCAACAAGATAGCCACACAAAACCTGGTTGTTGGTCTACCTTCAGTGACTTTTTATAAAGACAATACTTGTTCAGCTTGTGTCAAGGGAAAGCATCATAGATATTCTTTTAAGACCATGCAATCATTCTCTATTGACAAGTGCTTACATCTCCTTCACATGGATTTGTTTGGGCCTGTCAAACCTCAGACCATCAATCACAACAAATATACCTTGGTCATTGTTGATGAATGTTCCAAGTATACATGGGTTTTCTTCCTTATAAAGAAAAGTGATGCAGCTAATACGATCATGTCCTTCATCAGACATGTTGAAAACATGAATGATGTTAGAGTAAAAGCTCTAAGAAGTGATAATGATACTGAATTCAAGAATCAACAACTTGAATTCTTTTGTGATGAAAAAGGAATATCACAAAACTTCTCTTCAGCTGGCACCCCTGAACAAAATGGTGTGGCTGAAAGAAGAAACAGGACTCTGACTGAAGCAGCCAGAACTATGTTAAATGATGCAGCTTTACCAAAGCAATTTTGGGGAGAAGTTGTTCACACTGCATGCTACACTCGGAATAGATCAATCATTGTCAAGAGACATGGCAAAACTTCCTATGAAGTTTTTAGAAATAGAGCTCCAGATGTCAGCTATTTCCATTTTTTTGGATGTCCTGTGTTCATTTATAACTACAAGGATAAACTTGGAAATTTTGATGATGGTTTCTTCTTAGGATACTCTCCAACTGCCAAGGCCTTCAAAGTATTCAACACTAGAAGACAAGAAGTAGAAGAAACCTTTCATGTCAGATTCAATGGAGATGATGACATCATACAGAGATCAGGAACAGAGGGTGATGAAATTGATTTTAATGAAAACATATCTTTCCTAAGTGATGAATTCTCAGAACCAAGACCTCCCTGTCATCATCTCACCAACACCTCACTCCTTATGTTCCTGCATTTGACCCGCTGTCAACACACAACATTGAAGTTCCCTCTTCTCAGGGACTTAATAAAGAAGAACCAAAGCCTTCCTATAGTCCTTGTTCCACATCAGATGAAGATGACTCACCTATTCTTCAAATTCCTGAAGACTCTCCTGTTGAAAATGAATCTGTGCCCTTGATATAGCTGAAGTTGACACAGATACTGAGGTCATCTTTGAAGAGAGTCCTCCTACTCAGCAGGATGAAACTCAAATAGTGATAGCTACCTCCACAGCTGTCCATGTCTATGATTTCCCAGCTCCCCAAACCAAATGGTCAAGAGATCAGCACATTCTTCTTGTCAACATTATTGGGGAACCTAATGAAGGGGTTACTACTAGACAACGAATTCATGACTCTGAATCAGGCTCATCCAATGAATGTCTTTTCGCTGAATTTCTCTCACAAATTGAACCTAAGAGAGTAGCTGATGCTCTTATGGATGATGGTTGGGTAGCTGCTATGCAAGAATAAGTCAATCAGTTCAAAAGGAACAAGGTATGGACTCTAGTGCCAGCTCCACCTGGTAAGAACATCACAGGCACTAGATGGATTTATAGAAACAAGATGGATGAAATTGGAAACATCATCAGAAACAAGGCTAGGCTGGTTGCACAAGGGTATACACAGACTGAAGGGATTGATTACGATGAAACTTTTGCACCTGTGGCAAGACTTGAAGCTATCAGAATCTGCCCTGCTTATGCTGCATATATGAAATTCATTGTGTATCAAATGGATGTTAAGAGTGCCTTCCTCAATGGATATTTGGCTGAGGAAGTGTATGTTGAACAACCAGAAGGATTCGAGAACAGCGAGTTTCCCAATCATGTGTACAGACTACAAAAAGCCATGTATGGGCTGAAACAAGCTCCAAGGGCATGGTATGAAACTCTGTCTAATTTTTTAATAGATAATAAATTTGCCAGGGGTTCTATTGATAAAACACTTTTTACCTTCAAGGATAAGAGTGATTTCATCATTGTGCAGATTTATGTGGATGATATCATCTTTGGGTCAACTAATGTTAATCTTAGTAAACGTCTTGCTAAACTGATGACCAAGAAATATAAGATGAGTATGATGGGTGAATTAACTTACTTTTTGGGTTTTCAAATTAAACAATGTCCTAAGGGAATTTCAATTTGTCAAGAAAAGTATGTTAAGGATTTACGTAAAAAATATGACTTGGCTGATTGTGCATCAGTGAAATACCCCATGCTTCCACCCAATAACTTGGGTCCTGACGAGTCAGAGGTCTTTATTAATGAGACTTTATATAGAGGCATGATTGGGTCACTCATGTATTTAACAGCCAGTCGTCTTGATATCCAGTTCTCCACATGTCTCTGTGCAAGGTACCAAGCTAACCCAAAAGAATCCCATCTAGTGGTTGTTAAGAAAATTTTCAAGTATCTCAAAGGGACAACCTCACTAGGTCTGTGGTATCCCAAGGAATCAGGCTTTGATCTCAAGGCCTATTCAGATTCAGACTATGCTGGATGCTGCATTGACAAGAAAAGCACATCAGGTAGTTGTCAAATCCTAGGAGGAAAGTTGGTTGGATGGAGTGCAAAGAAGCAAAACTCTGTGGCCATGTCATTAGCTAAAGCTGAATATGTTGCTGCTGCCAGCTATTGTGCACAAGTGCTTTGGATGAAGAGTCAATTAGCTGACTATGAGATTCTATATGACAAAGTACCAATCTTCTGTGACAACACCAGCGCCATTGCCATCTCCAACAACCCTGTTCTTCACTCTCGAACCAAACACATTGATATCAGGTATCATTTTATCAGGGTTCATATAATGAAGGGAGATATTGAGCTGCATTTTGTCCCCACTGAGCTGCAACTAGCTGACATCTTTACCAAGCCTTTAGCTAAACCTTCGTTCAACAGGCTAGTTGTTGAGCTGGGTATGCTTAATATCTCTAAGCCTGTGGCTTAATATTTAATGTGTTCATAAATTCTAATTAAATATTAAATGTTTTTCACATGAAACTAGGTAGTTACTTTCTAAGTAAATGCTAAAAAATATTCCCCATATTTAATTAATTCTTTTCCGAATAACGAGGAGACAAATAGTTTTGAAAGGTCAAGGGACCCACTTGTGTGCAGTCCTTTTCCCACTAAGCATTTAATGCGGTTGAATAACTGTTTCAAATTTTTAATATAAATATTATCTCAAGATCTTTCTCACCTAACACTTTTCTCATTTCTCACAAATTCGTCTCTCTCTCTCAAATCTCTCTAAACCCTCTAACCATCTTCATCTTCTTCAACCTCGAATCCATGGCGTTCCCAGTACCAAGGCTTTCAACATTAACTTCGAACTGAATGAGAGCATCCTTGCTTATAACAACTCGATTGGATGGCTCAAGGCTCCAAACAACACCTACACAGATCTGGTTAACTTCATGAAGAATTGTGATGTTAGTGAAGCATTCACAAAATCCACATCCGTTTTCTACCAAGAATACCTTAGGGAATTCTGGTATTCTGTAGAAGTCATTGATGACACCATCACCTTTAACCTCTCTTGCAATGAAAACCCTTTCGCCTTCTCTCTCAAAGACTTTTCCAATGTGGCTGGGCTAAGGCATGGTGATGAATGCCTGAAAGTTGTTGACAAAAAGGTTGTAAAGGATACCCTTGCCACACTTAAACCTGTATCTGATGTTAACCCAGCCCTTACTCCTGCTGAAGTCGTTGCCAAGTCTCCTATGAAGATCAGATATTTCTCCCCTATGTGGCGTGTCCTCTTCACACACATAGTTAAATCCCTGGGTGGTATACAGGGATCTCAAGACCAAATGGCGTTCAATCATCAAACCATTGCTTTTGGGCTGATATGGGGTACAGACGTAGATGTTGGAAGCATTCTTTTCTCTAACCTTGTCGAAAAACTTAAGGGAAGCAATCAAGTCAGGGAGAAAAACATTTGCTATGTTCGCTTTCTTTCTCTTCTCTTTGAAAGCCTGTTGGGTGACAACTACCACAACTCTAAACTCACAACTTTGAAGCCGTATCACATCACTAGAGCTATCTACAAAGGTATTGGACTTGAGTATGTGCCAGCTACTGACCATATGTTGAACATTGCTAATAAACAACCTTCTGTTGTGAAGTCCTTGCTCCCTTCCTCTAAGAAGGTGAATACAGCTGGTGTGTCTGGCAAGTCAGCGTCTTTTACCTTTGGGCAACACACCACGTCGTCCAAGGCAACAACTGGCCAACAACCAAAGAAGAAGAAAACCCCATCTTATTCCCAAACCCAAACTGTTGCTAAGGCCAGGGTTAAGAAGACTATAAACCTCTCCACCACCTCTGTTTTATAGACTTATGTGGACACAGAGACCTCAGCTGACAAACAACAGGAGTCTAGCGTCTCGATCTCAGCAGAGACAATAGGGAACCAGCCCAATTCCGCTGATATCGCACAGGTAATCAGGCTTATCATTTTTAGAGGTCCACAAGCAGCCACTCTCAAATGTCTGTAGGTGAGAGTGGTGAAGTTAGGGTTATCCTCGACCCATAGGAGTCTTTGTATGCACTTAGAAATCTCTTAAGACTTCTGTACACCCTGTCTTTGCACGAGGGAGTGATTCATTTGTGTTTATAAAGCACCCCGATGACCCTGCATCCTCTAGACAGTATTCAGGCAAACAACCTGAATACATATATGTCTCGACCTAGAGTAGTTGTACCTCACACAGCCTCTTGGTTCCTTCATAAAAAGAATCCCAATAGTTTTACTTTTCGAGGGAGCTGAATAATCATCCTCAGCTCTCCTAGGGACAGTGATATATGACGACCTTATCTTACATCTTTTTCAAAATTAAAAGAATCCCAAAGGATTTATCCTTTCAGGGGGAGCTGAATCATCACCCTCAGCTTTCCTAGGGGCAGCATAACAGGCGATCCTTAACAACATATGTTTCACAAATAAAAGAGTCCCAAAGGTTTCAACCTTTTGGGGGGCTGAATTAACACACTCAGCTTTCCTAGGGGCAGCGAATAGCGACCATTAACCTTATTACTTTCACTCTTATAAGAATCCCAAGGATTTATCCTTTGGAGTGGCTGAATAATCATCCTCAGCCTCTCTGGGATAGCGAACTAGCGACCATTCCCTTTATCTATTTCACTGTTACTAACTTAAACAAATTGGAGGCTGATGTTGTATAGCCAAATGTAGACTCTCTGGCGCAACCAAATGAAGGAGCTGATAAATTGACTCACGATCAACCAAATGAGGATGAGCCCATGCCTGATGTTGAAGAGGATGTGCTTGCCTTAATTGAAAGCTTCTCTGAACCTGAATCAATGCCAGATGATGAGATTCTCCTTGAGGGGATGATTGAGGAGGAGGATGATGAAGAGGATGATGATTAGGAGTCTCTGTCTCCTCCCAAGAATATCGTTGTGTCCACACCAGCTATTGAAACCACTCCTCCTCCCAAGGAAGCCGTAGTGACTCCTACTTCTGCTACCTCTGTCGCCACAGTGGTCCAAAGGCATGCGTATGATCTGACAACCGAATTTTTGTTGTTTGGTCATCCTTAACACACCAACTTTGACATCTTGCCAAGAGAGGATGATTATGCACAACAAAGTATGAACATCCATGACTTAAAGCCTGAACATCATGCCTCAGACATTGAACGCCTGTCAAGAAAGTTTGATCGCATTGGCTCTGATATGCACTCCTTCACTGTCAACTTTCAAAAGATTATCACACAGGCGGTTAAGGATACTGTCACTGAACCTATTAGGGATGGCACACGAAAAGGAGTGTCCCAAGGACTTAGCCATTTATCCACTCGTATCAAAGATGCCATAGCCACAGAGGTCCCTGACCTATTCTCTGCTCATGAGTTGACTATGCATAAAGAATTTGAGGTTGTACGATCCAGGCAAGTTCGCCACACCAACTTCATCGTTGACCGTGTACATCGTAACACCAATGGAAATTGCAACCAGCTGTTGAAAATTGCCAGAGCTTTAAGAACCAGGCAAAGACAAATGGCTGCCTCTGTTGAGCAGATTGTTGCATACATTCAGGCACGTTCATCCAAACGTCTGAAAAGACAGGCTGAACGTGAGGGGGAGAAGGAAAATGTACTTAACCGTGAATTTGCTAAGCAAAGCTCATGACCAGCTGACAACACTATCCCCTCAGCCATCCCTCTCCAAGTCATCACTCCAATAACTGTACCTAATGATGATGATGAACTTAAGGGGGAGCAACAGACAAAGGATGGAGTTGATCAAAGTCCTTGACTCTGGTTAACACCAATGAGGCTGTGGATGATGGTGAACCATCTGCCAAGAAACTCAAGTTCACTGTTAGCTCCCTACCAAAAGCTGTACAAAACTAAAAGTTGTACAAAACCAAGTTCACTGTTAGCTCCCTGCCAAGAAACACAAGTGTGTTATCCTCTGTCTCGAAGAAAGGAAAGGAAATAGCTGTGGTAGACTCAGATGCCAAGCTAAAGAAAATAGATGCGATGCTAGAGACTGGAGGATCAACCACTGAACTATCCCAATTCACAACCTTTAAAGCAACAAATGAGAACCCTCTAACAGCTGAAGAAATTGAGAAACAGGCTATTGAAATCAAGAGGTTAAATGAAATAAAGAAAGCCAAGAAGCTTAACGAGGCAACTCTGAGAAAAATGACTCCTCAACAAAGGGAGGAGCAAAGACAAAGGTTGAAGGAAATGGAAGTTAAACGCACAGAGGCACTGAAAAAGGTAAAAGCTGACTATGATGCATGCGTCGGTAACAGGTTTGCACCTGGAAAAATCACCAAGTTCAAGTATACTACTCACAAGTCTACTCATACACCACAAATGGTTTTGTGGAGAGATAATAAACAGGCCAACATGGATCTCTTTGAAGACTTTAAGTTAAAGAAACTTGGTCTGTCTGAATGGTTTGAACTTGAGGCATTAGCTTCGAAGAAGACTGGACAGGCAAATTTTAGACTTCTTAAGACTCTCAAAGCTAATTTTAATTGAGTTAAGGAAACTGCAGCCAAGCTCAAGGTTGATCCCCCACCACAGCTGTTTGAACAAGACCTTCCAAAGTCTGGAAAGAAAAGAAGAAGGATGACTTAATTTATTAAGGAAACCTTCGTAACTGATGATGTTCAAGTGGATGGAATGCACAGGGATTTGGTTTTAACAAATGGGATTGTAGGCCTTGTTGATGGTCAGACATATACTGAGCCTGAGAAAGGTATGGCCTTCATGAACATGGGATGTCAATATGTGTTCCAAAGGGAAGATGAGCTGGGACTAGCATCAACTATTCAGCTTCTTTGTCTTAAAAGTGCACTTAAAATCAACACATAGTATTCCAAGGTATTTGCACAAGCTTTGCAGGCCGAATTGGATGCAAGGACAGACATAGCTGAAGCTGAAGAGAAAATCAATAATGATGATTATTAAAGTCTTT
This sequence comes from Glebionis coronaria, assembly GCA_025667525.1. Taxonomy (NCBI): domain Eukaryota; kingdom Viridiplantae; phylum Streptophyta; class Magnoliopsida; order Asterales; family Asteraceae; genus Glebionis; species Glebionis coronaria. The sequence goes on along the minus strand of CM046875.1, from coordinate 594,404,123 downwards.
CACAGCTGAACTTTACTTTCATATTTTGTTACACTTATGTTTTGTACTTGTAATTTCTTTTAAGTCATAATAAAATCATGAAGTATGTTTGTTAAGTTCTATTATGAGTAAGAAGAAGCTGTCATCTCACTTACTGTAACTTATTTAGATCTAGCTGTATTTATGTTTAAATAGGGGGAGATTGTTGGGAATCTAAGTTTATTAGATTCCATGTATCATAGATTTAAACGTAAATCAAGCTGTTTGATATTAACTTGCCTGTGCTTAGGAGGCAGGCAAGTATCGCAAGACTCACAGAGATCTAAGTCTCTGTGAGCAACCTCAGAGGAGTCCATGTCAGAGACATTGTCAAGGAAGTCGAAGATTACTTGAAGACATACTCATTGGCTGTGATGGATAACAGCCACGATGTATCAGGGACTCTGAGGGTTGAGGGTTAACAGGGGTGGCAATATCCTGTTAACACTCAGTACACTTTGGACATACCTTAGTGTGTACGAGACTATGAAGAAAAGGGAAACTGTGTCAGCTCTGTTTTCCTAAAGCATTGTGGCAGACTACCAAGAATAGAAGAGCATCTTGTGACAGATGTCTGACAAGTGTCTGTTTAGTGTAGTCACCATCAACCAGTACTTGGAGTCAACCTCGTACCACTATAAATAGGATGTGTAGCCTAGAGTTAATGTTGTTCACTTTGATACTTTACACACATTAACTCTTAGAACTTATTGAACCAAACAGCTGCGATTGTGTTCATAAGTTAGGTTTTGTTTGTCCAAAGTGTGCACAACACATTGTCATCAAATGGTGTTATCCATAACACTTGTAATTTTTATTATACAATAATAAGTATTACGTTTTAAAAGTAATTACATGTGTTGATTGTCTTAGTTTATCTTTTCACGCTTGGATTAGGAACTATCAGTTGTCTTGACCCGTATTTCCAATTTATGCGTGGTTCCAAGTTATGCTCGTTAAGGCTTCAAACATGAGCCGAACCGAGAGTTCCTAGCCTCCAAAAGGACCCTATCATTTTTACCATATACGTCATCAAATTAGCAAATAATTTCTTTAGAGTATGTAAAAAATGGAGAAAGAACTATAAAAGTTATGAAGATGTTGTACGACTAGACCGGCTTGATAGATATCCGCTATAAGTATATTTATATAACTACACTGATGTGTTTGCATATATACATTTCATTATCTCACAAATAAAATCATGGATACCATGGTAAGTGAAACATCGTTGTTGAGAAGTATAGTTACGAAGATGTTTACTACGGAGTATATAAGGATGTAAAAATAATAGAAGAAGACTAACAACATGTAAAGGTCAACTGTGTTTTTTAGATGAAATCGAGATTTATAGGAAAGAAATCATTTTAGTTTACATTTTTATCACTACATTATAAGAAATATGACATCAATAGATACCTGGTCATCAGAACAGATTCGGACAACCTCCATGGCCCTTTTGTTGCATGGTACTTTTAGCTCTCATCTAGCTTCGTATGTTTGTAACAGTGATCACCGTCGACCTTTAGCATTCACTTGATGATGCATCCTTAAGCTTTGCAGCAGTTTGAGTGTCCACGGGGTATTCAAAGTGCTTGCACCTCTGCAAGCAGCATAACAAAGGATTAATTGCCCACTTAAAGCATCACAAAAGGATGAGTTCCCTTTCGCATTCACTTAAAGTAGCCGAACACCTCTTTTGCAGCAGAAGGGGTGTTTGGTTCCTGGTTTAACAGCAGCCAAACACCCCTTTTGTAGAAGAAAGGATGTTTGGTTATTGGTTTAACAGTAGCCAAACACCCCTTTTGCAGTAGAAGTGGTGTTTGGTTCCTGGTTTAATAGCAACCTTATGGCTAGAGGCAGCGCAATATCTTTACCTTCTTGTGAACAGTAGCCAAACCTTCTCCAGTCTTACTGGCAGCGGTACGCACACAACCTTAGCCATCAGCGACTTAAGAAGCTCTATAGTACACAACTTTTGCAGCCTCAAAAGCTTCCATTTTGACGTCTGTTTACAAAATCTGGAAACAATAAACTCTATGAGAATTCAACAAATAACCTCATTTAATAATCACAAAAGTAATCCATCATATCAATGGAAATCAAGAATATATGAAAAGAAGAAAGCTAGGTATACATAGTCTATCATGATGTGTATTGGTGTTTTCATTTTTTGGAGCACTTCTTCACATAACATACGTCTCTAATGACTCGTACATCCAACGAACGGAGCCACACTAAATCAAATGTACCCTATTGAATGTTGTTTTTTATTATTATAGTATTTTTCATTTTCGGTATTGATTCTTAATCGCCTAAAGTATTATTATGCGAAGATGGTAAAAAACATTTCATATAAGCTTATAAAATCACACTTTAAAAACCGAAAAACGAACCAAATAACTTATAGTTGGAAAGCTTGTTGGCACGTTGGATCACGAAGTTGTATAGTTTCTTTGCGTGTCACAAAAGAATGGTTACCTTCTTTCACTCCAAGAACGATGAAAGCATTGGTTTGTTCGTTTCATCAAAGGAGTCCTAGACTGCCTACGCGCACTATAATCATGAAGAAAGAGCTGCAAAAAAAGACCAAGAACCAGATATTATTACCTGGTCAGCAGATGAGTAAAGAGAAAAAAACAATATTAGTATGCATATAGACAATGCGACACTCTTAACTCATTTTGACTGTTGGTTGTGGAAACTTATAGTTGATCTATAAAAGCATTTCTGCAGATCAACATATAAAAAACAGAAAATAACCGTGAGTTGTCACGTATCGTAACTCGGCTAATCAACATCTTGAACAATATGCATTAGCTTCTCGTCACTCTTACCTCATTTATTTCAATATTCCACAAACTAAAGCTTAAAAGTACCATTATTTGACTTATTTGACGTCTTATGAATAAGCCATAACCTCATATTCCGAATTAAAACTCGATAAATTTTTAAATACCAATTCACATGTATAAGGTTCTTTCTACTTTCTTCCACCGCCAGATTTAACACTGAATCTATTAAAAAAATCTTATGTCGAAGCATATAATAACATTTACCAGATCATTAACTAACATCTCACCTACAGAAACTAACAATCATAGATTTAAATCATCATGTTGCATAACAATATAGTGATTTACGCACACAGTTAACATTATTCACTTCATAATCTCAATCCTAACAATTAACTTAATAAATTTTCCTTTCATATTACGCCAAAACAGGTTTGTACCAAACAAACTTCAATTTTATTTTGACATTCGTTTTTGTACAAAAGTTACAAACTCACCATTATCTCACTGTGCCATACCTTTAATGTTCTTTCACATAAAACACATAAAGAAAATAAGAATGGAAATGTGATGAGTTGTGTTCTACCTGACCCTTTTTACGAACTTTGAATCCGTAATCAAGCTAAATTCATCAACCTTTGTGTCGTATTCAGCATCAAGAAAGAAAGAGAAAAACCTGATAATGACATGATCCCAAAATATGAATAACCTCAGAAATCCGACTCATGAAATAACTAAACAACAATTCAAAAGAAAACTATAAAAGAGATATGATAAGACTCACTAATGGTGCCACTTTTTAGAGATCCGTACTATCGTCGCCTCAAAGCCGTTCAAAATTTGATCTGCCGATCAAAAAGTAGATATAAGAGAGATCAGAGATAGATCTAATTGTGTGTATGTGGGGAGAGGGTGAGGATAGATACACAATAAGGGAAATTAGTCCATACCAATGAACAGGGAAGAAAAGCAACACACGGTTGAGATGTAAGTGTGATTGAAGAGGCCATACCAATGAACAGGAAAGAAATAGAATCGAACGGTGTAAAAGAAGGCATAAGTTTTCCCCTCACACATTTATATTGTATTTTAATAGGGTATTTTCACATCCCCCTTATTGTATTAAAGGGGTAATGTGGATCTAGTATTTCTCATATTTTTAGATTATTTTAGAATCAACATAGGTGGGCTAGGCATAACAGACAAAACCCATAATAACTAATGAAACTAATGTCTAACAGTGACATGGTCAAATCTTACGTTTTTCGAACTATAACGAGTCATTACGTTTTTGTGTCATATTATAAATATATTTACTTCACAAAAATGTCATAAATAAGTAATAAAGCTAAAGACTTATATTTGAATGTAATCTTTTGTATTTTTATCGAAATTCAATTTTAAAAAAGCTTACACACATTTCGTTTTATCGTGTTTTATTAAAATTATTAAAAATGATTGAATTGCTGAAATTCCTCAGTTGATTTTGTTTTTTTGTTTAGAATTAAAGCGAGAATATACACAATTTATAAACATTATATGTATAGATAAAAATGTTATATCAAATTTAAAAGGTACTTTACATCATGTTAAAGAGTGAAACATACATGTAAAAGTTTATATTTTAGCATGATATCAACGTAATTAAATTTAGTCAAAGGGGTTAATTACAGACAAATATATATTATTTGACACTTTTTACAATTTTACTAGGGTTTTTGCCCGCGCTTCGCTGCGGCGCGAAGGGCGTGCGTTTTTTGCAACAGTTTTATTGTGTCTACAGGTATGTTACATAATGGCCCATTTATCCGAAACTAGGTATTTCCTATTTGGCATATCTCGCATCGAACTGTTGGTTAGGTGCATTAGGAACCAATTTCATCCAAATTTTGTTATAGCCTATCTGCAGTATGTTGGCATAGAGCAACCCTTTCATACATTTTGTTTAAAAACTGCTATAAACTTTAGAAGATATGTACACTATGTGTTAGCCACATAAAAGTATCTGTGAAACTCATTCACGCAGATAACACAACAAAGCCTCAAAATTCAGATTGCTACTAATGAGGGAATGCCACGATAACATAGAACAGAACAATGCAAGACTATAATACTTGACACCATAACATACACTAAAACTAAACCCTTAGTTGCTATTACTACTTGTACAACATTCGTCTCTAACGTGCACACTTACCAGCATTCTAACTTCGCATCAGAGTTGACAACTAAATAAACTACGAATGCTAGCCTTTACACTAAAAATAACTTTTCTAGTTGTAAACCAACAATTCACACAGCATGGACTACTCTGACGATACTGAAATAAAAAAATGAATTTGCTTAAAGTTAAAAATCTTGTCTTTTTCTTTCATGCCAACCAATTCTGTCAAGACACCCACAGTAAGAACTGATGATCTAATTAGAACTTCATATGACACATTCACATTGATGGAGCAAGAACCGTGCCTTTGAAATAGACTTCAATCACAACATCAATGAGCCAATTTCCTCAAGTGGTTGAACATTCTGTTTTTAATCCATTGTCGGTCATTCGGGAGGTATGCCTTAATAGAATGATCATAACTGAAAACCAAAACCATGAAACCATTTGAGTTTATTTAGCATAAGTTTCAGTTATAGTTTTAGGCTCTATGGTTTAGAACAAAAAAATGGGAAAATATTGAACAGCTTAAGAAAAAACCGAAAAGCTTGAAACTCAAAATACGTCAACAACAGTAAATACACAAAGAACTGAGAATAACTTGGCCATTATAACACATGGGTAGTATTTTAGTGCTATCAATCATCTATAACCGAGCAGATAAAAGTTTTGAGACTTTGGTCCAATGATGCAATATTTTACTTGAGAAAACAGATAATAAGGCCATCCAAAATCTGTATTTTGTCAACTCAGAGATGTATAATGAGATAGTTAGCATAATGGACAGGTCAAACGGGTAGTGTTACATGTCAAAACAAATAAACTTTGATGGCAGGTCAAAATGGGTTGGGTCGGGTTGGGTTAACCCGCTAACTTTTTTATATCAAATATGGTTATACATTCTCAGATATAATTTTACTTAAAAAACTGATCCAATTTCTTTTAGTAAAGTGTAGGAGGTTATGGATAATTGATCATGTTATAAACTACATTAGAAATTCTTACCCGTTTGGCTCATTTCTCTAGTAGTTAAAGTATTAATTGTACTAATTTGACCCGTTAGCATAACTCGTTATCACATGCAAAGGTCAAAACTTTCCCCTCTATGTGCAATCCATGGGCTCAAAATGGACTAAACTGATCCAAGAATATTTGGTATTTATTTAGCGGTTAGAAAGAGGACTTACACTAATGCACTCAAGTCAGCAAGACCATCAATGAAATTATAGAGATCTTGGATGTCATAAGTGATGTTTCTCATTGCTGGATTCAAATCCTTGATTTTCCTTTCATATAGTGCACATATACCTGCACACAGAATGACAAATAGCAAATGTAAGATGGACATAATACTACACAGTTTCGCGCTCATTTTTTCATTGATACAGACTTTTCGTGTGTGTTATTTTTTTGTTTTGCTTTGGGCAACCATGGTCTCCGACCTTTTTCTCTTTGTTATTTGTTACAGTACTATATCCTTTTTAACCACTTTATTTGGCTCACCACTAATCTTTTATATTTCATCACCACCTTCACCATTAGGCATCCCTAGTGTCTAATATTTACACTAAATAAATGTGAAATCTTATTTCGGTTTTTCTACACTACACCGTTTTAACTACATTAAATAGATGAAGTCTTGAATCTGTATACAACGAAGAAAAAGTATTGATACGTATAAAAAGGAAGGCATTTTGCGACAGCTAAGTGCCTCATTTAAGGAACAATAGGTCTTTAAAAAGGTGATGTTTATGATAACTTTTACTTCAATTTGAGAAAATAATCTAAGCATACCATCCATTGCATGACCTAGTGACTCGTAATCCATAAATGTCCGAGTTGCTCGGTTCTGAGATGTCTGCATGAGTATGATAGTATGCCTATTCGACTGCATTGAAAAGAAATAACGCAAATGAGCAACTACTAATAATGTGAAAAGATAAACATTCTCCCTATAAATTTAGAAGCAAAATCATACTGTATATGTTGTGTGCAAAGCTTAAGACTGCACCAGGTCCAGTTCAAATCTAAAATCCTCTATAAGATCCAAAACTATAAACTGCTTTCGTGATATTTGCCAAACCACCTTGCCCAGCTACCATCACGAACCATCCCCCATCCCAGGGTAAACAACAGAGGCACCCCCACCCGCTTTCACTGCTTTTAAATAATATTCTGTTTATGTGCATAAAAATTTAACACAAATAAGCCAACACGCGTATATATATACAAAAAACAACGATGACCACATCAGATATTTGACTTCAGTTGTCTGGCGCTCACTTTAATAATTTCAACTCGATTATACATGTGTAGGTCACTTTAACATACAATACAAAACTTATCAAGTAAACTTACTAAAGTAACCAACACTTTTTTTACCTAATAGTACGTTTTTTGCCACATGTCCTAATGTTCTACGTGGATGCATGCTAATAATACATGCATCATCTCATATTTGTGTACATATGCATATAGATTATATCAATGACGTGTCGACAACACCTATTGTACAATGTGCATAATTAGAATAATGAAAAAAATCATATTGTTGTGGTCAGATTAGGTAGTCTTACTAATGTATATCTAGGTTTTAGATTCTTTATAAAGATAATATTTACATTTGAAGGTTGGGCATTCTGGGAGTTGCTTTTAAGTTAATAGCCCATGTTATTTTATATGAAGGACAAAAGTAAGTGCCGAGAACACCGTGGTAAAGAAAGATTCAGGGTCATCTTGTATGTGTTAATGGGTCAAACTGCGTTTAATAAGAGGGGCATTAACACATTTGGTAACTAATTTTTTTTTTGAAAAAACCACATCTGATGTGTTTTGAGGATTTGGTAACGTAAGCACTTCAGTTACCAGCAACATAATCATTTGGTAAATGAACCACTTTAAAACACAGTTTCATGTGTTTTGACATTCTCATTTTCTGAGTGAACATAAAAAAAAAGTAATAAATTTCATCTTGGTATTTGATCGAAATAAACAGGGCTACTTTGCTTACCTGGTGGCTTATCTTTAGGTCCTAAAATTAGGTAGTACAAACTCTTCAGAAATCTGGCTTCAACTCTTCGAAAATATCAACAGTTTTCACCATTCAAGTTTAAATACAACGTATTCGTGCCGGTTAGACGTCGGCCATGAAACAGGTTGTGGGGCAGAAGCGTTATTCTCATTGGTACCCATGATGACGGCCTTACGGGCACCTCAGCCGAAGTTTATCACAGCCGACATGCTGCTAAACCGCCAAACCTGTCATTCTACCATTGCACAATCAAAGATCATATTTTAACCAAAAAATAAAACGAAAAATACATTATATTTGTGAAAGGGGCACATGTTTTTCTTTCTTCCTTCTGAATCTTGCGTCGTAAACACGACCACTATGTAACGATACATTTCCGTTCAAAGAGAAAGAAAAAAGTAAATATTCTGTTATTTTGAGGCTCAGATAAATGAGCAATCGGATATGAGGATATTCCCGCTATGGCTGCAAAACTTAGTAAGCATGCCCCGCCAAGAGGCATAGAATCTGAATAATAATTGATCTCAAAAGTATCATCATAGCCTTTTTTAACGAAATCATCATATCATTTTAACAGCATTATCTTTGTGATCTAAAAGCCGTTTTGAAACGACTTAAATGTCTTACGGTTTCTAAGTTTTAACCATGAGCAAAACCCACAACAATCGGTATTGAAAGCTATTAGTTGGAACAGTTAAATGACCCACATGTACTATGGTTGCAAAGCTATTACCTTGCCCCGTTATTTCCCTCTCACAAAGGGTCATCCCGCTCACAAATACGGCACAGACATTTCTCATCTTTCACACACATACAATACTCCCTCAAACAACATGACCTACATAAGGATAATTTTATAAGAAAACTACACTCTCATTAGAACATGTATATGCTAATTTAAAAGTCAACTAAACCATATACAAAACCATCATAACTAACCAAACGCCTGATTATAATGAAACCATAATGTAAGAAGCAAACGGCAATATACCTTGCGATTACAATTCAAGACGACACAAATCCAATATAAATCAGATCATCTGCAAACGGGAACACCCACCTAATGCCAGCGACGCCGCCTACCGACCATCAACGCCGCACACCATAACGGGGCAACGAAAAAGTCAGTGGCAACGAAGGCTTGTTGGCATTGGGTATATAAAACCACAAAGAATAAATACTCAAATCATCATAGATCACCATGCAGGCAGATCAAAATTATTGGTGTAGTGGGTGTGAGGGAAGATAAAAAAAATATGTGGTATATTACACTATTAACGTGGTTACCTTCATATCAACTGGCAGATCAAGACACGCGGCATATTAGATCCATCCCGTTTCCACCACTAATGTTTTCCTCCAATCCTAACCACAAGATCACTTTTTGTATACCACCAACCCACAACGGAAAATGGTGGACCCATAATCAATGGCTGAGGCCCATTTTTAATCCTCTAACCCGTTTATCTAGCAAATCAACGGCCATGGTCATGTTTCAAGAGACCAATTTGGCAACGTGTGTGAAATGCCTTTTTTAATTAGATCTACAGTAGCAGCAGTTTGAGAGAGATTTATGTAGATTAGGTGTGAGGTGTGTGTGACTGTGAGAAGGAAGATTATAATATTAGAAGTGTGTGATGGGGAAACTGTTCATAGGGAACCGAGATTCCCCCCTTTTAGTAAAGATATAATATGGATTACTATTTTGTTATTGTACGTATTTTATTTTTAAAAACGTCCAATTATATTTATAAAAAAATAAAAGTATAATTGTCACAAAATACATGTAATTACATGTTTTTTAAAGTAGACTATATACAATGACAAAAAAAAAATACTCTCTTCGTACCAAATTTAAAGTATATCTTTTTATCTTAAGTTGTCCTAAATTATTATCCACTACTAAAGATCATATCGGAAAGTTTGATTAAGTTTATCGTATTACTTTTTCATGATAAAAAAAAACTCCTTCCGTCTCAATTTACTTGTCTACTATAGATTTTTTTATTCAACTTTGACTGTAAATTATTTTCTTTTATACTATATAATACTTAATGTAAAATATGTATGGATTGAGTTTTAAAAATGTGTTTTCATTGTATAATTTTAATTAAGTATTATATAACAGAAAAATAATAATTTACGATTAAAATTAAATAAAAAGTTCAAAATGGACAAAAGGAAGGAATAGCAAGTTTAATATATTTATGGGTAAAAGTTATAAAATAGACACGTACTCTTCATTTTGTTCCAATACGGCAAATGTACTATTTTATGTACTCATTTGCCAATTAAACTTGTTAGTTTGTCACAATATCACCAATATGACCGGATCTATTTCTATGTCATTTTTTATAACGCGAAATGACTAATTTACCCTTATCTCCTTCTCCCACTCACCTTTTTACACAACCACTCACCTTTTTACACAACCACTCACCTGTTCTGGATGAATTTCTACTACGGCAGCCACCTCTGCCATCATCACCACCACCATCGTCACTACCACCACCATCATCACCACCATTTCCATCGCCACCACCATCACCATCAGTCGTTCTAGATGCACCTCAACCTCTATAGCTGCCACCGGCACCACCACTTCCACAATCACTTATCATGGCTTCCACCCTTCCACAACCATCTCTTAATGCTCAACCACGAAAAAGAAAACCATATCATGGTTGGTTCAATGCTGATGATGATGCTTATCAGGACTGGAAATTTATAAATTTACCACCATGGTATGTTGTAATGCTGCAATATGTATTAGCGAAAAATGGAGTCTCTACACAAAGTCAAAGCTTCCCTTTCTTCTTATGAGATGTTGTTGCATGAATTATATCTACTGTTTAGAATTGATCCAATAGTGTGATTGATATAGAATTCAATAAGGTCTCTTAAACTTGGATATCTTTCCAGACAAAATGTTGACTTTTGGAATAAGTCAAAATTAAATGTTATACAGTACGTTTTTTAAGGTAAGAAAATGCCAGAAATGATTGTGCGTTAATGTAATATGAAGCAGTAATTTACTTTGTAAAACAATGATGTGACAAGGATCGAGAAATGAAGGGGATAAGGGTAAATTAGTCATTTCATGACTAATTTCGTGACTAATTTACCAATAATACAAAAAAACCGATATAGTCGGTAATAAGTTACCCATATTAGTGATATTATGACAAACTAACAAGTTTAATAGACAAATGAATAAATAAAATAGTACATTTACCATATTAGAACAAAATAAAAATAAAAATAAAAAGTATGTATCTATTTTATATAGCTTTTACCCTCTATATGAAAGTTAAAACTTGATAAACCCCCTAGCCCCCTCCTTCCTCTCAAAAAAGTCCCACCAATATTTTGTTTCTTGGTTACTCCGTGAAATTATAAAACTCTGATTCTCCATGATGGTAGCATTAAATATCTCATCCTCAATTTCACCATGGATGATGATGATGACCCACTCTTCTTTTTCTAATAATAGAAACCCATCTCGCATTTCAGCTATTTCATTGACCACCACCACTTTAAGAAGGTATGTATCTCCATTTTCTTCGTTCAGACATTTTATCAAACACCTTATTTGCCACTACACTTTTTTGAATCTTATGTACTTATATAAATATAATGTTACGAGCTAGCTTTTTTAGTGAGTTATACACTTAGACTTACGAACCTTTGCGAGCCTCGTATGAGATACGTTCTTATCATAGAGTTAGGAAACTGGAAACATTCGCCCGTAATCCTTAAAATTAGCTTAAACAAACACTGACTATGGATTAGTGAACTGCGTTTGCTCTTATCTGTTTATTTTGCGTTATCGACTTATTTTTCAATAAGCTGATTGGAAAATGCTATTTCAAAGGGCTTATTTGGATACTAATCTTATTACCCTCATATATTACCTAAAAACCTTTTAAACGTATGCAAATGAGCTGACTCATTATTTCTTTGTCAATATAACTTCAAAACCTTTTTTTTTAACGGAGATTTTATTGAACTAGCAAGATGCTAGAAGAAGAAGCATATTACAAGCAGACATAGGGTCAGTTAGCCAACCGAGCCATAAAGGCCGAAAGGTTTTTTTTATTGAACTAGCTGACTTAAAAACCTATAATCTAGCAATCAGTGATAGTTTATATGATCCGTTCATATTAGGCTTAAACTAGTGTGGCTTATTGATCTCAAGTTTGATAAATAGTGCTATTTTTTAACACGCTATACATCGTTTTTCGGACATGCATACTGTTTGTGGATCTGTAATTAGATTACCAGAATATATTATTGGTTTTCAAGTGTCTAGAGATAAGTGATGTTTCAAATTAGATTAATCGAGATGATCTGTTATTGTGGTTTTGTTTGGATGGGTCTGATTTGGTCGTCTGTTCTTATCTTTGTTGCTACTAAAATCTCGAAAATGAACCTGATGTGTTGGATAGTATGTTAGGGATCCTGATGGTCAAGCTATTCTTAGATTGCATAACTATTCAGTCTTCGGTTTACATGTCTGATAGTTACAAGCTGACTGACAATTTTAAACATACTGTCTTGTTATGGGTCTGGATTGCTTTCTTATGGTAACTGGGTTTGAATGGTCCTTCTTGTGATTGTCTATAACTTACATATTTGTTGACGGTGCTTTTCTTGATTCATTGGCTTCTTATGCTAACAAATGAAAACCAACTGATTGTTCGATTGGTTGTTCGTATTTTACCATATCTTGCCAAGTGGGACCCACACAGTCCTAATCAGCAACAGAGAATGGCAAACTTGCGCCTGTCTGTAATATCTATTGGCAAATGAGTGGCAACTATACCCTTTTCATATAATTTGGGTGGCAGATTTGCCTAATTAACCTGTTCGTTATCGAATGTTTTTTACTAATTTGGTTATCGGTTTTTGTATAGATGTGAATGCTATGATATGTATAAAGAAGTGGTGCCATTTGCTGAAGCGTGGTCGTGGCAAAAATCAATAGTTGAAGAACGAAAGAAATTGATTACCAGCGATGACGATATTTCAGATAGTTTGATTGTTTTACAACATGAGCCTGTTTATACATTGGGTACTGCTAGTAGTGAAAATAACTTGAATTTCGATGTTAAGGATTCACCTTTGCCATTGTATCAAACGGAACGTGGCGGTGAAGTTACTTACCATGGCCCAGGACAGGTAAATCTAGCAAGTATTTGTTATAATATGTCTTATATAATGAAAGGTTAATTTAAATTTTCTAAAATTTCAAAGAATGGACGTTGAATCGACAAATATATGTAACAAGATTAGTATCCTGACGACGTGAATTATAGAAAAGGTGAGGGCTTGAGATGATTTAGAGGGTGTTTGAGATTGCGTTTGCACAACTGCATTTAAAAAAAAAATAGGTTTTAAGCTGCTCTATTAGAACAGATGATCACTTTTTTTTAATGGCTTGGTTAGCACTACTTTCTGATTCTGTGCATTTTTTTATGGGTAAAGGGGAATTCCTCGGTAAAATATATTACTCCAAAAAAGCGTTTAAGTACAACGGATGAGTGAAGTCCCTCGTCTCGGCCCATTACATAGCAAAAACATGCACCTATACTATAGGTGTGCTCCAAACCTAAACACTATATAAGGAAGACATGCCAATCTTATGAACTAACAAAGGAAGAAATATATACTTCCTAACACGATTGCTAAGCTGGATATCAAAACGATCACAAAAAGCTTGCCTCTGCCCAGGGAGGTCATAGACCTGAGTCTCGTGTCCGTCAGAAAATTCAATGGGTTGGACATAGGAGTAGGAGTCACACCAGATTTGGCACTACGGATTATCCACGGCCCACGTTTAAGTACTTGTTCCAAACCAGTTGGAGTAGCAAATTTAAACATGAACACACCATCGGTATTCCTAATTAGTTTTTGCAAACCAAATTTACCGCATGTATCCATAACATAGCTTTGAACAATAGGGAACGCTAAACTCTTACCAATGAAATACCCAACAAGCGAATTCTCAAATCTGTTTAGTACCTTATCAATAGCAGATTTAGGAAGCACCATATCATAGGTCTTGACCCGCTCCTCACTAACAAGCGGTCTGAAATTGCTCTTGTTAAGAGCATTTGCAAAAAGAGGACGTCTTAGATTGAGGACTATCCGCCATGTTCCCAGCTTCATTAGAAAAGCTAGAGTTAGTGTTACCAGGTCCTGAGTTACAAGAACTCTCCACAAACCCTTCACTATCATGCCTAGTATTTGAATAAACCGTACCCATGGCCATAGTTTCCTTATGCTTCAAAAGACCAAAACGCAATCCCAAACACCCTTTTAGTTACCTTTGCTTTTGGGAGTTGAGTTATTCGATTAGTAATGTTGATAACCGCTAAGTTGCTAGTGCATTTTGGGTTGCAATCTATAACTATTGTATAACAAGAGTTGTTGCACTGTAGCTAGTGATGTACCCAATGCTGAATCTGCGTTACCAAAAGATGGATCTTCATTGGTACTTGAGGGCACTAGAGGAGGTAGTCATACGTGTTCTTTCCTCAACTTTTTCTCTAAAAGCTTCTCGGGTTGAGGGTTTAACCGGTGTTTGGGTTGGTAAGTTCTGTGCTTATTTATTCAGTGGTTATTTATAAGCTTTTTGTTTACTTAATTTCTTTGATTTCTGTAGGGGACAAAAAACTAGCAGCAATTGGAATACGAGTTGCACGATGGCTAACATATCATGGTTTAGCATTGAACGTCACCACTGATCTTTCACCCTTTAATCGAATAATTCCGTGCGGAATACGAGATCGAGGTGTTGGAAGCATCAAGGGGTTGCTTAATGGGCATTCTGTAACATTAGATGATGATAAACTCATTGATATTGCTCATGAATCATTACTAAATGAGTTTTGTGAAGTTTTTCAAGTTGATTTGTTCCAACAACCTGTATCAATGCTTAAATTTTAAAAGAAATATTAATGAAGTTGTCAACAATAATCACATTTTACTTTCGTGATTACACTTTTGACTTTACCAACCAAGACGGTAGATGTGTTGCTCTTGACTAGTATGGCTAGTCTAATAGATTCAGTATATATTTGTGAAAAACCAAGGGACGTGAGACGTATATAATATACTATTTTCCTTCATTTTTTTCATTTTTGTTTTTAATTTTATGTTGCAACTGGAGACAGATCATAGCAGATAGCTGGGTTCTTGGTGTAAGATTAACTAATGGGGCTGTTACTCTGCATTTGTTGCATGATTACAGCCCTGAAGTAAGGTGAATAAGAGTCGGTTTCTGTATGTAGGGTGCTGGATTCTGTATCCGGGGTCTGTTGATCAAAATCTGCAGATTTGGTGGTAAGGGGTTGGTTGAATTTGTTGTTTGTGGGGGTGTCGCGGATAGTCTTTGCTTCTGCAGCTCACAGTAAGCTTGTATTGACAGCATGTCAATTAGATCTAGAAGACACAAATTATACCTTGTGACAGCATTCTTTGACAATTCAACTGACTGAAAATCGAATCTGATGTTTACAAATCACTATTATGTAGATTCATATTAACTAATGTATCAAAATTTGGTGCATACAATTGACTAAAACCAAACTAGATGTTAACACTAGACTTGCTCTTACAAAATCCCTTTACACAAACCAGCTCAATAATTCTCAGCAACGGGCCTTGAAGGAAAAAGCCTTTGTATGAAGGTCAAAAACGACCAAATACAGATAACTGCAAGCACTTCAAAAGTGACGATCATTGCAGCCAATGCACCACTCTTCTCCATCAACTCCGGTGACTTTGGCAAACCCCTCATTTGATACATCAATTTTTCCATAAAATGCATAGCTTTGCTCAACTGATACAGCCTATAAACCTGCCAAACAAATAAATGTAGTAAAAAGTGAAGACCACCGTCACGAACAAATAACCAATCCAAAAATTGCACAAGTTACAAACCTCAAAAACAATAGGAACAATAGGCCAACAGGACGACTGACGTTTTTCAAGCACTTTCTCGAATATAAACTGAACCAAACAGCCCATTAAGTAAGGACCAACAGCAACCAACCCCGCAACACCAAGCAATGGCCATGTGACAAATGTTGCAAATACAGGTGCTATAACTTTAAACCCCATTACAAAGAAGGCAGATGATAAGTATCCTCTTAGGCCCGTGATTAGACTCCATCTTTTTGTGCTGTATTGTAAATAGGGTCTTTGCACCCGGTCAGTTACAAAAAGAAATGTTGCCAGGCCTATGTAGAACATGATCTCAGAAGACACTGTATACACAATTTCTGTATGAAAAAAATGGAACACAGATTAAATGTAGAACATATATACTGATAACTGGATCAGCTACCTTATAGGACTATCCTTTTCTTTTAAAGGTTACTTTCAAGATTCAATCACAATGATAGAAGACTTAAAGCGATTTTTCTGGTTTTAAACAAGCGTCATTTATGAAAAAAAGAGAAGGTAGTTCAATTTATGATGAAATGATCTTTTTGTTATGGCATAACTAAGCTGGAATCATAACAAAGATGGATAAAAGATGTTTTCTAGTAGAATACCTGTGAAAACCACATCCTGAATAAGGTCAGTACTTAAAATGCCGAAAAACTGTGGGAGCAAAACAGAAGATATCAATGCTATAGGAGCAACGATCCACAACAAAGACCGACTTTCTTTAAATGGTGCTGACACCAACTTCCCTTCATCAACTAACTGATGAGTCAATCCGATAAACGAAACAGATCCTGATTTACCTCCAAATGGTTCAAAACCAACTTTATTAACTTTTCGATCTGTGATATTCGAGTCCCCCTCAGATTTCGTATCATTTATAGCACGTACAAGATGCCCTCTACTCAAGCTTGAGTATGAAGACTCTTTGGTCTTCCTCATCTTCAAACCACCCACCGAAAAGACTACAATAGATTCAAGTCAAATACATTAACAACACGATGTTTTTTTTCTTCTTCATGATAAATAAAAACTTTTGCTTAGTCTCATTACTAACCATTAGTTTCTGTTTCAAATAGGTCTTCTTTGCTTTTCAATTTTAATGCTTAAGAATGCTGATATCAAAACAACGTTTATCTGTTCTCATTCTTGATACAAAATCTTTATCAAGGGGCATTTGGCATTATATTAGAAAGCGATTGTGTGACTGAATAATCATAATCAAATAATCGCAACACAAAAACGGGTCTGCCGGGAGATACTTTATACTTTTTGTCATTCGTCTGTTTGTACTCAGATAATTAGATGACACATCTCATTTGTTAACCGTTTCAGATAAACAAAATGACCGGTAACATCTTCCAAAAAATCAGAAAAACCTCAGAAAACCATACTTTGTTCTAACCTAAAATAAACCTAAATTCCGGTTAATTAATCCTAAACTCAGCAGACACAAACCTGCTTGTTTTTTTGAAAGGCAAACTTGCTCATTTGTAAGTGCTTATTGAGTAAAATAAGCAGTGGTATCCAAGCATTCCAAACTTATTACTATTTCTTATATATAATCACTTTCGAAACACAATCCGAAACAGCCGAACGAAAAGGAAAAAAAGAACAATACCATTTGAAGTTCTCTGAGCCCGAAGTGAAGGCTTGTTCAATACCCCAGATGAAGCATTAATCTAAAAAAAATGATACCAAATGAAAAAGAATCAAAACTGAACTAAATTAAACAAAACAAAACACCCAAAATTTGAAATTTGAAGAGCTTACAGTCTGAGTTGAAAGAAAATTGTGATGATTAGCTGTTGCAAATGTCATCATCATTTAGGGTTTTACCAGGCAGCACAACCCAAAAACCCTGTTTTTGTTGCTTTTGTTAAAGAGATTAAACATGTGTACAAAGGTTGCAAAAGCTGGTTTTGGGTTTAATTGGGCTTCACAAACAACCCAAAGTTAAGCCCATGGAGAGTGAACAAAAAAGTGAACCAAAAAGAAACCAGCTAAATCAAATTAAAGTGAACAAAAATCGAATTAAAGTGAACAAAAAAAGTGTCACTTGGATGCAAAAGATCGGGTACAACACACTTCAAATCTTGAAAACACCTTAAACTTTGAAGAAGATGTCATTGATTTTTTTAGAACGGCATCTCAATCACACTGAAATTCGACCCCGAGTTATACTATTCATAACGGGCAGGCCCCGGGACCCGAACCACTAGTGGAAACCCCTAGAACTCATGGCTTCACACTAAAGAGGAAAATCGTGGATTTTTGTCTCTTGCAAGAAGATGTCTTTGATGCCGAGGTGAAAACGGGTGAAGCGACATCGCTCACCGACGAAGAACTCTCACAAGATAAAGCAGCTGTAGAAGCAAGGGCCAACGGAACATCCGACAACGAAGTATACCTAGGCGATTCCGAATCCGATTAGCTTTCGGGTTTTTCCTTATTTTTATTTATTATGCGTGATGTATTTTCTTTCCAATGTATTTGTAATGTTCTATTAAATAAAAGTGATGTTTTTAATATTGCATTTTTACGGTTTTTATATAGTTCACCGTACGCTCTAAAATGAAAAATGAAAAAAAAACGAAAAATCGGTTAACCGGTTGGAAAGTAGTTAGACCGGTTATACATTTTTACACCTTGGACCGGTTAGTAATCGAACCGGTTAACCGGTCCAACTGGTTATTTGGTTTTTTTTAACCCTAACCAAACCAGTTCGGTTAACCGGTTATATGCACCTCTATATATTCACATGAGAATATCAATTTAAAACACGAGTTATAAAGAAAAAAACAAAATTTTACATAATACACCGTTACATATATTTGTCAATGTCGTTATGTGCTACAAAACACAAATAATATTTAGAGTGACATAACAAAAATATTTGGTAAACAAAGACAAGTCCTTCATGCAAAAAAAATCTATACAAAATATCAATTAATATTAATACTAAACCCATGTGTGCATGAATGTTGTAACTATTTAATTATTAAAAAGTTAATATAGTATTATAAAAAGTGTCAAAAGTTCCAAAATCGTGAATTTAAGAACAGTCGCAATATTTACCTTCAAAAAAAATTCCGTTATGCTATCGGTCAAAATTGCGTGCGTTCATGGGTTGATGAATTTTTTTTACTAATAATCAAGAGAGAACTATTATGAATAACAATATTGAGCGTAAAAGAGTTAAAATTCAAAATATACTAACTGAATTGGGTTTATATTACTTTACACGGAGCAAAGTAAAAAAACATTAATCATATATATATATATATATATATATATATATATATATATATAAATATATAAATAAAAAATTTAAAGATATATATAATCTACTTAAAATCATAATAACAAAATTATTATCTAAATTATTATTTATATATAATTCATTTGCGTGCACATATATTAAAACTAGTTATTAACTAAATAAATAATTAAAAGATTTAAGTTCATTTGAATACTAAACTTTATTTGCATACCAAGGGACTAATCTCCACCTTATCCATTTTAATCAAATGGATGAGATTTAACACAAAATCTATTTTCACCATTTTTTTTCAAACATTAATATCTCTTAAGTCGTTAATCGTTATGTGAAAAATATACCGTTACGAAGAGCATTTAACTATCTTTTTATAAATATGTTATATGATACATGTAGAAACTAGAAGGGGGGGTTGAATAGTTTCTTAAAATTTACTTGTTAAAAGACGGTTTTCAAAAATCCTTTTCAAAAACTTAGGCTTGAGTAATTATGTGAAATCTTCTGATACACAATATGAACAAGGGATAGTGCAACTAAACTAATAATCACAAGTATAAAGAATAATGAATGTAAAAAGATAAGGAAAAGAAAGATCAAACCAAACACCAAGGATTTATAGTGGTTCGGCAACAAAGCTCACTCCTCGTCCCTACTCCACTCCTCGAGTACTCCTTACTCGAGAGTTCACTAATCAACAAGCTCATTAAGGTGGAGAAACCGTACACAACGTTGCTTATCCAATTTCCGACTCTAAGCTAAAAGTCGAGCCCTAATCTTAGCTAGGACCTATCTACACCAATATACTTTAAGGATCAAGTATTAACCTTAATACATACACAACTTCTAAATAGACACAGTCACACAACTACTTGGATCTTCACAACAATGACACAACAATGAATAAATAAGATTTGATCTTCAATGTATCTTTGAGGTAGACACAACACTTTAAGGATGAAAGTGTTCTTCTCTTTGCATTGGAGATGAAGAGATGGAAGAAGAAAGATTCACTTCTAAACAAGTAGTAATCAACCAAATGACCAATGATTTGAGTCATTTAAGAAGTATGAAAGAATCTGAAAATATATGTGCAAAAGAGATGAAGAGAAAATCTGAGAATGGTCCACTAGTTAAAAGACAATGCTCCAACGAATATATCTGGCCGCGGTTCCTTATAGCTCCCCGCGGTTCCTTATCGATAAGGAACCACATAGCCACTTAAGGAGCCACCAGAGTAGACTCCGCTCCTTTTTGTCTTTTAGTGGTAAGGTTCAAATCTGGTGATTAAAATATTTTAAAAGGATATTCCAAACCAAGATAGAATATGTCATTTTCAAATTTTCAAATATTTAATTTAATAAAACATTTTCTTAAAAATAAAGTTTAATAAAAACTTGTCACACTTAATAAAAAGTGAGTTTTAAGAAAAGATTAAATCATTGATCACTTAATTAGGATGAGTACTTGTTTGTACATACCTTAAGTGATAATAGTTGAAATAAAAAATACTTGAACTCAAGAATTCATTTTTCGTTGTTTTCGTAAATGCTTGTTTTTACATATTTTCGTAATCAAAATAAAGCGAGACCGAAAAATGTAAGTAACTTTTTTAGGCATCATTGCATTAACAATCTCCCCCTTTTTGATTCCGACAATACATAAACTCAATCACATAAAAAAACAAGATTTTTTCGAAGACGAGTTTATTTCATTTCTCCCCCTTTGTCGAAGCAAAAATGTTGCAAAAGTGTTTGTAGAAAGAACCGGACTTTGAAAATGCTCCCCCTTGGTGCTTACTCCCCTTGCTTGGGGCACCAAGGAATCGAGATATGGTGACAAGATACATAGAAGGGTTAGTAGAAGAGAAGAAACACCCAACAAGATATAGCAAAGGTCACAAAACAATAAAAGATAAGCGACCAAGATCCAAGATAAGTCATGTTAAGAGAAAAACATGAAAAAAAAATACAAGGAAACAAAACATACAAAGATGTATGAAAAATAAAACAAGCCAAAAGAAAAGCATAAATCTGATCCTAGTTAAACTAGAACTCTAAGATTTGCTTGAACTAGATGTCTTGAAGATAAGCAACCAATGCTTAGATAAAAGACAAAGTAGTGACAGAAGGAGGTGGTGGTGGCTTGGTAGTAATCTCATAGTCATAGTGAAGAGGAGGTTTGACTAAGAGACTCTTGATGTAATTCAACTCCTCATAGATATGAGCCATAGCAATATTTTGATATTGACAACAATGACAATATGTTCCATGATGCATGACATTATCATGTGAAGGAGGAAGAACACTAAAGGCTAGTGGTGGAAGAAAAGAAGTTTCACAATCAACATTCTTAGTTAGAGAAGAAATGTGATTTTGAGTGTTCTTAGGTGAATTGGGATTGAAAGGAATTGGAGAAAATGGAGGATGTACAAACTAGAAGGGGGGGGGGGGGGGGAGGGTTGAATAGTTTCTAATCGGTTTATCTCCTAATTAAAATTCCTTTCAATTAGGTAAGTGCACAAAACTATCTTTTACTTGAAAGCTATTTGCATAATGATTAGGTTCAGTTCTAATGCATTAACAATGTATAGTAAGTGTAGTGATAATGAATGTAAGTAAAGAGTAAGGAAAGAAACAACCTAGTAGGAAGACACCAAGATTTATAGTGGTTCGACAACGAGATCCTCGTTCCTACTCCACTCCTCGAGTACACCTTACTCGAGATTTCCACTATATCCACAAGCTCCCTTCTTGGCGGAGAAAACCTTACAACGTCGCTTACATTATTTTTCGACACTAAGCTAAATGTCGAGACCTAATCTTAGCTAGGACCGATCAACACAACGTCGCCCACTTCACTCTTTTACGACACAAGGCTAGATGTCGAGCTCTAATCCAAAGCTAGAACCAATCTTCACGACTCTTCACTTTGAAGCTAAGTGAGAACTTCACACAACACAACTACATATCACATTATAGTTTAGTGACAACTCACAAGACACAACCACATCACTTTTAATTTAGTGAGAACTCACAAGACACAACCACATCACTTTATTGTTTAGTGAAAACTAACACAACTAATTACAGCTCAACTAATCATATCCAAGTACACACATGTAGCTTGGATCTACACAACATAAATCCAAGTACACACATGTGCAATGGATGTACACAACTATAATCCAAGTATTCACAAATAGCTTGGATGAACACAACTAGTCCAAGTATTCACAAATACATTGGATCTACACAAGACACAAATAAACAAATGATGAACATGACTTGATCTTAGGAGAAGGTGATCTTCATCAATGCTACATCTTTAATCACATCACAAGTGTGTGAGTGATCTTCTCTTTGGACAATGTAAAGAAGGAGATCAAGAGGATAATCATGAGTAAACATACTTAATACATTAAGTAATCATTTACAAATGACTAGAATTTGATAAAAGAAAGAAGGCTGAAGAAGATGTCCAAAAAGGGTTGATGAGAATGCAGATTTGATCCACTATTTATAGGACAAAACATCCAACGGCTATATCTGCCCGCAGTTCCTTATTGGAGCCCGCTGTTCCTTATCGATAAGGAACCGCCGTAGGTGCTAAGGTACCGCCGGTGTAGAGTCCGCTCCTTTTTGTCTTTTAGTGAATTTGAAATATCTGAGGCTGTTTAAACCTTCAAAGGATATTCTTATGGCATTAGGAATATGCCATATTCAAATTTGCAATTTCATTTTAATAAAAATTTTTCTTAAAAATAAAGTTTATTAAAAATCTTTTGTTATGTTTGACAAATGTGAGTTTTAAGGCTAATCACTTTTATGATCACTAAGCATGATTAAGATATGTTAGTGTAATGATTATTACCTTGATGATAGTGTTTGTTAGATAATTCGTTTCATGATTGTGTTTGACAATAAATGTCTTTGTAATTTGTCGTGATCAAAACTAAGAAAGATTAATTAATACTAACAATGTTTTTAGGCATTGCTTTGCATTAACAATCTCCCCCTTTTTCATTACGACAAACTATAAACTCATTTACGTAAAATATAAGTTTATTCGAATTATTAACGAGTTTATCACTATCATTTCTCCCCCTTTGTCGAAGCAAAAAGGTTAGCACAAGTCTTTGAAGAAGAAAAGAACTAGACTTTTGCTAGTAGCTCCCCCTTGGTGCTTACTCCCCCTTGCTTGGGGCACCAAGTCAATGAGCTAAGGTGACATGCTACACAAAGGTTAGAAGAAAGAAAAGAAACACCAATGTATATATGTGCACTACTTACTAACTAACTTGAGATGGAGAAGGAAAAGAAATCTCAAATTAGAAGCAAGCATTTGCTAAGTATGTCCAAAGGGTGTGTATTGACAACATCATAGTTCAATTGGTGAAATAAAAGAAGAAAAGAAACATCCAAACCAATCAAAGATGATTTAAAATGTCAATGGGTTAAAATTTAGAATTTATGGAATCACCCATAATTAATTTTAAGTTTTAACCATGATTAACTCTTTAACAAATGTGTGAAATAGAATTAGAGGGAAAGATAACACACAAAACATTCATATTACATAAATATGAAATAACATACAAGATAAATATTCATACACACAATATGAATATTTAAAGCAAAAAAATGGAAAATAGACCACAAAGCATAAGCTACTCTAATAGCGATAATCTTCCAAGATTGCTTAAAGTTTATTGACTCAAAAAACTAAAGTACAAAATGTGCCTTAGTTGGAAAGAAAGACGACGAAGCATCATTCGAAGTTTTGTTCACGGGAACGAAATCTTTGAGAGGAGGCCGAGTGAGGAGGAATTCAAGAAAATTTAGCTTGTCATAGATATGAGCAAGTTCAATTTGTTGAAAACGACAACAAGCACACGGGGAACCATGATGCAAAACAAAGTCGTTAGATGGGGGAGGTCCATCAAGATTAGAGGTTGGTGGAGAGGGAGATAATGGATAAGAGATGTTTTCACAATTCCTAGTGAGGTTAGGGAAAGAAGATAGGTCATTGAGTTGAGGAGAGTTAAAAGGTTTAGGTGGTGGTAGAAGAATTTCTTTTTTTTCAGTAATTAGATTTATAGAGTAAGTCTCATTCCAATATTGAATTGGAGAGAAATAGGAATTCTTGGAGGATTTTGGAGAAAAATAATCATGAGTATTCTTGTTCTTTTTGATCCAAATGGGTTCAACCGAGATTTTCGGTTTCTTTGAAAGCTTAGAAGAAGAAGCTTTAGGTTGAAAAGTTTGTGACAAAGAAATGTCAAGGTTAGGAAAGGAAGAATTAGGCATTATGAGGGATGAAGGAAAGAACTCCCAAAAGAGAAGAATTTAAAGAAAATAGACAAGGCAAAGATTTGAAATGAAAAAGAAAGGTTTTAGGGAATGTTTAGCCAAATTGGGTAAACAAAGAATCTTAACCAAAATAGTGGTCAGAGAAGAAAGACCAAAAATAAGCCAATAACGGATTTACTGGGCGCGGTAATTTAAAATAGCCCGCGGTTCCATATCAATATGTATCTGCCTGGAGGCTAAAGAACCGCGTCCAGTGGACTGCAAAACTTTATTTTCAAAAGTTTTGGAGAAAGATAAGACTTTTTCAAAATTTTGCAAATCTTGGATTTTTACCTCTTTTAGCACTAGAGTATGATAGGGTTGCATAAAAGCAACACATTCACAAAGAATGTCTTGACAAAGGGTGACAAAATATTTAAATAACATTTTGGTCTAATTTTAAGTCAAGTTTTTAGAGGTTGTAATAAATTTAGGTTCAATTTTAAATAAACTGAAGTTGTTTAATGTGATCACATAGATTAAAGCACATAAAAACTAAATCCATAAATCATCCACATGAGAAAATCACGAGGGAAAGGAAAGGAATACAAGAATTAAAAAGACAATTAACTACTACAATGATAGCTAATAACTAGGTCTTGAGTTCATAGTTCTCTCTGGCTTGACCTTTTTTTTAAAAAAGCATGTTAATTTGAAAACCATCATTCATCTCTTAGGAGGAGGCATGGAGAACAAGACAAGCAAGAAATCATGCAACTTTCTATGAAGGCCAAGCATCTCCATCCTTAGGTTTTGAATGATGTAGTTATTATAGAGACAACATGGGCAATTTACACCATGAGCTTCTAAGAACCCAAAGAAGTAAGGATAACCCATGAAGTGAGGGATAGGAATGCCCAAAATAGGAGCATTAGTGTTAGAGGGTGGAGGATGTGGTGGAGGCATAATGTCCAAGGGTGAGATGGGAGAGTTTGGTGGAGTGAAAAGAGAGGTGACCAAAGGCTCAAGTACAAAGGGGATACTTTGTAGAGGTTGAGGTTGAGAAATGCTATCCAAAGGAGGACTAGGGGTGAAAGGTGAAGAAAGCTCATTCATTCTTGATTGGAATGAAGAGGAAGTAGAACCATGAGAATGGTTAGTACCATGGGTTGAGTTTGTCTTGCATGGAGCAAGGGGTGGTGAAGGTGAATATGAAATGAGAATGGGAGAGATCTCATTTTTGGGAGTGTGAAAAGATGAAGAACCAATGTTAGGTATCTTGATCTTCATTTTGAGGCTTCTTTTTTAGGAAGAAGTTTTGGAAGAAGTGGATATTCTAGTGGACACCATGGTTGTGTGTTAAGGTTTAGAGGAGAGTTGAAGGGATGAAGAATACAATCAACATGAGAGGGTTTAAGAAGAGAAAGGGAATGATCCAAACTAGTGATGGGTTAAAATCATTTTAGGTGAAAAATGAAATTGGGTACCCTAGTTTAGGAAAGTGTGCAGGTTTTTTTAAATTTTTTTATCAAAGTTTTACACAGATTAAGGAAAACAGTGTAAAGCAAAGATTCTGTCAAAACAGGAACATGCGGTTCCTTACCTAGGTCCGTGGTTCTTTATCGATAAGGAACCGCGGGTTCGATATTGAACTGTGACAAGTGGTGACAGAAAAATGCACTTCCTTAAACTTTGGTCAGCCCAGATTTCACACAGGTAAATAACAAGCCAAAGTTAACTATAAGTCAAAATCTAGGAAGCTAACAAACACATAATATGTACAAAGCAATGCAACTATTAGGATTAAAATACTAATAATCCAGGCATACAATATTAGTTAATATACATACATAAAAGAAAAGAAAGCAAAAGTTCAACACATAACATGTTTAACAACATGTTCTCCTTGAATTAAATCAAAGTATTTATCTTCTTTTCTTGCCAAGTCCCTTGATCAAATTCCCCAAGTATTTGAATCCCTTTCTTGACTCCACTCGATGATCAAACAACTCACCTCGAGTCCTAAGATTTTCACGGTAGAGACACTCCATATTGAGGTCTTTCGGTACTTCACTGGTGGAATGGTGAGGAGGAGGAGCTAAGCTAGGTCTTCAAGTCCATCCACGAATGAGTTGGTGGATTGACGGGAGTTACTTGAAGAGCTGACATGAGCACTAGTACCTATGTCACCACCATCACTTGGTGACATATCAAAGTCCTCATCATCGGATTCTTGTTCATCATGTTTTCTCGAACCTTTATAACTTCTGGGCTTTCTTCCATATACCTCTTGAATAGTTAACATCACCCTTTGAACCGGTTGAAAGCAAGAGAAGTCAAGGAAGGGAAAATCATGAACAACCCTCTTAAAGAGGCGAGTAAGAAGCATAGCATAGGGTAGATTTGTTTTGAGTTTGGAAAAAGCATAATTAATTCGTCGAGCGATAGAGTATGCCAAGTTGTACTTGGTTTCGATAAAGATGCAAAATAGCATATGCACCATACACGCCGGAACGTGATCCCGGTTCCCACCAAGACAAAATACATTATCCCTAAGGATCTCGGCCCAACAAACCATATAATCCTTAAGGTCGCTTGAGAGAACCTCATAACGATTTACAAGTCGTTTATTAGAATGAAGGCTTCTCACAACGTTTCCATCACGCTCTTTGGGAATGATTTCAAGGATAAAATCGAGATCAACTTCATAGTGGTCATTTGGAGGTTTATCGTTGGATTCATCGAGAGGATCAAGTCTCCATTTGTCCATGAAACGACAAGTACCCTCAAATGGCAACCAAGAATTTGACCAAAGGTTTCAAGAGAGTATTGAATGACTTGATCATTCAATAATAATCTAACGAATATTCTACCGTTGAATTTAAGGATAGAATAGGTGCTGAAGAACTCCAAAAGAAATACGGGATATATCTCTTCATCTATGTAAAGCAAACAATCAAACCCCGTAAGCTCAAACATAGATTTGATATAGTCATAACCCGTAATTTCTTCATCAAGAGTTCTACCTTCATGGAAACAATGTTTTGAAAGAGATGAATAGGAGTTTTGAAGTTGGATAGAATCAACAATTTGAGAAAGGTTTGGAATATATCGTCTAGTGTTTTGATGATCTCTTTGATATCTTGAAGGCATGATTAGTACCTAAATACAACAAACAAAGATATTTCTCCAATCACTCATATGAAAAATAAAAATAAAAATTTCAAAAGATGAGAATGTGTTTCATCAATAGCTTGACAAAAAAGGGATTAATCCTTGTCATTCTCATGTTCACAATGTACCCATTTCACCATTGATCAAAACATATGAACTATGTAAGATCAACAATGAACTAGAACATTGGTTTTTCAAAACAAGGTTTTTAGGTAAGCAATTAACAATGCAATTACCAACTTATTCATGGGTTCATATCAATTCCATCAATCAACTAAAATATTTAGTCAAAATTCGGATTTGTTCTACAAATGAGTTTTAGTGAAATCTTAATGAATATGAACCTAAGGAATCATAGTAACAATACTATGTCAACTCATATTCCTAATAAGGTTCTAATTCAATGTCAATTTTAAAAAGCCCCAATTATGAATGTATGAAGCCTAGAACAATTTAGATGAAATTGAAAGAAATAACTTACAATAAATTGTTCTTGAATGATGGATGAGTGAAACCCACAAACTTGAATCAATTAATTTGAGTAATTGAAGGTTTTAGAAGCTTCAACAATGGTGGAAAAACAAAGAAAACCGTCGGCTCTATGTGAAGGAGGGAGAAGGACTTGTTTGAAAAAGATATTTTAATAAAACTGGCGCTCTGACAAAAGCTACTGCCCGCGTTTCCTTATCGATAAGGAACCGCGCCTCTAAGCCGCCAGAGATACAGAACCACCTACAGAGGCAGGTTTTTATCAATGAAAGACAATGAATTTTTGAAAACCAAAGTTTTTAAAATACTTAAAAATATATCTTAAACCTTTTAGGATATCATTGGACCACCACAACACTAGGTAATAATGCCTTGTTGAAGGATTACAAGTTGAATCGAGATAGGAAAAGACCGAAACAAACAAACGACTACTCGTAGCAAAAAGGCAAAGGGATAGGAGTCAAGAGAAGTGAATCAAGACCGAGAACATTGCTCAAGAGATAAATGACATTCTTCAAATTGAGGAGGTGAAGAGCTTGTGTCATATATGGTGGTTTAAGACGTGCCTTTCCAGCGAAAGTCTAAACGGCTTTGGTAATGAATTAAACCAAGCAATTTTGATGGATAGAATAAGATCATTTTTAAGAGTAGTCTTATTCTATTTCAAAACATGAGCAAAGTATCTCTCCCACATGATCGGATAATTATTGCTAGAATTAACAATAAGAATATCCTTGGAATATTTCAATTCCAAATGTGTAAAATCCACCTACAACTTCATGAAGTAGTTTGGTATCTCAAGGGATTCACTAATCATCCTAGAGATGAGCTTAATTGCACAAGTTACATATGATATAGAGCCTACTAACCGTAAGGGTGCAAACCATGGAAATCATGCTTGATACTTTAAGCTTTTACTAACTCACCCTACATCTCCATAGTGAGTCAAGTATCCAAGCAATAAAGGTTTGAGAGAGAAAAAGAAAAGAATTACAAACCACAAATAAATGACAAGGCAAGGATGCCAAGAGCAAGCATATAGTCAATTAATGATCAAAAGAATGATCAATAGGGCGTGTGGAAGAACCAAAGCGTACCTTATCCACAAATTGCATTCCGAGCTTTCAAAGAACCGATGCAAAGCTCAACTATGACTAATAGTGACTACAAAGTCTTCAAAGACTAGTATCACTTCTACCTATCTTGATATCATCATTCAATGATGTTGGAAATCAAAGAAGATGCATCTTCTACAAGTGTAAGTAACTCAATCCATAATCAATAGAATGATTTATCTCATGAGTACCTACACACAACAAGATGCAAACTAGTAGCTACATTTCAAGAGTAAATCTAAAATGCATTAATACTACTAATTTAAGTAATATGCAATATTAACATTTTAAAAGACTTATTTTCAACAAAAAATAGTTTTGACCAAAGAAAAAACTTTAGTACAACTTAACCTTTTAATTTGAGGAGACAATGGATCGATCCAAGTTTTAAAGTACAATATACTTTAAAGATATTGTGTCACCATCGCTCTGATACCAATTTTAGAAACTAGAAGGGGGGTTGAATAGTTTCTAATCGGTTTATCTCTTAATTAAAATTCCTTTCAATTAGGTGAGTGCACAAAACTATCTTTTACTTGAAAGCTAGTTGCATAATGATTAGGTTCAATTCTAATGCATTAACAATTTATAGTAAGTGTAGTGATAATGAATGTAAGTAAAGAGTAAGGAAAGAAACAACCTAGTAGGAAGACACCAAGATTTATAGTGGTTCGGCAACGAGGCTCTATCCTCGTTCCTACTCCACTCATCGAGTACACCTTACTCGAGATTTCCACTATATCCACAAGCTCCCTTCTTGGCGGAGAAAACCTTACAACGTCGCTTACATTATTTTCCGACACTAAGCTAAATGTCGAGACCTAATCTTAGCTAGGACCAATCTACACAACGTCGTCCACTTCACTCTTTTACGACACAAGGCTAGATGTCGAGTTCTAATCCAAAGCTAGAAGCAATCTTCATGACTCTTCACTTTGAAGCTATGTGAGAACTTCACACAACACAACTACATATCACTTTATAATTTATTGAGAACTCACAAGACACAACCACATCACTTTATAGTTTAGTGAGAACTCACAAGACACAACCACATCACTTTATAGCTTAGTGAGAACTATCACAACTAATTACAACTCAACTAATCATATCCAAGTACACACATGTAGCTTGGATCTACACAACATAAATCCAAGCACACACATGTGCAATGGATGTACACAACTCTAATCCAAGTATTCATAAATAGCTTGGATGAACATAACTAATCCAAGTATTCACAAATACATTGGATCTACACAAGACACAAATAAACAAATGAGGAACATGACTAGATCTTTAGGAGAAGGTGATCTTCGTCAATGCTACATCTTTAATCACATCACAAGTGTGTGAGTGATCTTCTCTTTGGTCAATATAAAGAAGGAGATCAAGAGGATAATCATGAGTAAATATACTTAATACATTAAGTGATCATTTACAAATGACTAGGATTAGATAGGAGAAAGAAGGCTGAAGAAGATGTCCAAAAAGGGCTGATGAGAATGCAGATTTGATCCACTATTTATAGGACAAAACATCCAACGGCTATATCTGCCCGCGGTTCCTTATCGATAAGGAACCGCCGTAGGTGCTAAGGTACCACCGACGTAGAGTCCGCTCCTTTTTGTCTTTTAGTGAATTTGAAATATCTGAGGCTGTTTAAACCTTCAAAGGATATTCTTATGGCATTTGGAATATGCTATATTCAAATTTGTATTTTCATTTTAATAAAACATTTTCTTAAAAATAAAGTTTATTAAAAATCTTTTGTTATGTTTGACAAAAGTGAGTTTTAAGGCTAATCACTTTTATGATCACTAAGCATGATTAAAATATGTTAGTGTAATGATTATTACCTTGATGATAGTGTTTGTTAGATAATTTGTTTTATGATTGCGTTTGACAATAAATGTCTTTGTAATTTGTCGTGATCAAAACTAAGAAAGATTAATTAATACTAACAATGTTTTTAGGCATTGATTTGCATTAACAATCTCCCCCTTTTTGATTACGACAAACTATAAACTCATTTACGTAAAATACAAGTTTATTCGAATTATTAACGAGTTTATCACTATCATTTCTCCCCCATTGTCGAAGCAAAAAGGTTAGCTCAAGTCTTTGAAGAAAAGAACCGGAATTTTGCTAGTACCTCCCCTTTGGTGCTTACTCCCCCTTGCTTGGGGCACCAAGTCAATGAGCTAAGGTGACATGCTACACAAAGGTTAGAAGAAAGAAAAGAAACACCAATGTATATATGTGCACTACTTAATAACTAACTTGAGAGGGAGGAGGAAAAGAAATCTCAAATTAGAAGCAAGCATTTGCTAAGTATGTCCAAAGGGTGTGTATTGACAACATCATAGTTCAATTGGTGGAATAAAAGAAGAAAAGAAACATCCAAACCAATCAAAGATGATTTAAAATGTCAATGGGTTAAAATTTAAAATTTATGAAATCACCCATAATTAATTTTAAGTTTTAACCATGATCAACTCTTTAACAAATGTGTGAAATAGAATTAGAGGGAAAGATAACACACATAACATTCATATTATATAAATATGAAATAAGATACAAGATTAATATTCATACACACAATATGAATATTTAAAGCAAAAAAAAAATGGAAAATAGACCACAAAGCATAAGCTACTCTAATAGTGATAATTTTCCAAGATTGCTTAAATTTTATTGACTCAAACAACTAAAGTACAAAAGTGCCTTAGTTAGAAAAGAAAGACGACGAAGCATCATTCGAAGTTTTGTTCACGGGAACGAAAACTTTAAGAGGAGGTCGAGTGAGGAGGAATTCAAGAAAATTTAGCTTGTCATAGATATGAGCAAGTTCAATTTGTTGAAAACAACAACAAGCACACGAGGAACCATGATGCAAAACAAAGTCGTTAGGTGGGGGAGGTCCATCAAGATTAGAGGTTGGTAGAGAGGGAGATAATGGATAAGAGATGTTTTCACAATGCCTAGTGAGGTTAGGGAAAGAAGATAGGTCATTGAGTTGAGGAGAGTTGAAAGGTTTAGGTGGTGGTAGAAGAATTTCTTTTTTTTCCGGTAATTGGATTTATAGAGTAAGTCTCATTCCAATATCGAATCGGAGAGAAAGAGGAATTCTTGGAGGATTTTGGAGAAGAAGAATCATGAGGATTCTTGTTCTTTTTGATCCAAATGGGTTTAACCGAGATTTTTGGTTTCTTTGAAAGCTTAGAAGAAGAAGCTTTAGGTTGAGTAGTTTATGACAAAGAAATGTCAAGGTTAGGAAATGAAGAATTAGGCATTATGAGGGATGAAGGAAAGAACTCCCAAAAGAGAAGAATTTAAAGAAAATAGACAAGGAAAAGATTTGAAATGAAAAAGAAAGGTTTTAGGAAATATTTAGCCAAATTGGGTAAACAAAGAATCTTAACCAAAACAGTGGTCAAAGAAGAAAGACCAAAAAATAAGCCAATAACGGCTTTACTGAGAGCGGTTCTTTAAAATAGCCCACGGTTCCATATCGATATGGATCCGCCTGGAGGCTAAAGAACCGCGTCTAGTGGACTGCAAAACTTGATATTCAAAAGTTTTGGAGAAAGATAATACTTTTTCAAAATTTTGCAAATCTTGGATTTTTACCTCTTTTAGCACTAGATTATGATAGGGTTTAATAAAAGCAACACATTCACAAAGAATGTATTGACAAAGGGTGACAAAATATTTAAATAACATTTTGGTCCAATTTTAAGTCAAGTTTTTAGAAGTTGTAATAGATTTAGGTTCAATTTTAAATAAATTGAAGTTGTTTAATGTGATCACATAGATTAAAGCACATAAAAACTAAATCCATAAATCATCCACATGAGAAAATCATGAGGGAAAGGAAAGGAAATACAAGAACTAAAAATACAATTAACTACTACAAAGATAGCTAACAACTAGGTCTTGAGTTCATAGTTCTCTTTGGCTTGACCTTCTCTTTAAAAAAGCATGTTAATTTGAAAACCATCATTCATCTCCTAGGAGGAGTCATGGAGAACAAGACAAGCAAGAAATCATGCGACCTTCTATGAAGGCCAAGCATCTCCATCCTTAGGTTTTGAATGATGTAGTTATTATAGAGACAAAATGGGCAATTTGCACAATGAGATTCTAAGAAACCAAAGAAGTAAGGATCACCCATGAAGTGAAGGATAGGAATGCCCAAAATAGGAGCATTAGTGTTAGAGGGTGGAGGAGGTGGTGGAGGCATAGTGTCTAAGGGTGAGATGGGAGAGTTTGGTGGAGTGAAAGGAGAGGTGACCAAAGGCTCAAGTACAAAGGGGATACTTTGTAGAGGTTGAGGTTGAGAAATCCCATCCAAAGGAGGACTAGGGGTGAAAGGTGAAGAAAGCTCATTCATTCTTGATTAGAATGAAGAGGAAGTAGAACCATGAGAATGGTTAGTACCATGGGTTGAGTTTGTCTTGCATTGAGCAAGGGGTGGTGAAGGTGAAGATGAAATGAGAATGGGAAGATCTCATTTTTGGGAGTGTGAAAAGATGAAGAACCAATGTTATGTATCTTGATCTTAATTTTGAGGCTTCTTTTTGAGGAAGAAGTGGATGTTCTAGTGGACACCATGGTTGTGTGTTAAGGTTTACAGGAGAGTTGAAGGGAACAAGAACACAATCAACATGAGAAGGTTTAAGAAGAGAAGGGAATGATCCCTAGTTTAGGAAAGTGCAGGTTTTTTTAAAATCTTTTATCAAAGTTTTATACAAATTAAGGAAAACAATGTAAAGCAAAGATTCTGTCAAAACAAGAGCATGCGGTTCCTTACGTAGGTCCGCGGTTCTTTATCGCTAAGGAACCACGGGTTCGATATTGAACCGCGACCAGTGGTGACAGAAAAATGCACTTCCTTAAACTTTGGTCAGCCCAGATTTCACACAGGTAAATAACAAGCCAAAGTTAACTATAAGTCAAAATCTAGGAAGCTAACAAACACATAATATGTACAAAGCAATGCAACTAATAGGATTAAAATACTAATAATCCAGACATAAAGTATTAGTTAATATACATACATAAAAGAAAAGAAAGCAAAAGTTCAACACATAACATGTTTAGCAACATGTTCTCCTTGAATTAAATCAAAGTCTTTATCTTCTTTTCTTGCCAAGTCCCTTGATCAAATTCCCCAAGTATTTGAATCCCTTTCTTGACTCCACTCGATGATCAAACAACTCACCTCGAGTCCTAAGATTTTCACGGTAGAGACACTCCATATTGAGTTCTTCCGGTACTTCTCTAGTGGAATGGTGAGGAGGAGGAGCTAAGTCTTTAAGTCCATCCACAAATGAGTTTGTGGATTGACGAGAGTTACTTGAAGAGATGACATGAGCACTAGTACCTAAGTCACCACCATCACTTGGTGACATATCAAAGTCCTCATCATCGGATTCTTGTTGATCATGTTTTCTCAAACCTTTATAACTTCTGGGCTTTCTTTCATATACCTCTTGAATCGGTAACATCACCCGTTGAACCGGTTGAAAGCGAGAGAAGTCAAGGAAGGGAAAATCATGAACAACCCTCTTAAAGAGGCGAGTAAGAAGCATAGCATAGGGTAGATTTGTTTTGAGTTTGGAAAGAGCATAATTATGTCGTCGAGCAATATAGTATGCCAAGTTGTACTTGGTTTCGGTAAAGATACAAAATAGCATATGCACCATACACGCCGGAATGTGATCCCGGTTCCCACCAAGACAAAATACATTATCCCCAAGGATCTCGGCCCAACGAACCATATAATCCTTAAGGTCGCTTGAGAGAACCTCATAACGATTAACAAGTCGTTTATTAGAATGAAGGCTTCTCACAACGTTTCCATCACGCTCTTTGGGAATGATTTCAAGGATAAAATCGAGATCAACTTCATAGTGGTCATTTGGTGGTTTATCGTTGGATTCATCGAGAGGATCAAGTCTCCATTTGTCCGTGAAACGACAAGTACCCTCAAATGGCACACCAAGAATTTGACCAAAGGTTTCAAGAGAGTATTGAATGACTTGATCATTCAATAAGAATCTAACGAATATTGTACCATTGAATTCAAGGTTAGAATATGTGCTAAAGAACTCCAAAAGAAATACGGGATATATCTCTTCATCTATGTAAATCAAACAATCAAACCCCGTAGGCTCAAACATAGATTTGATATAGTCATAACCCGTAATTTCTTCATCAACAGTTCTACCTTAATGGGAACAACGTTTTGAAAGAGATGAATAGGAGTTTTGAAGTTGGATAGAATCAACAATTTGATAAAGGTTTGGAATATATCGTCTAGTGTTTTGATGATCTCTTTGATATCTTAAAGGCATGATTAGTACCTAAATACAACAAACAAAGATATTTCTCCAATCACTCATATGAAAAATAAAAATAGAAATTTCAAAAGATGAGAATGTGTTTCATCAATAGCTTGACAAACAAAGGATTAATCCTTGTCATTCTCATGTTCACAATGTACCCATTTCACCATTAATCAAAACATATGAACTATGTAAGATCACCAATGAACTAGAACATTGGTTTTTCAAAACATGGTGTTTAGGTAAGCATTTAACAATGCAATTACCAACTTGTTCATGGGTTCATATCAATTCCATCAATCAACCAAACTATTTAGTCAAAATTAGGATTTGTTCTACAAATGGGTTTTAGTGAAATCTCAATGAATATGAACCTAAGGAATCATAGTAACAATACTATGTCAACTCATATTCCTAATAAGGTTCTAATTCAATGTCAATTTTAAAAAGCCCCAATTATGAATGTGTAAAGCCTAGAACAAATTAGATGAAATTGAAAGAAATAACTTACGATAAATTGATCTTGAATGATGGATGAGTGAAAACCACATACTTGAATCAATTAATTTGAGTAATTAAAGGTTTTAGAAGCTTCAACAATGGTGGAAAAACAAAGAAAACCGTCGGCTCTATGTGAAGGAGAGAGAAGGACTTGTTTGAAAAAGATATCTTAATAAAACTGGCGCTCTGACAAAAGCTACTGCTCGCGTTTCCTTATCGATAAGGAACCGCGCCTCTGAGCCGCCAGAGATAAAGAACCACCTACAGAGGCAGGTTTTTATCAAAGAAAGACAATGAATTTTTGAAAACCAAATGTGACAATCCATCAATTTATGGTTGATATTTTATTCTCAAATATTATTTAAAAACATTATTTTAATGTTATATTATGAACCCACTTATTTTGGGAAGAAATTTGGGTTTACGTCTTGAAGTAGCATCGACTACGTCTAAACCGGAGGATTCTACGTTACGTGCTCACGTTTATATACACCATCTTTGGTGACAGTCCGACATTTCAGAAAATAAATTTGTCCGTGAATATTATTTTGAGATTTTAAATTTGTGTTGGTTCATAAACTCACAAATTTACGAGAAGAGATTAGGACTTACGATTATAATTTAACGTCTTTTACGACTAAACCAGAAACCTTAGGATTACGTATTTATGTTTTCGAACTCTGTTTTTGATGAGACAAATTTTATTAGATTTGTTTTGTGCCGTTGATTCATAATTTATAAAAACGTTTTTCGTAAAACGACCTGAGGGCATGCAAATCGAGGAAACTAGAATCGAGGGGTACCCGTAAATTAATAGGGATGGGACAAGTTTACACTTTCCCACCCCTATACAAGTGGCATCCAAGAGTACACAACACACTCTTGATGTGTCAAGTTTACTTAAGTAAACAAGGACACTTGTCCTTGTTTCTTTCCAAACCACTAGCTACACAAAACTAGCTAAACCATGAGACCATTTCACATACATGCAAAAACTCCATTTTCTCTCTTCCTCTCTCTCTATGAACGTCTACCACCACCACAATCATCATCATACACCAAAAATTTAACCACAAATCTTATGTATAAGTTACATATGATGATAACCTATTGAAGACATGAAGATTGGAGGTGATCTTAACACCTAAAAAGAAGTTTCCATGGATCTTAGGGGCTGATTTTTAAGAAGTTAATCATGCACATGAAGATCTCAAGGAGTTCATTTGCCAAGTTAAATATGTGATAACAAGAACCAAGTCTTGTTCATCCAAAAACTCATCATTTCATCACTTTGGTGGTATAGAGATTGTTCTTCCTATCCTTTTGTTATTTTGAATATGTAATCTTGTATTTTATTTATTTATGTATATGTATATGATGATGAATGATGATTTCAAAATATTATGTGGGGATTTGGTGTTGATAGATTTGATAAACATGGGTAAAAAGATGGAAAACCACATGTAAAATGGTTAAAATCTTGCTAAATATGATGACTGTATAAAAACAGTAAGTAACCAAATGATAAACTGATAAAATGGCATAGTGGAATTAATTTACAGTAAGTATTAGGTGTTGTACACATGTGAGAGTTGGCCATACATTGGAATCATAAAAATGAGTGAGATATGATCAAAACAAGTTTAGAGTGCAAATCTGCCTACACTGTTTTGGACGAATTTATTAAAATATTTAGAGGTTGATTCATCAGTAGCTATAAAGAAATAAAATGAAGAACATATCATGTAGTTTCTGTGATAAAAATTTGAGTTCCTATCTCATTATAGAACTCTATATATGGACATTTTAGCGGATTGAAAATTTAGGACATATTTGATAAAATAAATAGTATATAATATAAGCACTCAAAATTTTGTATTTATAAAATATACATATATAAAACCCAGTTGCTAATAATAATTATAAATAAAGAGTTATATATATTGATATTAAAATGGGACATGTTATATAAATTACAAGTATAAATGTTTTTCCAAGTTATAAAACTATAGACCTAAATTTTACGACTTTTTCGGCTATTACCGTAAAATTAACGTTTTTCGCCAATTAAAATTTAGACGATCAAACCCATCTAATGTAAAGTTTTTAAAAGTCATATACTGATATATAAGTACCTAATACAAGTAAAAACCGATAAAACCCGAGCTTTACAACATATAGACATTAACGGGCCAAAGTAGCCTTATTGGACTATAAACCCGACTAGTTAGTAAAACACTTATAAACTTACTTATTGGGCTTAACCCATTTGGGCCCAACATGTAAAATATAATACTGATAATAAAAGTATAATTAGGCTAATATAATATATTGGGATTGTAATGGGCCCATTGTGCCTCAAAATGTAATTAAATTGAACTAGTATAACTAGTATAAAAATGTTACCAACACATAAACAGTATAATAAATGAGTAAAGATGTATAAACCCACTTGATCATCATCATATATAAAATCATCATATGTATACATAATTGTTATTTTTATAAAGTCATTGAACAAGAGTCTAAGACGAGTATTATTTGTCTAGGTTTCCCGTGATTGAAGCACGTACCGTACATCCGAATTGCCGATAACCCGCCTTCACACATCAACGTGAGTTCATAGCCTCGCACTCTTTTAAATGTTTTTATGAAATGTTTTATAAACCCGCGAGGGAGATAACATGTTATTTTTTATGAAATAGGACACAAATTGTCCCGATTGTTTGTTTATTGATTTGGACCCGAATGATTGTATGACCCGAGGAATGATTATATGACCCGATGTGTGAAATGAAATGGATTACTAAAGTTAGGTTATGTCACTAAAAGTCCCATTAGCATGAATTGTGAACTACCGGGATTTGGTAGACGCTTATGCATATAATAGTACTATTTGGGGACGATCACCTCAGTTCGCGCCTTGACGGTTGATCCCCGTCGTGCCACATTGATTGGTAATCGAATTTATGTATGAGAAGATTTACACAAGCTTGATTATTGTGACGACACGCTAATTTAGATGGGCAAATGAGTTTCGGGTTAGCTACCCGTTGTTTGTTGTAGTAAGGTAACAATGTCATGCGGCTGATAATAATCCAATTAACGAAATACTGCTATACACACCGAATTACGATATATTGCCTCACTAGCAATACGGGGTCTTATTATTGATTTTATGTTCGTGTTTTGGTTTTACATAACCATATTCATATAATGGTTTTTATTTAACTCTATACAACGTTATAAAACGTATTGTATGATGTTTTTAACGACAATGGTTCGTATAATGATTTTGAAGGCGAAAGCCTATACTATGATTTTTGATAAGGATTTGTATAAAATGACTTTGGCTATTTTATGGCCTACTATAAGGATTTGTACAAATTGATTTTCGGTAACAATTATATACCGATGATATATTAATGGTTTTATTAAACTCTATGAATTCACTCGGCGTTTTCGCTGACCTTTTCTTTTAACATGTTTTGTCTCAGGTACTTGAAGGTAATTCTCGGGAAGACAACAAGAATTCATGGCCCGCACTTAAATAATAATTTTCCATTCAAATGCTTTGTAAAACCTGTATGAAATACAATGACTTAGGACCTATGTAAATCTGATATTTATGAATGGAAATGCTTTATTATTAAACGACGCGATTTTTAAGCGCTGTCTATGATGTGAGTAATGTGCTATCCCGTAACACCAACGAGTCTTCCGCTGTATTGAATTGAGTAAATTTGGGGGTGTTACAGTTTGGTACCAGAGCTCTCGTTATAGGGAACGAAAGATTTTAAAAACCAAGGTTTTGAATAAAACATTTCAAAATCTTTTAACTATAAACATTTTTCACAAAATGTCTAAAAATCTTTTGACTATAACGGTGCCGAAGAATTCCCGAGTTACCGACAAGGCCAGACTGAGAAGTGTTTTTTTAATATATATATAACTTGGATTATATATATATGTTGTAATTTGATTACATGATTGTTTGATGATTATTTCAATACGTATACGAGATATTTGTACGACGTAGATTGTCACAAGAAACCCTAACTCCTCTAGCAAATCAATCGAAGCTATTCCCGTAGGAATTCTAGCTATTCTAGATCTAAACCAAGTTGTGGATATTTATGATCCCAACAAATGATTGATATTCGTAGAAATGTTGGTATTAGATGATTATGATATTGAAGAAGAATTGGCGAGATTAAATCTGATATCGATGTTGTAACACCCCCAAATTTATACAACTCAATATAACGGAAGACTCGTTGGTGTTACGGGATAGCACATTACTCACATCATAGACAACGCTTAAAAATCGCGTCGTTTATTAATAAAGCATTTCCATTCATAAATATCAAAGTTACATAGGTCCCAAGTCATTGTATTTTATACAGGTTTTACAAAGTATTTGAATGGAAAATATTATTTAGGTGCGGGCCATGAATTCTTGTTGTCTTCCAGAGAATTACCTTCAAGTACCTGAGATAAAACATGTTAAAAGAAAAGGTCA
The DNA here is from genome assembly GCA_025667525.1 of Glebionis coronaria. Lineage (NCBI taxonomy): Eukaryota > Viridiplantae > Streptophyta > Magnoliopsida > Asterales > Asteraceae > Glebionis > Glebionis coronaria. The sequence goes on along the minus strand of CM046875.1, from coordinate 594,363,437 downwards.
GCGATAACGCCGAGTGATTTCATAGAGTTTAATAAAATCCATCAATATAACATCGGTATAAAATTATTACCGAAAATCATTTTGTACAAATCCATGTAGTAGGCCATAAAATAGCCAAAATCATTTTATACAAATCCTTGTCAAAATCATAATATAGGCTTTCGCCTTCAAAATCATTATACGAACCAATGTCGTAAAAACATCATACAATACGTTTTATAACGTTGTATGGAGTTAAATAAAAGCCGTTATATGATTATGGTTATGAAAACCAAAACACGAACATAATATCAATAGTAAGACCCCGTATTGCTAGTCAGGCAATATATCGTAATTTAATGCTTAAAGAAGTATTTCGTTAATTGGATTATTATAAGCCGCATGACATTGTTACCTTACTACAACAAACAACGGGTAGCTAGCCCGAAACTCATTTGCCCATCTAAATTAGCGTGTCGTCACAAAGGTCACGCTATGTAAATCTTCTCATACATAAATTCGCTTACCAATCAATGTGGCACGACGGGGATCAACCGTCAAGGTGCGAACTAGGGTGATCGTCCCCAAATAGTACTATTATATGCATAAGCGTCTATCAAATCCCGGTAGTTCAAAATTCATGCTAATGGGACTTTTAGTGACATAGCCTAACTTTAATAATCCATTTTATTTCATCTATCGGGTCATTTAATCATTCATCGGGTCATACAATCATTCGGGTCCAAATCAATAAACAAACAATCGGGACAATTTGTGTCCTATTTCATAAAAACTAACATGTTATCTCCCTCGCGGGTTTATAAAACATTTCATAAAAACATTTAAAAGAGTGCGAGGCTATGAACTCACGTTGATGTGGGAAGGTGGGTTATCGACAATTCGGACATACGGTGCGTGCTTCAATCACGGAAACCTAGACAAATAATACTCGTCTTAGACTCTTGTCCAATGACTTTATAAAAATAACAATTATGTATACATATGATGATTTTATATATATGATGATCAAGTGGGTTTACATATTCTCATTTGCTCATTTTAGTGTTATGTGTTGATAGCTTTTATATTAGTTTACTAGTTTTACCTATTTACAGGTTTTAGGTCCAATAAGCCTATTATAAGTCCATTAACTTATATTAATCCATTTCATACTTTTATTATCAGTATTTATACTTTACATGTTGGGCCCAAATGGGTTAAGCCCAATAAATAAGTTTATAAGTGTTTTAGCCCATTTTGTTGTGTTATTAGTCCAATAACGTTAACTTAGCCCGTTAATGTCCGTATGTTATATAGTTCGGGTTTTATCGGTTTTTACTTGTTATATATGTTTATATATCAGTATATGAGTTTTATAAAGTTCACATTAGACGGGTCCAAGCGTCTAAGTTTTATTTAGCAAAAACGTTAATTTTACGGTAATAGCCGAAAAAGTCGTAAAAATCATGTTTATAGTTTTATAACTTATAAAACTTATCAAACTACCATTTTTATAAAATGTCCATTTATTTATCCTTATACATATTTATATAAATTTATTATATAAGTTAGTGGGTTTTAATTCACATTTTATACTATATTTATTTGAGTGCTTATATAATACTATTATACTTTAATTTCCCAAAATCTGATTTTTATTTTCATATTTACCAAAACTGCCATATCTAGAGTTCTATATGGAGATAGAAGCTCAAATTTTTATGACATAAACTAAATGATATGTGCTCCATTTAACTCCTCTATAGCTACTGTTGAATCAGTCTCTAAGTATTTTCTAAAAATCGTCCAAAACATTGAACTCAGATTTGCATTCTAAACTTGTTTTGATCATATCTCACTCATCCTAATGATTCCATTGCATGGCCAACTCTCACATGTGTACTAGACTCATAGCTTACTGTATATTAATCTATTCAAGCCACTTTATCAGTTCATCACATGGTTCTTTACTGTTTTATACAGCCATCATTTTAAGCATGATTTTAACCTTTTTACATATAGTTTTTCATCTTTTTACCCATGATTATCAACACCAAATCCCCACATAATATTTTTATCATCATATAATCATCATATACATATACAATAGGAAAGAAAATACATGATTACATAATCAAAATAACAAGAGGATGAGGAGAACAATCTTTATACCACCATGATGATGTAGGTTATGATCAAGACATGAATTTTGATGGAGAGACTTGTGGTAAACCAAGATCATCTTCAAGACCACCATTTTTCAAGAACTCCTTGTGGAAAATCAGCCCCAAGACTCCATAGAAACTCCTCCTTGGATGTTATAATCACCACCAATCTATAGAGCTTCAAAAGGGCTTCAACTTATGTAAAACCCGCATGCTTTTACCATGCATAGTACCCTTAGGATCGTACGTACTAGATTAAAACTTTCCTAAAATAGCATGATTACGATTACGTGTTAGGAGTTTACGTATTACGTACGTGGTAGAACACGATAAGTATTTACTACACACGATCATGTAATAAATATTTGACGATAATTAATCACGAACATGCGATCATGAAATCATGAACGTAATTAAAACACAAACTATTATTAATTACGTATATATATTTATTACGAGCGTAATTAAATATATTAGATCACGGTATTTACGTAACGAGTACATTTAAAACACGAACACAAATAATCACAAACGTTTAACTTAATAACGAGACACGGAAAAAGGTGTACGGGTACCCCAAGTGGGGTCCCTACCCGCGGCAACAAGGACAAGTGGGCCAAGCCCATTTGTCAAATTTACTAAAGGGGGGTTATTATTTTTTTACTACTCAATTAAACTTTACAGAAGATTTTTAGGAAAACCTAAAAACCTCCTTCCTCCTTTCTCCTTTGTGCCGCCACCCTACAACCACCATAAGAGGTGATTTTTGATCTTGGATCTTGAAGTTTTAGTGATTGATCGTGTTGGTTCTTCGTCCTTTTGATCCACGAATTCGGTAAAACCTTTTTAAACCTTTTCTTTTGATTTAATCTTTTTATAAATCAAGAACATGTGTTGTTTTATAAAAACATAATAATTAAACATGGATCTAACATGATTTGGTGTTAAATAAAATCAAAAGGGTGTTTTTAAGGGGTGTTTGTTTTGGCCGCAGGCTTCACCGAACCCAAGGGGGGTTTCGGTTTGTCAAGCCGACCACCACCAAGACCATATAGTGTTGTTTGGTGCGTGTGGGTCCCACGGCAGCAGTAAAACATGGGGTACCCCGAGTTGGTTCGGGGTACGGTGTCGATTTCATGTCCGGTTCATGCTTTTTGGTCTAGATCCGGTTCATGGTGTATGTTAGTTTTTTTTGTGTTTATGATCTTAGGTTAAAATTAAATTAATAAAATGATATGATTAATTTAATAACATGACTTAGGTTATTTAATTATTTAATAATCATGAAATTATTTTAACCTAAGTATTTATATATTTAAGACTTATAATTAATTAATTATCTAAAAACCATGGATATAATTAATTAATTAACATGACTTAGGTTATATTATTAATATATAATAATACATATTTTAACCTAAGTATTTAACTTATTTAACTAAAAACATGTTATACTTTAATTAAATATTTTAACCTATAGTTTAATTTAATTACATGAAATAATTATTAAACTATACATTATATCATATGACTTAGAAAATAATCATGAAAACACTTAGGCTTATATACTTAGCTTATTTAACCAGCTTATTTCTAATTATGGAAACCTTCTATTTTTAGAAACTTAATTAAATAAGGCAGCTAATCTATTTATGGAAACCAGCTATTTTTAGAAACTTATTTATTTCAGGCAGCTAATCTATTTATGGAAACTTATTTAATTAAGGCAGCTAATCTATTTATTGAAACTTTCTATTTTTAGAAACTAATCTATTTTAAGCAGTAATTCTATTTTTGGAAACTTTCTATTTTGAAAACTTTCTATTTTTGGAAACTTTCTATTTTTGGTAACTTTCTATTTTTGGAAACTTTCTGTTTTTGGAAACTTTCTATTTTTGGAAACTTTCTATTTTTGGAAATTTTCTATTTAAGGAAACCTGCTACTTTTGGAAAGTTACTTATTATTACACAGTAAGTATAATAACACATGAAATACCAGAAATACTTAATCAGATTAAACAGAATATAAGATAAAACACAGTTTAAGGCTTTAAAACAGTAAAACATGGTAAGAACACATAAAATAAGCTAAGACATGACATAAAACCAGCTACGTATTTAGTAAGAAGATACTTATTCATGTATGTATTTATGTAGCACTAGTGATTCGGAAGTAGGATTCCTCTCAGTTCATCTTTCTCGTTCACTGGACATAAGGTACGGATTCCCGTCCTTTCAGTATGGACACTCTTTCCTTATTAGGATTCCCCGTATGCAGCCAACTGTTTTCTCGTAGTATAAGTTACGTGTTTGATTGCTTATGTTTAATTATGATTACCTATAGCCATATACTTGCATGACTAGTTTCACCTAGTTATGGAGGTACCATAACCATAACATTAGAGGCACTGATGTTATGACTTCACCACGGCGGAGTGATTGCTCGCGGCGTCCCTTCAGCTTTTGGCCATTTATTTATATTTATCATGTGGGCCGTATGGGTGTATCCTAGTTACATATTTTTATTCAGGATTACATGGTGAATGTGGTGTGTGCCTTGCATCCTTCACAAGGAGCTGATCCCTCCTACCCAAAAACTAGTATATTAAATTAGAGGCAGCCCCTCTAAATTGCATGATGAGGTCACCCCTCCAAGTATTCATGCACGGTGGATTTTCATGACCTATATTGGCTAATGGTAAAATATGACAAACAGTTTTTATAAGATAAACATAAGACTTTCAAACTATTAAACCAGTTTTATTAAGACTTAACCAGGTTACTCGGGACTTAGTTTTCTTCCGCTATTATTATGTTATATGCTTATCCTATTCATGCTTTATTGTACATCCGTGCACTGAGCGTATTTGCTCAGCCGTTTTCCTTTTTCTATGTTCCCAAAACGGCAGGTACTCAGGGACGCTCGTAGACACTAAGAGTACGTGCATATGGACTGGAAGCTGTCTAGCCTTCTTTACATTATGCATTTCCTTTCTTATGATACTTATGCTTTGGACATTGTTTAGTCCTTTCCGTTATTATACTATGTTTGTGTGTGATGAGCTTTACTTTTGGACTATCGATGTTTGATTCCAGTATTTTCCTTTTTATGGTCAAGTAATGTTTAGAAATTTTTCCTTGTATGCTTTGATGACACGCCATAATTTATTTGATATTTCCATTTCCAAAATGGGGTGTTACAACTTATGTGTAAATAACATAAGACTTCACGGTAAATTTTGATCAAAAGTGGTGTTTGATGGTGAAGTGGGACGACCCAAATGGGGAGAGTGAGAGAGTTTGTAGCTTGTTTTGCATGTATGAATGGAGGTAATGGGAGAGTTAGATGGTTTTGCTAGTTAGTGGGATGAAGTAGCTTACTTTGTAAGCCTTAAGCAACAAGTGTAAGCTTTTTGCTACAAGCTTGACACATCACAAGTGTGGTGTTACCTTGTGGCCGGTTATGAGTGGGGGTGGGGCAAAAGTCATTTTGTCTCATCCCCATTTATTTACGGGTACTCCTCGATTCTAGTTTCCTCGATTTGCGTGCCCTCGGGTCGTTTTACGAAAAACGTTTTTGTAAATTATGAATCAACGGCACAAAACGAATCTAATAAAAATTTTCTCATCAAAAACGGAGTTCGAAAGACGTAAATACGTAATCCTAAGGTTTCCGGTTTAGTCATAAAGGACGTTAAATTAAAATCGTAAGTCCTAATCTCTTCTCGTAAATTTGTGAGTTTATGAACCAACACAAATTTAAAATCTCAAAATAATATTTACGGATAAATTTATTTTCTGAAATGCCGGACTGTCACCAAAACAGTGTATGTAAACGTAAGCACGTAACGTAGAATCCTCCGGTTTAGACGTAGTCGATGCTACTTCAAGACGTAAATCCAAATTACTTCCCAAAAATAAGTGAGTTCATAATATAACATTAAAATAATATTTTTAATTAATATTTGAGAATAAAATATCAACCATAAAATGACGGATTGTCACAGCATTTACCCCTAAACAGGATCTTTGTCCTCAAAGATCATCTTACTACTCGCTTCTTATAGAGTTAAAGCAATGTGGGTATTTCCTCCACATTCGGTCTTTTCTCATAAGTGTAATCCATTACAATACGCGAGTTTCATCAAACATAACTACGGGAATAAGATCAGGCTAAATGTTGACTTACTTTCTCTATCCATGATGTTCACGGGTTTCTGATGAATGCAACTTTTCGCCGATCTAAGCTTTATTAAGAAGAATTCAAATTTTCACTTGATAGATATTTTATCAAGCTCGATATACGAAACATAATTCACGCAGCTCTTGAAGTCCTAGGTAGATCCAACTTATATGCCTTTCAATCCCAACTTTTACATCATCTCAATGGTCCCATACAACGGGGACTTATATCCCATGATCTTTCAGATCATCAATTCATTTTTCCATGGTTAAAATTTTTGGCATAACTTCGCTACCCATCTGGTACTTCAAGATCTACATTTCATATTCACATAACCTCGTGCCCACTACCGGCAGTCAATAATCAGATCCTAATTTCAACAATCATTTAAGGTCTCGCGGGTCGGGTATTTTGTAAGGTTAGGTTCCTCATCATAAGCAACCTTAAACTTAAAAGACATGTCCAACTCACAATGGGTGTATGTCGGGTGTCTTCATCCCAACTCCTGCTTACAGATGCTCTAATATATATCCTCACAAGATTCAATCTCAATCCTAACACGATAATTATCAATGATAATCTCTCCAAAGGAAAACGATTTTACAGTCTATTACCAAAGGTCAATCATTCAAGCATAAAACAACACTTATAGTATTTTGTATCGCTACTTTACCTCATCCCTTCGATTGGGGTGGTACACAGTACTCTCATCAAGATTCGTTCTCAATGACTTCTGAGCAAATCTCTAGAAATTCGATGCGAAGCGAGGATCTTGATAGAGATGATCGATACAGGCACACCATGTTTACATAACTCCTTTAAATACAAAAAGAGTCAATTTCTTCATCAAGAATCTATCATTAACAGGAATTATATTAGTAGATTTGGTCAGTCTGTCGACGATGACCCAAATCGAATCAAATTCAGATGATGACCTTTGCAATAGATAGACGTTTACTAATGTATGAGGCGATGTCTGCCTTCATAATTTTTCATTAGTACAACTTCTTCAGACAAAGATACATTAAATCAGAAATGTCAAGAATAGAATACTTATACTTACAAGATGACTACATCTCAAAATCTCCATATTTAGGCAACCACAAGTGGCCTTTTATACATCTAACGCCATCGGCTTCTTAATTCTAATGGTTCATATTTGCCGCGAACCCCTTTTTATTAGCTATATTATCCTTTTTACAAGCATTGTTTATTTTTGTATTGTTCGGCAATTTATTTTGCTCCTTCATTATTAAGGAACAAGTCCTAATTGATTCTTTATCCTTTCTATATTATGTGTTGATATCTACATTCACCTTCCTGATGATATAATTATCATGACCAAAATTCACTCAGAATTTCTTTCTTCATATTTTCTAAGTTTTAGTTTCATCCCAACTATTGTTTTTATCAGTTTTGCTCAATCCGACGTTTAAAGCGTCGATAATTACTACAAGTAATTAAATAATAAATATTTAATTTTTATGAAACGTAAACGAAAAAGTTTTTAAATTTTCTTAGTTTGTCCAATTATATAAAAATGTTCAAAATAAATTTGAATTTAATTAACAAAATTTTTGTTGGTTTACTGAAAATAATTAGTAAGATCTGTAAATGTTCAAAAAATCTTTGTTTATACTCTGGTCAAAATTTTCTTAGTTGACAAGTAAAAATTGTCGTTTCAAGTTTTAAGTCATGGTTTAAATGGTTTCCTCAATCCCTCTCAGGTTGTCTTGAGGTATACACAATCATTTACCCCTAAACAGGAGTTTAGTTAAATGATTTGTGTATCAGGAAATAATTCCTTAAAAATCCCTTGTTAAAACATTTGCCAAAACATATTTCTACTTTCTTTTTGGTAAAACCCAAAATCTTAAAAGGGCTCTTAATTTTTGAAGAGTCAATATAGATTCTATTATCTTTTAATCACACGGTCAAATAATGTAAAGGATTAAGTCTTTAATCTCATGTTAATTATTCAAGGTACATGTTTTTATTGTTCGGCCAGTTCAGGGCAATCTATAAATAATTATTAACTCATTCTTATTCTTATAAACAAAAAAATGGTCCTTAATGATCACAAGCATGGATTTATCAAATTACAGCCTACACACGTGACTCACCAAATTTATGAATGCTACATGTGCATTGATCAATCTAAACGACATCACGTGAAACTCATAATGTTCATTACAAGTTTTGGATGTAATGATTGGAATAGATAATGTTTTTCGCGGACGCGAAGTTGATGATAACCATGCCGTGAATCAAATCTTTAAAACATACGCTAGAACCTTGCAAATGATCGAACAAATCTTCCATTTCGAGTTATGGATATCGTTTTCGATTGTCAATTTACTCAGTTCACAGTAATCTATAAATATAAGGAATGATAATACCATAGCTCTTCATGATGACGAGCTTGGTAGAATAAAATCTTTCTCCGACAACTCTTTCAGTTGTACGGTAATTCCTTTAATTCAGATGGTGCTGACGTACAGTGCACGCCACAGGTGCAGCACCGGGAATATAATCAATACCAATTTCAACTTTGCCTTAATGGCAAAAGTCCAGGTAATTTACCAACAAATACCTTCTAAAATTTCAGATAACAGAAACATCTTTTAATAAATTCATATTAGGTTCTTTCTAGATTATAATATCTATGACTAATTCACAACCATTCATGGTATAATTTCAAGTCATCCATCAAGAATTATTTAGATCACTTTTGATAATCAACATCTTATCATTTAGGGGAATTCTATTCGATTTCCCATCAATTAAGATAATGTCGTCATGTCATAATCAATCAATCCATTCTACTGGCACTATCAACTTTCTAGTTTCATTACCGTCGATAAGAAGTGAACTTCTCAAAAGAATAATGATAACTCATAATCCTTCACAAATTCAAGGATATCAAGAGAAATAACTAACCTTAAAAGAGTAAGGTCAACGCAAAATCTACGCGAGAGAATTTCAAATCAGATACAAACGAAAACATTAACGATTATGAATATATCCCATGTTTTCATGAATTGAGTACGCATTCGAAAGCTCCTCAGATCGTTACCCAGGTCATTCAAATGAAATCTAATCAAAAGAAATGATAGGAACGTCGATACATCCAGTCGGGTATAAACACTCGGTAATCAGATACTTTTTCAAAGAATCTCACCACGGGATAATTGGACAAGAAAGAATTGTCAATTGTCAAATAAGATAATTTCCACAGATCAGTAAATTCGACTCAGAAGAATAGATGCTACAGGCACATATGTAGGTGTCCCTAACACTATGTCCCTATTTTTCACTTCTTGCAGATCTCATAAAATTTAATCTTTCACAATCTTCAAAGAAAATGTAGTGTTTATTCATTAGTTTTATGGTGACTACTAATCAGTCTTGCATGGTCCATTCCAAATTGTATGTAGGCGCGCAACTATATACAATTTCAAGATTAACGATGGAATACTCAGTTCGTCAAACTTTTTATCTTCATAAAAACATTTTCATGCTTAATTCTTAAATAAGAATCAAAAATAAATTTACAAAGATTTTCTTTGTTATGAAAACAATTAAGTTTTCCAAGATGTTTTATAAACAACTTCATTTTGATAACGATCACTTATAAATCTCACTTTGAGTAATCCTTATAGTGATAAAAATTCAATTTTTCTCAAGGGATACTGTTTTATCTTATAAAAACAATGTGTGATCTGCAAAAGAGTGATGGAAAGTTGTTCACCAAGAACTAACTACAATATGATAGGAAATGAGCTTTTGCCAAATATCATGAGGTTCATGACCTCGATGGCGCTCAAAAAGAATAATCCACAACGTAACTCAAATCAAGATGAATACTTGTTCAATGGTTGCATCACTAATGCGAGCATTAGAAAGAAGCAAGAAAAGATAGATAACATCGATACATGTAGGATTTAGCAATCAAAGGTAGTCTTTTCATTAATCACAAACAAGTCAAATTGTACCGTAACACATTGCGTGTCACTATGTCATACAATTCCAAGAACGTATCCTACCAACTGATGTCTCAGTTAAATTGGGGATTATTTTTCAAAGATACCACAATGAATACTAATCTACAAGAGTCATTAGGTGTTCCACATGTCCCAGAAGATCCATCGGTCCCAATTCAGAAGAAGATTTCTTCAATTTATTTCTTGGACACTGGGCATCCTCGTTAGTGGGCAATGGCCTAGGAACAACCCTTAACACGATCTAACAATCATTTAAAACCTTATAATTCAATCACAGAACTTAATGAATTCCTTTTAACAATCTCATATTCCATACGGGTTAAAATTTACTTTATTCAAGTTTCAATCAACTTATACTCAATTCGATATCCTACCTCATTTTCCAATATTTTCAATCTTATTCTTAGACCTTCAAAGTGCAATAAAAGCTCGATATGAACAACACTTAATTTCCAATCCTATAGTTCTTACAACAACAATTATCAAATGAGTCACTAATATTAAATGACCCACTCATTCAATTAGACTTCTCGGAAAGGTACTAGTGGCATGAGGCTTTTGGGTAATGGTTCCAATAACAGCCTCAAGTGCAACATTCACCCTTTCGATTTCAATTTAAGAATTGGATGACAACAAATCAGATGACATCTTTCTAGGTGGCAACGTTTTTTCAAACTCCACTCTATAAGGAAAGATCGTCATGACATCGATATCAGATTTAATCTCGCCAATTCTTTTTCAATATCACAATCAACTAATATCTACATTTATACGAGTATCAACCATTTGTTGGGATCATAAATATCCACAACTTGGTTTAGATATAGGATAGCTAGAATTCCTACGAGGATAGCTTCGATTAATTTACTAGGGGATTTAGGGTTCCTTGTGACAATCTACGTCGTATAAATACCTCGTATAAATATCAAAATAATCATAAAACAATCATGTAATAAAATTACATCATATATATATATAATCCAAGTTATATATATATATTAAAATAACACTTCTCAGTGTGGCCTTGTCGGTAACTCGGGAATTCTTCGGCACCGTTATAGTCAAAAGATTTTTAGACATTTTTAGAAAAATGTTTATAGTTAAAGGATTTTGAAATGTTTTATTCAAAACCTTGGTTTTAAAAATCTTTCGTTCTCTATAACGAGAGCTCTGGTACCAAACTGTAACACCCCCAAATTTATACAACTCAATACAGCGGAAGACTCGTTGGTGTTACGGGATAGCACATTACTCACATCATAGACAACGCTTAAAAATCGCGTCGTTTATTAATAAAGCATTTCCATTCATAAATATCAAAGTTACATAGGTCCCAAGTCATTGTATTTTATACAGGTTTTACAAAGTATTTGAATGGAAAATATTATTTAGGTGCGGGCCATGAATTCTTGTTGTCTTCCCGAGAATTACCTTCAAGTACCTGAGATAAAACATGTTAAAAGAAAAGGTCAGCGATAACGCCGAGTGAATTCATAGAGTTTAATAAAATCCATCAATATAACATCGGTATAAAATTATTACCGAAAATCATTTTGTACAAATCCATGTAGTAGGCCATAAAATAGCCAAAATCATTTTATACAAATCCTTGTCAAAATCATAATATAGGCTTTCGCCTTCAAAATCATTATACGAACCAATGTCGTAAAAACATCATACAATACGTTTTATAACGTTGTATGGAGTTAAATAAAAACCGTTATATGATTATGGTTATGAAAACCAAAACACGAACATAATATCAATAGTAAGACCCCGTATTGCTAGTCAGGCAATATATTGTAATTTAATGCTTAAAGAAGTATTTCGTTAATTGGATTATTATAAGCCGCATGACATTGTTACCTTACTACAACAAACAACGGGTAGCTAGCCCGAAACTCATTTGCCCATCTAAATTAGCGTGTCGTCACAAAGGTCACGCCATGTAAATCTTCTCATACATAAATTCGCTTACCGATCGATGTGGCACGACGGGGTACAACCGTCAAGGCGCGAACTGGGGTGATCGTCCCCAAATAGTACTATTATATGCATAAGCGTCTACCAAATCCTGGTAGTTCACAATGCTAATGGGACTTTTAGTGACATAATCTAACTTTAATAATCCATTTTATTTCATCTATTAGGTCATTTAATCATTCATCGGGTCATACAATCATTCGGGTCCAAATCAATAAACAAACAATCGGGACAATTTGTGTCCTATTTCATAAAAACTAACATGTTATCTCCCTCACGGGTTTATAAAACATTTCATAAAAACATTTAAAAGAGTGCGAGGCTATGAACTCACGTTGATGTGGGAAGGCGGGTTATCGGCAATTCGGCCGTACGGTGCGTGCTTCAATCACGGAAACCTAGACAAATAATACTCGTCTTAGACTCTTGTCCAATGACTTTATAAAAATAACAATTATGTATACATATGATGATTTTATATATATGATGATCAAGTGGGTTTACATATTCTCATTTGCTCATTTTAGTGTTATGTGTTGATAGCTTTTATACTAGTTTACTAGTTTTACCTATTTACATGTTTTAGGTCCAATAAGCCTATTATAAGTCCATTAACTTGTATTAATCTATTTCATACTTGTATTATCAGTATTTATACTTTACATGTTGGGCCCAAATGGGTTAAGCCCAATAAATAAGTTTATAAGTGTTTTAGCCCATTTTGTTGTATTATTAGTCTAATAACGTTAACTTAGCCCGTTAATGTCCGTATGTTATATTGTTCGGGTTTTATTGGTTTTTACTTGTTATATATGTTTATATATCAGTATATGAGTTTTATAAAGTTCACGTTAGACGGGTCCAACCGTCTAAGTTTTATTTAGCAAAAACGTTAATTTTACGGTAATAGCCGAAAAAGTCGTAAAAATCATGTTTATAGTTTTATAACTTATAAAACTTATCAAACTACCATTTTTATAAAATGTCAATTTATTTATCCTTATACATATTTATATAAATGTATTATATAAGTTAGTGGGTTTTAATTCACATTTTATACTATTTTTATTTGAGTGCTTATATAATACTATTATACTTTAATTTCCCAAAATCTGATTTTTATTTTCATGTTCACCAAAACTGCCATATCTAGAGTTCTGTATGGAGATAGAAGCTCAAATTTTTATGACATAAACTATATGACATGTGCTCCATTTAACTCTTATAACTACTGTTGAATCAGCCTCTAAGTAGTTTCTAAAAATCGTCCAAAACAGTGAACTCAGATTTGCATTCTAAACTTGTTTTGATCATATCTCACTCATCCTAATGATTCCATTGCATGGCCAACTCTCACATGTGTACAAGACTCATAGCTTACTGTATATTAATCTATTCAAGCCATTTTATCAGTTCATCACATGGTTCTTTACTGTTTTATACAGCCATCATTTTAAGCATGATTTTAACCTTTTTACATATAGTTTTTCATCTTTTTACCCATGATTATCAACACCAAATCCCCACATAATATTTTTATCATCATATAATCATCATATACATATACAATAGGAAAGAAAATACATGATTACATAATCAAAATAACAAGAGGATGAGGAGAACAATCTTTATACCACCATGATGATGTAGGTTATGATCAAGACATGGATTTTGATGGAGAAACTTGTGGTAAACCAAGATCATCTTCAAGACCACCATTATTCAAGAACTCCTTGTGGAAAATCAGCCCCAAGACTCCATAGAAATTCCTCCTTGTATGTTATAATCACCACCAATCTATAGAGCTTCAAAAGGGCTTCAAGTTATGTGTAAATAACATAAGATTTCATGGTAAATTTTGATCAAAAGTGGTGTTTGATGGTGAAGTGGGACGACACAAATGGGGAGAGTGAGAGAGTTTGTAGCTTGTTTTGCATGTATGAATGGAGGTAATGGGAGAGTTAGATGGTTTTGCTAGTTAGTGGGATGAAGTAGCTTACTTTGTAAGCCTTAAGCAACAAGTGTAAGCTTGTTGCTACAAGCTTGACACATCACAAGTCTGGTGTTACCTTGTGGCCGGTTATGAGTGGGGGTGGGGCAAAAGTCATTTTGTCTCATCCCCATTTATTTACGGGTACTCCTCGATTCTAGTTTCCTCGATTTGCGTGCCCTCGGACCGTTTTACGAAAAACGTTTTTGTAAATTATGAATCAACGGCACAAAACGAATCTAATAAAAATTGTCTCATCAAAAACGGAGTTCGAAAACGTAAATACGTAATCCTAAGGTTTCCGGTTTAGTCGTAAAGGACGTTAAATTAAAATCGTAAGTCCTAATCTCTTCTCGTAAATTTGTGAGTTTATGAACCAACACAAATTTAAAATCTCAAAATAATATTTACGGATAAATTTATTTTCTGAAATGTCAGACTGTCACCAAAATAGTGTATGTAAACGTAAGCACGTAACGTAGAATCCTCCGGTTTAGACGTTGTCGATGCTACTTCAAGACGTAAATCCAAATTACTTCCCAAAAATAAGTGAGTTCATAATATAACATTAAAATAAGTTTTTTAATTAATATTTGAGAATAAAATATCAACCATAAATTGACGGATTGTCACAGATGTCATGACGATCTTTCCTTATAGAGTGGAGTTTGACAAAACGTTACCACCTGGAAAGATGTCATCTGATTCGTTGTCACCGAATTCTTAAATTTTAAATCGAAAGGGTGAATGTTGCACTTGAGGCTGTTATTGGAACCATTACCCAAAAGCCTCATGCCACTAGTACCTTTCCGAGAAGTCTAATTGAATGATCGAGTCATTTCATACTAGTGACTCATTTGATAACTATTGATGAAGAAGTTATAGAACTAGAAATTAAGTGTTGTTCATATTGAACTTTTATTGCCCTATTAAGGTCTAATAATAAGGTTGAAAGTATTGGAGAATGAGGTAGGATATCGCATTGAATATAAGTTGATTGAAAACTTGAATTAAGTAAAATTTAACCCGTATGGAATATGAAATTGTTAGGAGGAATCCGTTATGTTCTGTGATTGAATTATAAGGTTTTAAATGATTTTTTATTCGTGTTAAGGGTTGTTCCTAGGGCATTGTACAATGACAAGGATGCCTAGTGTCCAACAAATAAATTGAAGAAATCTTCTTCTGAATTGGGACCGATGGATCTCCTGGGACAGGTGGGACACCTAATGACTCTTGTAGATTAGTATTCATTGTGGTATCTTTTAAAAATAATCCCTAACTTAACTGAGACATCAGTTGGTAGGATGCGTTCTTGGAATTGTATGACATAGTGACACGTAATGTGTTACGGTACAATTTTGACTTGTTTGTGATTAATGAATAGACTACATTTGATTGCTAAATTCTACATGTATCGATGTTATCTATCTTTTCTTGCTTGTTCCTAATGTTCGCATTAGTGATGCAACCATTGAACAAGTACTCATCTCGAATTGAGTTACGTTGTGAATTATTCTTTTTGAGCGCCATCGAGGTCATGAACCTCATAATTAATTGGCTAAAGCTCATTTCCTATCATATTGTAGTTAGTTCTTGGTGAACAAGCTTTCATCACTCTTTTGCAGATCACTCATTGTTTTTATAAGTTAAAACAGTATCCCTTGAGAAAAATTGGGTTTTCATCACCATATGGATTATTTAAAGTGAGACTTATAAATAATCGTTATCGAAATGAAGTTGTTTATAGAACACCTTGGAAAACTTAATTCTTTTCATAACAAAGAAAATCTTTGTAAATTTATTTTTGATTCTTATTTAAGAATTAAGTATGTAAATGTGTTTATTATAAACATTATGATAAAATTTTGACGAACTGAGTATTGCATCGTTAATCTTGAAATTGTATATAGTTGCGCGCCTACATACAATTTGGAAGTGACCATGCAAGGTTGATTAGTAGTCACCATGAAATTATTAATAAACACTAAATTTTCTTTGAAGATTGTGAAAGATTAAATTTTATTAGATCTGCAAGTAGTGAAAAATAGGGACATATTGATAGGCACACCTACATATGTGCCCATACCATTTATTCTTCTGAGTCGAATTTACTCATCTTTGGATATTGTCTTATTTGACAATTGACAACCCTTCCTTGTCCAATTCTCCCGTGGTGAGATTCTTTGAAAAAGTATCTGATTACCGAGTGTTGATACCCGACTGGATGTATCGACGTTCCTATCATTTCTTTTGATTAGATTTCATTTGAATGGCCTGGGTAACGATCCGAGGAGCTTTCGAATGCGTACTCAAATTATGAAAACATGGGATATACTCATATTCGTAAATGTTTTCGTTTGTATCTGATTTGAAATTCTCTCGCGTAGATTATGCGTTGACATTACTCTTTTGATGTTAGTTATGTCTCCATATATCCTTGAATTTGTGAAGGATTATGAGTTATTATTAGTCTTTTGAGAAGTTCACATCTTATCAATGGTAATGAACCTGGAAAGTTGATAGTGCCAGTAGAATGGATTGATTGATTATGACATGACGACATTGTCTTAATTGATGGGAACTCGAGTAGAATTCCCCTAAAAGATAAGATGTTGATTATCAAAAGTTATTTAAATAATTCTTGAAGGATGACCATATCCTGCATTTAGACTTGAAATTATACCATAACTGATTGTGAATTAGTCATAGATATTATAATATAGAAAGAACTTAAAATAAATGTATTAAAAGATGTTTATGTTATCTGAAACTTTAGGAGGTATTTGCTGGTGAATTACCTAGACTTTCACCATTAAGGCAAGTTGAAATTTGTATTGATTATATTCCCGGTGCTGCACCTGTGGCTTGTGCACTATACGTCAGCACCATCTAAATTAAAAGAATTACCGTACAACTGAGAGAGTTGTCGGAGAAAACTTTTATTCTACCAAGCTCGTCATCATGAAGAGCTATGGTGTTATTATTTTATATATTTATTGATTACCGTGAACTAGGTAAATTGACGATTAGAAATCTATATCCACTACCCAAGATGATAGATTTGTTCGATCATTTACAAGGTTCTAGCGTATGTTCTAAAGATTTGATTCACGACATGGTTATCATCAATTTCACGTCCGCAAAAAGATTATCTATTCCAATCACTACATCCAGAGCTTGTAATAAACATTATGAGTTTCATGTGATGTCGTTTGGATTGACCAATGCACATGTAGCATCCTTAAATTTGATGAATCACGTGTGTAGGCTGTAATTTGATAACTTCATGCTTGTGATCATTAAGGACCATTTGTTTGTTTATAAGAATAAGAAGAAGTTAATAATTATTTATAGAATGCCCTGAGTTGGCCGAGCAATGAAAACATGTACCTTGAATATTTAACATGTGATTTAAGGCTTAATCCTTTACATTAAATGACCTCGTAATCAACGGTAATGAAATCTATATTGACTCTTCAAAAATTAGAAGACATTTAAGACTTTGGGTTTTACCAAAAAGTAGGTGCAAATATGTTTTGACAAATGTTTTATCAAAAAGAACTTTTGAGGGATTATTCCCTTATACCCAGAACATTTAACTAAACTCCTGTTTAGGGGTAAATGTTCGTGTATACCTCAAGACAACCTAAGAGGGATTGAGGAAACCATTTAAACCATGACTTGAAATTTGAAACGACACTTTTTGCTTTTCAACTAAGAAAATTTTGACCAAAGTATAACCAAAGATTTTTCAAACATTTGCGAATCTTATTAATTATTTTCGATAAATCAGCAAAAATCGTGTTAATTAAATTCAAATTTGTTTTGAACATTTTATTATAATTGGTCGAACTAAGAAATTTAAACTTTTAACGTTTACGTTTCATAAAAACTTAATATTTATTGTTAATTTCGTGTAATAAATATCGACGCTTTAAAACGTCAGATCAAGCAAAACTGATAAAAATAATAGTTGAGATAAAACTAAGACTTAGAAAATATGAAGGAATAATTTCTGAATAAATACGGTCATGATATTTATTTCATCGAGGAAGGTGAATATAATTACTGACACATTATGTAGAAAAGATAAAGTACCAATTAGGACATGTTCCTTAATAATGAAGGTGCAAAATAAATTGCCGAACAATATAAAAATAAAAAATGTTTGTAAAAAGGATAATATAGATAATAAAAAGGGGTTCGTAGCTAATGTGAACCATCAAAATTGAGAAGCCGATGGCGTTGAATGTATAACAGGCCATTTGAGGTTGCCTAAAAATGGAGATTTTGAGATATAGTTATGTTGGAATCTTGTAAGTATAAGTATTCTATTCCTGTCATTTCTGATTTAATGTATCATTATCAGAAGAAGTTGTACTAATGGCAAATTATGAAGGCAGACACCGCCTCATACATTAGTAAATGTCTAGCTATTGCAAAGGTCATCATCGTAATTTGATTCGATTTGGGTCATCGTCGACAGACTGACCAAATCTGCTAATATCATTCCTGTTAATGATAGATTCTTGATGAATAAATTGACTCTTTTGTATCTAAAGGAGTTGTGTAAACATGATGTGCCTGTATCGATCATCTCTATCAAGATCCTCGCTTCACATCGAATTTCTAGAGATTTTCTCAGAAGTCATTGAGAACGAATCTTGATGAGAGTACTGTGTACCACCCCAATTGAAGGGACGAGGTAAAGTAACGATACAAAATTATATAAGCGCTGTTTTATGCTTGAATGATTGACCTTTGGTAATAAACCGTATAATCGCTTTCCTTTGTAGAGATTATCATTGATAATTATCGTATTAGGATCAAGATCGAATCTTGTGAGGATATATATTAGAGCATCTGTAAGCATGAGTTGGGATGAAGACACCCGACATACACCCATTGTGAGTTGGACATGTATTTTAGGTTTAAGGTTGCCTATGATGATGAACCTAACCTTACAAAATACCCGACCCGCGAGACCTGAAATGATTGTTGAAATTAGGATCTGATTATTGACTGCCGGTAGTGGGCACGAGGTTATGCGAATATGAAATGTGGATCTTGAAGTACCAGATGGGTAGCGAAGTTATGCCAAAAATTTTAACCATGGAAAAATGAATTGATGATCTGAAAGATCATGGGATATAAGTCCCCGTTGTATGGGACCATTGAGATGATGTAAAAGTTGGGATTGAAAGGCATATAAGCTGGATCTACCCTAGGACTTCAAGAGCTGCGTGAATTATGTTTCGTATATCGAACTTGATAAAATATCTATCAAGTGAAAATCTGAATAATTCTTAATAAAGCTTAGATCGGCGAAAAGTTGCATTCATCAGAAACCCGTGAACATCATGGATAGAGAAAGTAAGTCAACATTTAGCCTGATCTTATTCCCGTAGTTATGTTTGATGAAACTCGCGTATTGTAATGGATTACACTTATGAGAAAAGACCGAATGTGGAGGAAATACCCACATGGCTTTAACTCTATAAGAAGCGAGTAGTAAGATGATCTTTGAGGACAAAGATCCTGTTTAGGGGTAAATGCTATGACAATCCGTCAATTTATGGTTGATATTTTATTCTCAAATATTATTTAAAAACATTATTTTAATGTTATATTATGAACCCACTTATTTTTGGAAGAAATTTGGGTTTACGTCTTGAAGTAGCATCGACTACGTCTAAACCGGAGGATTCTACGTTACGTGCTCACGTTTACATACACCGTCTTTGGTGACAGTCCGACATTTCAGAAAATAAATTTGTCCGTGAATATTATTTTGAGATTTTAAATTTGTGTTGGTTCATAAACTCACAAATTTACGAGAAGAGATTAGGACTTACGATTATAATTTAACGTCCTTTATGACTAAACCGGAAACCTTAGGATTACGTATTTATGTTTTCGAATTCCGTTTTTGATGAGACAAATTTTATTAGATTCGTTTTGTGCCATTGATTCATAATTTATAAAAACGTTTTTCGTAAAACGAGCCGAGGGCATGCAAATCGAGGAAACTAGAATCGAGGAGTACCCGTAAATTAATAGGGATGGGACAAGTTTACACTTCCACCCCTATACAAGTGGCATCCAAGAGTACACAACACACTCTTGATGTGTTAAGTTTACTTAAGTAAACAAGGACACGCGTCCTTGTTTCTTTCCAAACCACTAGCTACACAAAACTAGCTAAACCATGAAACCATTTCACATACATGCAAAAACTCCATTTTCTCTCTTCCTCTCTCTCTATGAACGTCTACCACCACCACAATCATCATCATACACCAAAAATTTAACCATAATCCTATGTATAAGTTACATATGATGATAACCTATTGAAGACATGAAGATTGGAGGTGATCTTAACACCTAAAAAGGAGTTTCCATGGATCTTAGGGGCTGATTTTTAAGAAGATAATCATGCACATGAAGATCTCAAGGAGTTCATTTGCCAAGTTAAATATGTGATAACAAGAACCAAGTCTAGTTCATCCAAAAACTCATCATTTCATCACTTTGGTGGTATAGAGATTGTTCTTCCTATCCTTTTGTTATTTTGAATATGTAATCTTGTATTTTCTTTATTTATGTATATGTATATGATGATGAATGATGATTTAAAAATATTATGTGGGGATTTGGTGTTGATAGATTTGATAAACATGGGTAAAAAGATGGAAAACCACATGTAAAATGGTTAAAATCTTGCTAAATATGATGACTGTATAAAAACAGTAAGTGACCAAATGATAAACTAATAAACTGGCATAGTGGAATCAATTTACAGTAAGTATTAGGTGTTGTACACATGTGAGAATTTTCCATACAATGGAATCATAAAAATGAGTGAGATATGATCAAAACAAGTTTAGAGTGCAAATCTGCCTACACTGTTTTGGACGAATTTATTAAAATATTTAGAGGTTGATTCATCAGTAGCTATAAGGAATAAAATGAAGCACATATCATGTAGTTTCTGTGATAAAAATTTGAGTTCCTATCTCATTATAGAACTCTAGATATGGACATTTTAGCGGATTGAAAATTTAGGACAGATTTGATAAAATAAATAGTATATAATATAAGCACTCAAAATTTTGTATTTATAAAATATACATATATAAAACCCAATTGCTAATAATAATTATAAATAAAGAGTTATATATATATTGATATTAAAATGGGACATGTTATATAAATTACAAGTATAAATGTTTTTCCAAGTTATAAAACTATATACCTAAATTTTACGACTTTTTCGGCTATTACCGTAAAATTAACGTTTTTCGCCAATTAAAATTTAGACGATCAAACCCATCTAATGTAAAGTTTTTAAAAGTCATATACTGATATATAAGTACCTAATACAAGTAAAAACCGATAAAACCCGAGCTTTACAACATATAGGCCAAAGTAGCCTTATTGGACTATAAACTGACTAGTTAGTAAAACACTTATAAACTTACTTATTGGGCTTAACACATTTGGGCCCCACATGTAAAATATAATACTGATAATAAAAGTATAATTGGGCTAATATAATATATTGAGCTTGTAATGGGCCCACTGGGCCTCAAAATGTAATTAAATTGAACTAGTATAACTAGTATAAAAATGTTACCAACACATAAACACTATAATAAATGAGTAAAGATGTATAAACCCACTTGATCATCATCATATATAAAATCATCATATGTAATACATAATTGTTATTTTTATAAAGTCATTGGACAAGAGTCAAAGACGAGTATTATTTGTCTAGGTGTCCCGTGATTGAAGCACGTACCGTACATCCGAATTGCCGATAACCCGCCTTCCCACATCAACGTGAGTTCATAGCCTCATACTCTTTTAAATGTTTTTATGAAATGTTTTATAAACCCGCGAGGGAGATAACATGTTAGTTTTTATGAAATAGGACACTAGTTGTCCCGATTGTTTGTTTATTGATTTGGACCCGAATGATTGTATGACCCGAGGAATGATTATATGACCCGATGTGTGAAATGAAATGGATTATTAAAGTTAGGTTATGTCACTAAAAGTCCCATTAGCATGAATTGTGAACTACCGGGATTTGGTAGATGCTTATGCATATAATAGTACTATTTGGGGACGTTCACCCCAGTTCGCGCCTTGACGGTTAATCCCCGTCGTGCCACATTGATTGGTAAGCGAATTTATGTATGAGAAGATTTACACAAGCGTGATTATTGTGACGACACGCTAATTTAGATGGGAAAATGAGTTTCGGGTTAGCTACCCGTTGTTTGTTGTAGTAAGGTAACAATGTCATGCGGCTTATAATAATCCAATTAACGAAATACTGCTATACACACCGAATTACGATATATTGCCTGACTAGCAATACGGGGTCTTATTATTGATTTTATGTTCGTGTTTTGCTTTTACATAACCATATTCATATAATGGTTTTTATTTAACTCTATACAACGTTATAAAACGTATTGTATGATATTTTTAACGACAATGGTTCGTATAATGATTTTGAAGGCGAAAACCTATACTATGATTTTTGATAAGGATTTGTATAAAATGACTTTGGCTATTTTATGGCCTACTACAAGGATTTGTACAAAATGATTTTCGGTAAAAATTATATACCGATGATATATTAATGGTTTTATTAAACTCTATGAATTCACTCGGCGTTTTTGCTGACCTTTTCTTTTAACATGTTTTGTCTCAGGTACTTGAAGCTAATTCTCGGGAAGACAACAATAATTCATGGCCCGCACTTAAATAATAATTTTCCATTCAAATGCTTTGTAAAACCTGTATGAAATAAAATGACTTGGGACCTATGTAAATCTGATATTTATGAATGGAAATGATTTATTATTAAACGACGCGATTTTTAAGCGTTGTCTATGATGTGAGTAATGTGCTATCCCGTAACACCAACGAGTCTTCCGCTGTATTGAATTGAGTAAATTTGGGGGTGTTACACCAAAGTTTTTAAAATACTTAAAAATATATCTTAAACCTTTTAGGATATCATTGGACCACCACAACACTAGGTAATAATGCCTTGTTGAAGGATTACGAGTTGAATCGAGATAGGAAAAGACCGAAACGAACAAACGACTACTCGTAGCAAAAAGGCAAAGGGAGAGGAGTCAAGAGAAGTGAATCAAGACCAAGAAATTGCTCAAGAGACAAATGACATTTGTCAAATTGAGGAGGTGAAGAGCTTGTGTCATATATAGTGGTTTAAGACGTGCCTTTCCGGCGAACGTCTAAACGGCTTTGGTAATGAGTTAAACCAAGAAAATTTGATGCATAGAATAAGATCATTTTTAAGAGTAGTCTTATTCTATTTCAAAACATGAGCAAAGTATTCTCCCACATGATCAGATAATTATTGCTAGAATTAACAATAACAATATCCTTGGAATATTTCAATTCCAAATGTGTAAAATCCACCTACAACTTGATGAAGTAGTTTGGTATCTCAATGGATTCACTAATCATCCTAGAGATGAGCTTAATTGCACAAGTTACACATGATATAGGGCCTACTAACCGTAAGGGTGCAAACCATAGAAATCATGCTTGATACTTCAAGCTTTTACTAACTCACCCTACATCTCCATAGTGAGTCAAGTATCCAAGCAATGAAGGTTTAAGAGGGAAAAAGAAAAGAATTACAAACCACAAATAAATGTCAAGGCAAGGATGACAAGAGCAAGCATATAGTCAATTAATGATCAAAAGAATGATCAATAGGGCATGTGGAAGAACGAAAGCGTACCTTAGCCACAAATTGCATTCCGAGCTTTCAAGGAACCGATGCAAAGCCCAACTATGACTAATAGTGACTACTAAGTCTTCAAAGACTAGTATCACTTCTACCCATCTTGATATCATCATTCAATGATGTTGGAAATCAAAGAAGATGAGTCTTCTACAAGTGTAAGTAAATCAATCCACAATCAATAGAATGATTTATCTTCATGAGTACCTACACACAACAAGATGCAAACTAGTAGATACATTTCAAGAGTAAATCTAAAATGCATTAATACTACTAATTTAAGTAATATGCAATATTAACATTTTAAAAGACTTATTTTCAACAAAAAATAGTTTTGACCAAAGAAAAAACTTTACTACAACTTAACCTTCTAATTTGAGGAGACAATGGATCGATCCAAGTTTTAAAGTACAATATACTTCAAAGATATTGTGTCACCATCGATCTGATACAATTTGTAGAAATTAGAAGCGGGGGGGGGGGGGGGGGGGTTGAATAGTTTCTAATCGGTTTATCTCTTAATTAAAATTCCTTTCAATTAGGTGAGTGCATAAAACTATCTTTTACTTGAAAGCTAGTTGCATAATGATTAGGTTAAATTCTAATGCATTAACAATGTATAGTAAGTGTAGTGATAATGAATGTAAGTAAAGAGTAAGGAAAGAAACAACCTAGTAGGAAGACGCCAAGATTTATAGTGGTTCGGCAACGAGGATCTATCCTCGTTCCTAATCCACTCCTCGAGTACACCTTACTTGAGATTTCCACAATATCCACAAGCTCCCTTCTTCGCGGAGAAAACCTCACAACGTCGCTTACATTATTTTCCGACACTAAGCTAAATGTCGAGACCTAATATTAGCTAGGACCAATCTACACAACGTCGCCCACTTAACTCTTTTACGACACAAGGCTAGATGTCGAGTTCTAATTCAAAGCTAGAAGCAATCTTCACGACTCTTCACTTTGAAGCTAAGTGAGAACTTCACACAACACAACTACATATCACTTTATAGTTTAGTGAGAACTCACAAGACACAACCACATCACTTTATAGTTTAGTGAGAACTCACAAGACACAACCACATCACTTTATAGTTTAGTGAGAATTAACACAACTAGTTACAGCTTAACTAATCATATCCAAGTACACACATGCAGCTTGGATCTACACAACATAAATCCAAGCACACACATGTGCAATGGATGTACACAAATCTAATCCAAGTATTCATAAATAGCTTGGATGAACATAACTAGTCCAAGTATTCACAAATACATTGGATCTACACAAGACACAAATAAACAAATGATGAACATGACTAGATCTTTTGGAGAAGGTGATATTCGTCAATGCTACATCTTTAATCACATCACAAGTGTGTGAGTGATCTTCTCTTTGGAAAGTGTAAAGAAGAAGATCAAGAGGATAATCATGAGTAAATATACTTAATACATTAAGTGATCATTTATAAATGACTAGGATTAGATATAAGAAAGAAGGCTGAAAAAGATGTCCAAAAAGGACTGATGAGAATGCAGATTTGATCCACTATTTATAGGACAAAACATCCAACGGCTATATCTGCCCGCGGTTCCTTATTGGAGCCCGCGGTTCCTTATCGATAAGGAACCGCCGTAGGTGCTAAGGTACCGCTGGCGTAGAGTCCGCTCCTTTTTGTCTTTTAGTGAATTTGAAATATCTGAGGCTGTTTAAACCTTCAAAGGATATTCTTATGGCATTTGGAATATGTCATATTCAAATTTTCATTTTCATTTTAATAAAACATTTTCTTAAAAATAAACTTTATTAAAAATCTTTTGTTATGTTTGACAAAAGTGAGTTTTAAGGCTAATCACTTTTATGATCAGTAAGTATGATTAAGATATGTTAATGTAATGATTATTACCTTGATGATAGTGTTTGTTAGATAATTCGTTTTATGATTGTGTTTGACATTAAATGTCTTAGTAATTTGTCGTGATCAAAACTAAGAAAGATTAATTAATACTAACAATGTCTTTAGGCATTGCTTTGCATTAACAATCTCCCCCTTTTTGATTACAACAAACTATAAACTCATTTACGTAAAATACAAGTTTATTCGAATTATTAACGAGTTTATCACTATCATTTCTCCCCCTTTGTCGAAGCAAAAAGGTTAGCACAAGTCTTTGAAGAAGAAAAGAACCGGAATTTTGCTAGTAGCTCCCCTTTGGTGCTTACTCCCCCTTGCTTGGGGCACCAAGTCAATGAGCTAAGGTGACATGCTACACAAAGGTTAGAAGAAATAAAAGAAACACCAATGTATATATGTGCACTACTTACTAACTAACTTGAGAGGGAGAAGGAAAAGAAATCTCAAATTAGAAGCAAGCATTTGCCAAGTATGTCCAATGGGTGTGTATTGACAACATCATAGTTCAATTGGTGGAATAAAAGAAGAAAAGAAACATCCAAACCAATCAAAGATGATTTAAAATGTCAATGGGTTAAAATTTAGAATTTATGGAATCATCCATAATTAATTTTAAGTTTTAACCATGATCAACTCTTTAACAAATGTGTGAAATAGAATTAGAGGGAAAGATAACACACATAACATTCATATTACATAAATATGAAATAACATACAAGATAAATATTCATACACATAATATGAATATTTAAAGCAAAAAAAAATGGAAAGTAGACCACAAAGCATAAGCTACTCTAATAGTGATAATTTTCCAAGATTGCTTAAATTTTATTGACTCAAACAACTAAAGTACAAAATGTGCCTTAGTTGGAAAAGAAAGACGACGAAGCATCATTCAAAGTTTTATTCACGGGAACAAAAACTTTGAGAGGAGGTCGAGTGAGGAGGAATTCAAGAAAATTTAGCTTGTCATAGATATGAGCAAGTTCAATTTGTTGAAAACAACAACAAGCACACGAGGAACCATGATGCAAAACAAAGTCGTTAGATGGGGGAGGTCCATCAAGATTAGAGGTTGGTAGAGAGGGAGATAATGGATAAGAGATGTTTTCACAATGCCTAGTGAGGTTAGGGAAAGAAGATAGGTCATTGAGTTGAGGAGAGTTGAAGGTTTAGGTGGTGGTGGTAGAATTTCTTTTTTTTCGGTAATTGGATTTATAGAGTAAGTCTCATTCCAATATTGAATTGGAGAGAAAGAGGAATTCTTGGAGGATTTTGGAGAAGAAGAATCATGAGGATTCTTGTTCTTTTTGATCCAAATGGGTTTAACCGAGATTTTTGGTTTCTTTGAAAGCTTAGAAGAAGAAGCTTTAGGTTGAGAAGTTTGTGACAAAGAAATGTCAAGGTTAGGAAAGGAAGATTTAGGCATTATGAGGGATGAAGGAAAGAACTCCCAAAAGAGAAGAATTTAAAGAAAATAGAAAAGGCAAAGATTTGAAATGAAAAAGAAAGGTTTTAGGGAATGTTTAGCCAAATTGGGTAAACAAAGAATCTTAACTAAAACAGTGGTCAAAGAAGAAATACCAAAAAATAAGCCAATAACGGCTTTACAGGGAGCGGTTCTTTAAAATAGCCCGCAGTTCCATATCAATATGGATCCGCCTGGAGGCTAAAGAACCGCGTCCAGTGGACTGCAAAACTTGATTTTCAAAAGTTTTGGAGAAAGATAAGACTTTTTCAAAATTTTGCAAATCTTGGATTTTTACCTCTTTTAGCACTAGAGTATGCTAGGGTTTAATAAAAGCAACACATTCACAAAGAATGTCTTGACAAAGGGTGACGAAATATTTAAATAACATTTTGGTCCAATTTTAAGTTAAGTTTTTAGAGGTTGTAATAGATTTAGGTTCAATTTTAAATAAATTGAAGTTGTTTAATGTGATCACATAGATTAAAGCACATAAAAACTAAATCCATAAATCATCCACATGTGAAAATCATGAGGGAAAGGAAAGGAAATACAAGAATTAAAAAGAAAATTAACTACTACAAAGATCGCTAACAACTAGGTATTGAGTTCATAGTTCTCTTTGGCTTGACCTTCTTTTTAAAAAAGAATTAAACCATCATTCATCTCCTAGGAGGAGGCATGGAGAACAAGACAAACAAGAAATCATGCAACCTTCTATGAAGGCCAAGCATCTCCATCCTTAGGTTTTGAATGATGTAGTTATTATAGAGACAACATGGGCAATTTGCACAATGAGCTTCTAGGAAACCAAAGAAGTAAGGATCACCCATGAAGTGAAGGATAGGAATGCCCAAAATAAGAGCATTAGTGTTAGAGGGTGGAGGAGGTGGTGGAGGCATAGTGTCCAAGGGTGAGATGGGAGAGTTTGGTGGAGTGAAAAGAGAGGTGACCAAAGGCTCAAGTACAAAGGGGATACTTTGTAGAGGTTGAGGTTGAGAAATCCCATCCAAAGGAGGAATAGGGGTTAAAGGTGAAGAAATCATTCATTCTTGATTGGAATGAAAAGGAGGTAGAACCATGAGAATGGTTAGTAACATAGGTTGAGTTTGTCTTGCATGGAGCAAGGGGTGGTGAAGGTGAAGATGAAATGAGAATGGGCGAGATCTCATTTTTGGGAGTGTGAAAAGATGAAGAACCAATGTTAGGTATCTTGATCTTAATTTTGAGGCTTCTTTTTGAGGAAGAAGTTTTGGAAGAAGTGGATGTTCTAGTGGACACCATGGTTGTGTGTTAAGGTTTAGAGGAGAGTTGAAGAGATGAAGAATACAATCAACATGAGAGGGTTTAAGAAGAGAAGGGAATGATCCAAACTAGTAATGGGTTAAAATCATTTTAGGTGAATAATGAAATTGGGTACCCTAGTTTAGGGAAGTGCAGGTTTTTTTAAATTTTTTTATCAAAGTTTTACACAGATTAAGGAAAACAGTGTAAAGCAAAGATTCTGTCAAAACAGGAACAGGCGGTTCCTTACGTAGGTCCGCGGTTCTTTATCGCTAAGGAACCGCGGGTTCGATATTGAACCGCGACCAGTGGTGACAGAAAAATGCACTTCCTTAAACTTTGGTCAGCCCAGATTTCACACAGGTAAATAACAAGCCAAAGTTAACTATAAGTCAAAATCTAGGAAGCTAACAAACACATAATATGTACAAAGCAATGCAACTATTAGTATTAAAATACTAATAATCCAGACATAAAGTATTAGTTAATATACATACATAAAAGAAAAGAAAGCAAAAGTTCAACACATAACATGTTTAAAAACATGTTGTCCTTGAATTAAATCAAAGTCTTTGTAGAAACTAGAAGGGGGGGGGGGGTTGAATAGTTTCTTATATTTACTTGTTAAAAGAAGGTTTTCAAAAAATACTTTTTCTCAAAAAACCTTAGACTTAAGGAAATATGTGAAATCTTCTTATGCACAATATGAACAATGATAGAGTAACTAAACTAATACTAACTAATGTATATGCACAAAGAATAAAGAATGTAAAGAGTTAAGGGTATAGAAAGATCAGACCAAACACCAAGGATTTATAGTGGTTCGACAACGAAGCTCAATCCTCGTTCCTACTCCCCTCCTCGAGTACTCCTTACTCGAGAGTTCACTACACAACAAGCTCCTTATGGTGGAGAAAACCATACACGTTGCTTAACCAATTTCTGACTCTAAGCTAAAAGTCGATGTGACAATCCGTCAATTTATGATTGATATTTTATTCTCAATATTTATTTGAAAACATTATTTTAATGTTACAATATGAACTCACTTATTTTTGGGAAGTAATTTGGATTTACGTCTTGAAGTAGCGTCGACTACGTCTAAACCGGAGGATTCTACGTTACGTGCTTACGTTTACATACACCGTCTTTGGTGACAGTCCGACATTTCAGAAAATAAATTTATCCGTGAATATTATTTTGGAGTTTTAAATTTGTGTTAGTTCATAAACTCACAAATTTACGAGAAGAGATTAGGACTTACGATTTTAATTTAACGTCCTTTACGACTAAACCAGAAACCTTAGGATTACGTATTTACATTTTTGAACTCCGTTTTTGAACTCCGTTTTTGATGAGACAATTTTTATTGGATTCGTTTTGTGTCGTTGATTCATAATTTATAAAAACATTTTTCGTGAAACGACCCGAGGGCACTGATAGGTGTGTAAACACCCATCTTTTCTACCACTTAATTACAATAATAACCGGACCAAAACGTGTATTTTATGTCTTTTATGTCGGAATTATGCGTGGTTTGTGTTTTAGTTGTGATTTACGATGAAAAGGTGAAAAATGGATAAAACACGGACATTCACGGGCATTTATGGACTTTTATTGAAGAAAAGGATAAAAGACGAAGTCAAGAAGTCAAGAGTGCAAAAAGAACGGAAGTCCACGACCAATTCTGAAGATTTATCGAAGAAAGAGTCAAAAGACGGAAGTTTATCAAAAGCCGAAGAATTCAAGTCTATTTTATTGAAGAATTAAAAGACGAGTTCGAAGAAATCCCGAAGCCAAAAGTCCCTTAAGTCCAAGTTTAAAGAAGATTAGAAGAAAAGGACTAATGACGCAATTAATGAAGATTAATAAAAGAAGGGACTTAAGCTTGCAATTAAGAGAAAAGGAAAGAGGGGAGGAAGCTACCTTAATCCTCCCCTATATATAGTTTAGGATGTTTACATTTCACTCTTGTTGGCTAAGTGTGACAATTAGCTCTTCCACATTTAAATACCTTGTCATTTAATTTCTTGTCAATTTAATTACCTTGTCTTGCACCTTAAATTCATTTAATTTCAAGTAAGTTTTCATTTAATTATTGTCAATCTTTACTTTATCTTGTCAATCTTTTATCTACCTTTCTTAATCTTTGATTTGTTGTGTTTATGTTGATGTTCATGCTTTTATTTTGATCCAAAGTGGTTTTTGATTATTGTGGTAAAAGTTGTTTGATTTCGTGTTTTAAACTGCTTGTTGATGTTTATTTGTTAAATCGTTACTGTTTATATTTATACTTGTGTTTGATTTTGGTTTCTTTGTGTTTATATCTGCTACTGTATCTATCTCCTTGTTCTTCGGGGGTTTTTGCTTTGTTTCTGATATTTCCAGGAGAAGTTCCGAACCAAGGAAAGGACTGAAGTGTTCATTCGGAAGTCCAAACTTCCGAACCAAACTTGTTCATTCGGAAGTCTTAAACTTCCGAACCAAGCAGGCTTCATTCGGAAACTTCCGAACCAAGACTCTTCATTCGGAAGTCCAAAACTTCCGAACCAAAGAGCTTCATTCGGAACCTTCCGAACCAACTCCAAGTTCCGAACCAAGGTTTCATTCGGATGTTCCAAAACTTCCGAACCAAAGAGCTTCATTCGGAACCTTCCGAATCAAGGGGTGACCTAATACTTCCGAATCAAGACAAATTTTACAAGTTCCGAATCAGTAAGTTCCGAACGAAGCATTGTTTTTGGATAAGTGACATATTCAGATCAATTTGTTCCGGATCAAGGATTTTGGCAATTTTCCAAGTGAAGAAGAATCATCTCAACCAAAGGTGACATTTAGGACGAGTGATTATTCCAAACGAAGGTTTATTCCGAATGAGCTGTATTCAGGTTCTTATTAGTTTTTGTCTTTGATTTTTATTTTTAAGTTTAATTTTTCTTGCCCTTTATTTAATTGCACTTTAAGATTATTTACCTTAGTTTTATTTTAGACTTGCCTTAGTTTTAGTCGCACTTTAAGTTTGCCTTAGATAGATTTAAATTACGTCATTTACTTTAGTGCCCTTTTAAGTTCAGTCACGTTTTTAAATACTTGCACTTTACTTTAATTAGACTTAGATTTATTATAAGAGCACATTTACTTTAATTGTTTTGCACATTTTACTTTAAACACTACAACGACACATCTTTTGTTTCCACCAAAATAAAACGAAGTCACACATAGAGAACTAAGATCAATTCGATTAGACATACTTAAACGAACTTAATTTTTATACTAGGGAAAAGCCAGTTATTAAATGGCGCCGCTGCCGGCTCTTTTCGTTAAGATCAATAGTTTTCTGTGCTAGACACGTTGCTTTTTGGGATCCGTTCACTTGTGAACGTTATTTTTCTTTCTTAAAAAAAAAAAAAAAAAAAAATTCAAAAATCATAAAAATTAAAAATTGATAAAAAACCATAAAAATTAAAAATCTCAAAATCCAAAAAGATTTTATTTTTATTGTCTATATATATTGTCTTTGTGTTTGGTTTTGTTTTCTTTTGTATATTCAGGTGTATGCGTACTAGATCTTCTAATTATCAAGAGCCCGAGCCTCAAGAAGATTTAGATATGGCAGGTGTTAACAACAACAACATTCCACCGAACCTGAATAATAATAATAACAACAATGCTCTTCCACAGCCCGACCTTCGGACCATGGAGGAACTTTGTCAACCAACAATGTTTGGACGAGGAGGACCGATTGCGCCGATGCAAATCAACGCTCCTGAGTTTTCGTTGAAGCACCACATGATTCAGCAAGTACAAACAAACCCATTTAGAGGATTGCCTGATGATGATGCCAACAAACACCTCGACAAGTTCATTACAATCACCCAAAGCATGAAGTTTCCTAGGGCCACAATGGATATACTCCGCCTACAACTCTTCCCACATACTTTATCGCATCATGCCGAGAAATGGTTTGATCGTCTCCCGAAGAATTCTATTCACACTTGGGATGATATGACTCAACGCTTTCTTTCGCGCTACTTTCCACCATCCATGGTCACAAGCCTTCGCAATCAGATCAGCGGTTTCATGCAAGACCCTGATGAATCTCTTTTTGACGCTTGGGAGAGATATAATGTCTTGATCGATCGTTGTCCAAACCACAACATGCTTCCCGTCACATTGATTGATACTTTCTACAACGGTTTGACTTTTCGAGATCGTGATACGATCAATGCAGCCGCCGGTGGCACATTCATGAAAAGGAGACCCGAGGAGTGTAGAGAGTTAATTGAGAACATGACTACTCACCACAAGAACTGGGATTCCTCTGCTTCTTCTAGGAACAACCCAAGAGTCAATGTTTCTTCTACCTCAGCAAACCCTGAGATGACCGAACTCACCCGCATGATGGCCGAAATGAGCAAAAGTATTACGCTTCTCGCTTCAAACCAACAACAACATCAAGTTAAAGCGGTTGCTAATCCTTGTGAAACATGTGGCGGTCCTCACTCATACACCGATTGTCCTTCGACACAAGGAAATCCGGAAAATGTGTATGCAGCTTACGGTAATTATTCACCGGAAAATTACCAAGCTAGACAACAAGGGGATAGAAATCTGTTGAGTTACCGTTCAAACAATTACCTTTCACCCGGTTTTTCTCCTCAAAACCAAAACCCCGCCAACAACTACAATAGAAGCAACCAAATCCCACCTCGTGCTTCTAACTCTTATCAACCACCCACCCAACAACACCCACCCATTAATCCCGATGTTGACACCATCATGAGAACTCAAGGTGAGCAAATCAAGAATCTACAGAGCCAAATAATCAATTTGAAAGGAGATATCTTGAAGCAAGGTAATGACATCAGAACCGAAGTTCGTGAAAATCTTCAATCCTCCTTCATCACTCAAACAACTGAATTAAAGAATCTGTTGGCTAGTTTCTTGCCCGAAGCTCAACCTTCTTCTTCTTCGGGTTCTCTACCTTCAAACACCGTCCCCAATCCGCGAGCTAATGTGAGTGCTATAACTACGCGTAGTGGACTTACCATTGTCGATCCACCTATTCCACCACCATCATCCACACCTCCTCCACCACCATATATCCCTACTCCTCCTACACCTAGTAATAGTACACCATTACCGTCTCTGCCTCGTCATGACGATGTATCTCGGAAGGACCCTTCAACATCACAACCTTCACCAACTACACCTTCACCTAACCCTTATCAACCTAGAATCCCATACCCTTCTCGCATAGGCAAGACCAACGAGCTAACTAAGAATGACTGTCAAGTATCGAAATATGTGGATATGCTATCTAAAATGACCATCAACATTAGCCTTGTTGAAGCACTTTGCCACATGCCGAAATTTGTCAAAGCATTCAAGGAATTGCTTAGCAAGAAGGAGAAACTGATTGAACTCGCCAACACACGATTAAATGAAAACTGCTCTGCAGTCCTTCTTAGAGAACTTCCGGAAAAGCTTGGAGATCCCGGTCGTTTTGTGTTGCCTTGCGTGTTCAACAAAACTGAAGAATTTACTGCCCTTGCTGATCTCGGGGCTAGTATTAATTTGATGCCACTGAGTGTTTGGAAAACACTATCATTGCCCGATCTCATTCCAACAAAGATGACTCTCGAACTTGCAAACCGCACTCTCGCTTACCCCGTTGGTATAGCCACAGACGTGTTTATTAAAGTTGGCACATTTACTTTCCCGGTCGATTTTGTCGTAGTTGATTATGAAATGGACCCTCGTATTCCTTTAATACTTGGTCGGCCATTTTTGAGAACCGGACGTGCTTTAGTAGATGTGGCCGAAGGCGAGTTAATCCTACGAGTCGGGGATGATTCAAAAGTTTTTAAAATGGGGAAGCTTACAGGCAAATCCTTTGGAGGCCGAGAATCAGTGAATATGATCAATGTGCTCGATGACTTTACCGTCTATGACAATCCTCTATTCGAGTCTTCCACTGATAATCCACTCTTTGAAGATAATGTGGATGATTCTCTCCCTACTTTGGACGCTTCTCCCATTTATGATTCACCACCGGTCTTTGATGCTTATGATCAAGATGATTCTAGCTCAGACTCGGATGATTTTAATTTTACTTCTGCGTATCCCGAGCTGCCCACTTTCGATGATTTTGATGAGGCTGATACTCTATCGAGCGATTCTTCACATGATGAAGATCCTCCGCCATCACTCGATCCTACTTTGGACGATTATTCATTTGAGGAAGATTTCTCCGAATTTCTCAACACTTACTTCCCTCATGAGAGTGATGCTCCTCCTTTGGACTTTGAAGATTATCGCCTTGATCCTACTTTGGATTTGAAGAGCATTTTGTCAAAGGAGAAGAAACCGGTCGACACCGAAATCCGTTGCACTTATGATTTGACACCTCTTTGTCCCACTTCTGAGGACGAGGTTGTGCTTCTTTGCGGATCTTCTTCACACTCGGCTGAGCCTGAGTACTATTTTCCCCTAAAGGAAAAGGTGTTCGACCCCGGTATTGAAGTCTTTAAGCCATCTCAGTATCCACCTGATGAAATAAAAGGAAATATCTTTGGAAATTTTGAAGACATGCTTGCTCCACTTCAACTTTGCTTCCACCGTGCTCCATCGCTGCTTAAGGGAACCTTGCCATTTCTCTTTTGGCTTGCCTTGTTCGCCTTAAGCTCGTTCTTATTGATGGATGAAAACTATGTCTTTGATCCTGGTGGATTTGTTTCATGCTACTTCCGTTGATGATCAAGGTCGAGTCAGGCTCACGACTCGGTTAACAAAAATCAAGCGCTTCTTGGGAGGCAACCCATGCATCTATCTTTCCACTTTCTTTATCATAAGTGTAGGGGGGACCCCTTTGGATTGCTATTTCCTCTCCTCACTTCTTAATCAGGGATTCGAGCTTCAATGATCCACTCTTGATGATTCTTGACGACCCGTGATTCCGTGTTCTACGTCTTCCCGGTTCTATCCTAAACTCTTTTCGATTCACTATTTTATATTTTCTCAATATTAAAATAGGAATCTCTTTAGTTGTCTTTTCCTTAGCGAGATTTAAACAACGTGCACAATGTCCTAAGTGTAGGGGAGCTTACTCCCACATGCTTAAACATTGAGGACAATGTTTATCTTAAGTGTAGGGGGGACTTCTATCGAAGTTAAGTGGTCTTTTCCTTGTATTTGTCCTCATTTTAACCAGAAAATCAATTTTTCGACATTTTTCAAAATTTTTGATCTATTTTGGCCTATTAGTTGTTATCTTTGTATAGTTATTTTCTTTCTCTGCTAGAATAAATCTTTGAATAAGTGGTTTAATTTTCAAACGTTGTGAATCTTTTGACTCAATCCGAGTTTACTCTAGCTAGTATCCTTAACGTGTTTAAGTCAAGTTTTGCTAGGCTTTTATATAGGGAGCTATAAAACGCGAAAGTCTTAACTCTCACGGGTTAAGAACAAGAACTTTTAGCAAGTTCCTATAATTGATCCTAGAGAGTCGTTTATCAAGGGAACTTTAGAATGCGATTTCTAAAACTTGAAAGAGTCTAAGAATTTGCAAGATCCTATAGGCGACTCGAAAACCCAAAACTTTGATTTAATAGGCTAAGTATCCACGAGTCTCATTACTTGAGATTTTAAACTGTGGAGAACGAGAGATGATAGAGCCAATTATAAGTTCGGTATTCTTTCGTGAATTTATGTGAGTTAATTATAAGCCTATTCTCCCATCGCTTGCTAATAAATTTATCTGCTAATAAATAAGGTTGTACGATTTGAAAAGTTACTTAGCTTCTAGCCCCAGATCGTTTAAAAGTTGCTCGGTATGGATTAGAGTTCATAGCCAAGGCATAACTTATTGAAGCGGGACGCGAAGATTGGCGAGTCCGAAAAGGCCCTAACAAGGCATGAGGGCTATGTTTTGTTGCTAAAGATCCAAAGTGATGTGAAGAATCATTTATCGAAAATCAATATGAAGGATCGAGACACACGACGTAAAGCAAAACTCCCCAAAAGTCATGGAGAAGTGTATCCGAAAAGACCCTAACAAGGTATGAGGATAAATAGATCCAAGTCATAAAAGGAGGCGGATCGTTGTATATCAAAGTCCAAAATAAAGATTGGAGAAAAATGAAGAAGTCGTGGTCCATGTATGAATCTCTCAAAACTTCAAGTGAAAAAATTCCTGTATGAAGAGAAGACCATTATTTCATGAACGTATTTCAAAGATTTGAAGTATGAAGTCGCTGCCAAATATCGGTCCGAGAAAGGTCTCAAATCGCGAAGCGAGTTATGCCAAGATATGAACTTTATGAGGTCCCGAGAAGCAGTTTTAAAAGATTTGGTCCTTTAGCTAACTATTGATTAAATCGTTCACTTTATTTTCAGACTAAATAACTATCGAAATAAGTCAAACAATGCATCTTCGTGATCATTCAAGACAAATAATTAAATATAAGAGATACACCTAGGAATAAGGGAGTCTAAGTGAGTAATTGGCCCACATGAGTTCGTGTTAGTTTACTAACTTATAATAACAATGATCTCGTTTTTAAGCTTGGTTTGGAGAAAGTGAAAACTTGAGGATGATGATTATTCATAACATTTTCAAAACCCAAGGTATGCTTTTGATTTCTTTATTTTGAATGTCTTTAATTTTTTATCTCTTTAATAAAGGCCAACGTGGATTGATTAGGATGAAAAGTGTAATCTTGCTTTGTAACTAATGCATTGCATGAGGACATTGCAATGGTCAAGTGTAGGGGATTTGATAGGTGTGTAAACACCCATCTTTTCTACCACTTAATTACAATAATAACTGGACCAAAACGTGTATTTTATGTCTTTTATGTCGGAATTATGCGTGGTTTGTGTTTTTGTTGTGATTTAGGATGAAAAGGTGAAAAATGGATAAAACACGGACATTCACGGGCATTTATGGACTTTTATTGAAGAAAAGGATAAAAGACGAAGTCAAGAAGTCAAGAGTGCAAAAAGAACGGAAGTCCACGACCAATTCTGAAGATTTATCGAAGAAAAAGTCAAAAGACGGAAGTTTATCAAAAGTCGAAGAATTCAAGTCTATTTTATTGAAGAATTAAAAGACGAGTTCGAAGAAATCCCGAAGCCAAAAGTCCCTTAAGTCCAAGTTTAAAGAAGATTAGAAGAAAAGGACTAATGACGCAATTAATGAAGATTAATAAAAGAAGGGACTTAAGCTTGCAATTAAGAGAAAAGGAAAGAGGGGAGGAAGCTACCTTAATCCTCCCCTATATATAGTTTAGGATGTTTACATTTCACTCTTGTTGGCTAAGTGTGACAATTAGCTCTTCCACATTTAAATACCTTGTCATTTAATTTCTTGTCAATTTAATTACCTTGTCTTGCACCTTAAATTCATTTAATTTCAAGTAAGTTTTCATTTAATTATTGTCAATCTTTACTTTATCTTGTCAATCTTTTATCTACCTTTCTTAATCTTTGATTTGTTGTGTTTATGTTGATGTTCATGCTTTTATTTTGATCCAAAGTGGTTTTTGATTATTGTGGTAAAAGTTGTTTGATTTCGTGTTTTAAACTGCTTGTTGATGTTTATTTGTTAAATCGTTACTGTTTATATTTATACTTGTGTTTGATTTTGGTTTCTTTGTGTTTATATCTGCTACTGTATCTATCTCCTTGTTCTTCGGGGGTTTTTGCTTTGTTTCTGATATTTCCAGGAGAAGTTCCGAACCAAGGAAAGGACTGAAGTGTTCATTCGGAAGTCCAAACTTCCGAACCAAACTTGTTCATTCGGAAGTCTTAAACTTCCGAACCAAGCAGGCTTCATTCGGAAACTTCCGAACCAAGACTCTTCATTCGGAAGTCCAAAACTTCCGAACCAAAGAGCTTCATTCGGAACCTTCCGAACCAACTCCAAGTTCCGAACCAAGGTTTCATTCGGAAGTTCCAAAACTTCCGAACCAAAGAGCTTCATTCGGAACCTTCCGAATCAAGGGGTGACCTAATACTTCCGAATCAAGACAGATTTTACAAGTTCCGAATCAGTAAGTTCCGAACGAAGCATTGTTTTTGGATAAGTGACATATTCAGATCAATTTGTTCCGGATCAAGGATTTTGGCAATTTTCCAAGTGAATAAGAATCATCTCAACCAAAGGTGACATTTAGGACGAGTGATTATTCCAAACGAAGGTTTATTCCGAATGAGCTGTATTCAGGTTCTTATTAGTTTTTGTCTTTGATTTTTATTTTCAAGTTTAATTTTTCTTGCCCTTTATTTAATTGCACTTTAAGATTATTTACCTTAGTTTTATTTTAGACTTGCCTTAGTTTTAGTCGCACTTTAAGTTTGCCTTAGATAGATTTAAATTACGTCATTTACTTTAGTGCCCTTTTAAGTTCAGTCACGTTTTTAAATACTTGCACTTTACTTTAATTAGACTTAGATTTATTATAAGAGCATATTTACTTTAATTGTTTTGCACATTTTACTTTAAACACTACAACGACACATCTTTTGTTTCCACCAAAATAAAACGAAGTCACACATAGAGAACTAAGATCAATTCGATTAGACATACTTAAACGAACTTAATTTTTATACTAGGGAAAAGCCAGTTATTAGGCACGCAAATTGAGGAAACTAGAATCAAGGAATACCCGTAAATTAGTGAGGTGGGACAAAATACATTATCCAACCCCACTAATACACATGGGATGGCACAACATGACACCACATCAAAGATGTGGCATCATGTTAACTTGTAGCTTACAAGTGTAAGCACTAGCTTAACACTTAAGCTAGTTTCTTCCACTCATCCCACAAAAACAACTAGCTACTCATAACCACCATTTTCACTCATGCAAACCACTCTCATCCTCCCATTTCTCTCTCAAAAATTCGTCCTACTCTCACCCTAAATAACCCATTTGATCTTGATTTAACCATGAAATCATATGTTATTCACACATATGATGAAAACCCATTGAAGTTATGAAGATTGGAGGTGATCTTAACATGTAAAAAGGAGTTTTCAAGGGAGTTTGGGGCTGATTTCTCAAGGAGTTTTCATGAAGAACAAGGGCTGATTTTTGGAGGAATATACAAATACTTGGTGATCCTAGAAGTGGTGTTGATATCTCATAAGATTGGTTACCCAAAACCATGTCTTGTTCATCCAAAAGCTCATCATTTCATCATCATGGTGGTATAAAGATTGTTCTCCTCATCCTCTTGTTATTTTGATTATGTAATCATGTATTTTCTTTCCTATTGTATATGTATATGATGTATATATGATGATAAAAATGTTGTGTGGGGATCAAGTGTTGATAGATATGCTTAAAAATGTTAATAACTATAAGAAATGAGGCTAAAATCTTGATTATTTAGTTGGCTGTATAAAAACAGTAGATAACTAAAACAAGAACTGATAAAATTGCATGGTATGATCCATTTACAGTAAGTACAAGATGTTATACACATGTGAGAGTTGGCCATGCAATGGAATCAAAATAATGAGTGAGATATGATCAAAACAAGTTAGGTGGTGTAATCTGAATAAGCAGTTTTGTAGGGACTGTTAAGGCAAGATGAACTCAAAATGGGCAGTAGCTATATCTAAGTTAAATGTAGCACATAATATGAAGAACATGTCACCCAAAAATGAGCTTCTAATTCATTATAGAACTCTAGATATGGTAAAAATGGTGAACATGAAGATAAAAATCAGATTTTTGGAATTAATGTTTATTATTATTATATAAGCACTCACATTTTAATGTATAAAATGAAAAATAAAAACCCACTAACTTATAAAACTTATTTATATATTATATAAAAGGTTAATTAAATGAATAAATTATATAAATGGTGGTGAAATAATATTTATAAGTAATAAAAACTATAAACTTGATTTTTACGACTTTTTCGGCTATCGCCGTAAAATTAACGTTTTTCGCCAAATAAAACTTAGACGACCAAACCCGTCTAATGTAAAGTTTATAAAAGTCATATACTGATATATAAGTATCTAATACAAGTAAAAACCGATAAAACCCGAACTATAAGAAATACGGACATTTACGAGCTAATTAAGCATATTGGACTAATAATTGGACTAAATAAGATAAAAACTTGTAAAAAGAACTTATTGGGCTTAACCCATTTGGGCCCAACATGGAAAGTATACATACTGATAATATAGGTATGAAAGGGATTAAAACAAGTTAAAGAACTTATAATAGGCTTATTGGACCTAAAACACGTAAATAGGTAAAATGAGAAAACTAGTATAAAAGTTATCGATACATAACACAAAAATGAGTAAATGAGGATATGTAAACCCACTTGATCATCATATATATAAAATCATCATATGTATACATATTTGTTATTTTTATAAAGTCACTGGACATGAGTCTAAGACGAGTATTATTTGTCTAGGTTTCCGTGACTGAAGCACGTACCGTACGTTCGGATTGCCGATAACCCGCCTTCCCACATCAACGTGAGTTCATAGCCTCGCACCCTTTTAAATGTTTTTATAAATGTTTTATAAACCCGCGAGGGAGATAACATGTTAGTTTTTATAAAATTAGGACACCATTTGTCCCGATTGTTTGTTTATTGATTTTGGACCCGAATGATTGAATGACCCGATTGTATGACCTGATAAATGATTAAAGGACCCGATAGATGAAATTAAATGGATTATTAAAGTTAGGTTATGTCACTAAAAGTCCCATTAGCATGAATTGTGAACTACCGGGATTTGGTAGACGCTTATGCATTTAATAGTACTATTTGGGGACGATCACCCCAGTTCGCGCCTTGACGGTTGATCCCCGTCGTGCCACATTGATTGGTAAGCGAATTTATGTATGAGAAGATTTCCATAGCGTGACCTTTGTGACGACACGCTACTTTAGATGGGCAAAAATTGGTATCGGGTTAGCTACCCGTTGTTGGTTTAGTAAGGTAACAATGTCATGCGGCTTATAATAATCCAAACTAACAAAATACTACTAGACGCTCCGAATTACGATGTATTGCCTGACTAGCAATACAGGGTCATACTATTAATATTATGTTCGTGTTTTGGTTTTCATAACCATATTCATATAACGGTTTTTATTTTCATACAACGTCATAATACGTATTGTATGATGTTTTTACGACATTGGCTCGTATAATGATTTTTAAGGCAAATGCCTATATTATGATTTTCGATAAGGAATTGTATAAAATGACTTTGGCTATTTTATGACCTATTACAAAGATTTGTACAAAATGATTTTCAGTAATAATTTTATACTGATATTATATTGATGGATTTTATTAAACTCTATGAATTCACTCGGCGTTATCGCTGACCTTTTCTTTTAACATGTTTAATCTCAGGTACTTGAAGGTAATTCTCGGGAAGACAACAAGAATTCATGGCCCGCACTTAAACAATATTTTTCCATTCAAATACTTTGCAAAACTTTGTATGAAATGATATGACTTGGGACAGATGTAACTTTAATGTTTATGAATGGAAATGATTTATTATTAAACGACGCGATTTTTATGCGTTGTCTATGATGTGAGTAATGTGCTATCCCGTAACACCAACTAGTCTTCCGCTGTATTGAATTGTATAAATTTGGGGGTGTTACAGTTTGGTATCAGAGCTCTCGTTATAGAGCAAGAAAGATTTTTAAAACCAAGATTTTGAATAAAATATTTCAAAATCTTTTAACTATAAACATTTTTCTAAAAATGTCTAAAAATCTTTTGACTATAACGGTGCCGAAGAATTCCCGAGTTACCGACAAGGCCAGACTGAGAAGTGTTATTTTAATATATATATATAACTTAGATTATATATATATATGATGTAATTTTATTACATGATTATTTGATGATTATTTTGATTTTTATACGAGGTATTTATACGACGTAGATTGTCACAAGTAACCCTAAATCCCCTAGTAAATTAATCGAAGCTATTCTCGTAGGAATTCTAGCTATCCTAGATCTAAACCAAGTTGTGGATATTTATGATCCCAACAAATGGTTGATATTCGTAGAAATGTAGATATTAGTTGATTGTGATATTGAAAAAGAATTGGCGAGATTAAATCTGATATCGATGTCATGACGATCTTTCTTTATAGAGTGGAATTTGACAAAACGTTACCACCTAGAAAGATGTCATCTGATTTGTTGTCATCCAATTCTTAAATTTGAAATCGAAAGGGTGAATGTTGCACTTGAGGCTGTAATTGGAACCATTACCCAAAAGCCTCATGCCACTAATACCTTTCCGAGAAGTCTAGTTGAATGATTAAGTCATTTCATATAAATGACTCATTTGATAATTGATGTTGAAAGAGCTATAGGATTGGAAATTAAGTGTTGATTCATATCGAGCTTTTATTGCCCTATTAAGGCCTAAGAATAAGATTGAAAGTATTGGAATATAAGTTAGGATATCGAATTGAGTATAAATTGGTTGAAGCTTGAATAAAGTAAAAATTTAACCCGAATGGAATATGAAATTGTTAAGAGGAAGTCGTTAAGTTTTGTGATCGAATTATAAGGTTTTAATTGATTGTAGGTTCGTGTTAAGGGTTGTTCCTAAGCCATTGTCCATTGACGAGGATGCCCAGTGTCCAATAAATAAATTGAAGAAATCTTCTTCTAAATTGGGACCGATGGATCTTTCGTGACATGTGGAACACCTAATGACTCTTGTAGGTTAGTATTCATTGTGGTATCTTTTAAAAATCCCTAACTTAACTGAGATATCAGTTGGTAGGATGAGTTCTGAGAATTGTATGACATAGTGACACGTAATGTGTTACGGTACAATTTTGACTTGTTTGTGATTAATGAAAAGACTACCTTTGATTGCTAAATTCTACATGTATCGATGTTATCTATCTTTTCTTGCTTGTCTCTAATGCTCGCATTAGTATTGCAACCATTGAACAAGTACTCATCTTGAATCGAGTTACGTTGTGAATTATTCTTTTGAGTGCCATCGAGATCATGAACCTCATGATTAATTGGCTAAGCTCATTTCCTATTGTATTGTAGTTAGTTCTTCGTGAACAAGCTTTCATCACTCTTTTGCAGATCACTCATTGTTTTTATAAGATAAAACAGTATCCTTTGAGAAAATTGAATTTTCATCACTATAAGGATTATTCAAAGTGAGATTTATAAGTGATTGTTATCGAAATGAAGTTGTTTATAAAACACCTTGGGAAAACTTAATTGTTTTCATAACAAGGAAAATCTTTGTAAATTTATTCTTGATTCTTATTTAAGAATTAAGCATGAAAATATTTTTATTATAAACCTAATGATAAAATTTTGACGAACTGAGTATTGCATCGTTAATCTTGAAATTGTATATAGTTGCGCGCCTACATACAATTTGGAATGGACCATGCAAGGCTGATTAGTAGTCACCATAAAACTGATTAATAAACACTAAATTTTCTTTGAAGATTGAGAAAGATTAAAATTTATGAGATCTGCAAGACGTGAAAAATAAGGACATAGTGTTAAGGACACCTACATATGTGCCTGTAGCATCTATTCCTCTGAGTCGAATTTACTCATCTATGGAAATTGTCTTATTTGACAATTGACAAATCCTTCTTGTCCAATTCTCCCGTAGTGAGATTCTTAGGAAAAAGTATCTGATTACCGAGTGTTGATACCCGATTGGATGTATTGACGTTCTTATCATTTCTTTTGATTTGATTTCATTTGAATGACCCGGGTAACGATCCGAGGAGCTTCCGAATGCGTACTCAAATTATGAAAACATGGGATATATTCATATTCATTAAATGTTTTCGTCTGTATCTGATTTGAAATTCTCTCGCGTAGATTATGCATTGACCTTACTCTTTTAATAGTAGTTGTGTCTCCT
Organism: Glebionis coronaria; assembly: GCA_025667525.1. NCBI lineage: Eukaryota > Viridiplantae > Streptophyta > Magnoliopsida > Asterales > Asteraceae > Glebionis > Glebionis coronaria. The sequence continues at coordinate 594,318,717 of CM046875.1, read as the reverse complement.
GATATCCTTGAATTTGTGAAGGATTGTGAGTTATTATTAGTCTTTTGAGAAGTTCACATCTTATCAACGGCAATGAAACTGAAAAGTTGATAGTGCCAGTAAAATGGATTGATTGATTATGACATGACGACATTGTCTTAATTGATGGGAACTCGAGTAGAATTCCCTAAAAGATAAGATGATGATTATCAAAAGTGATCTAAATAATTCTCGATGGATGACCATATCCCGCATTTTGACTTGAAATTATACCGTAAATGGTTGTGAATTAGTCATAGATATTATAATCTAGAAGGAACCTAATATGTATTTATTAAAAGATGTTTATCTTATCTGAAACATTAGGAGGTATTTATTGGTGAATTACCTAAACTTTCGCCATTAAGGCAAGTTGAAATTGGTATTGATTATATTTCCGGTGCTGCACTTGTGGCTTGTGCACTGTACGTCAACACCATCTGAATTTAAGGAATTACCATACAACTGAGAGAGTTGTCAGAGAAAGATTTTATTCTACCAAGCCTGTCATCCTGAAGAGCTATGGTGTTATCATTCCTTATATTTATAAATTACTGTGAACTGAGTAAATTGACAATCAAAAACAATATCCATAACTCGAAATGGAAGATTTGTTCGATCATTTACAAGGTTCTAGCGTATGTTTTAAATATTTGATCCATGGCATGGTTATCATCAATGTGGCGTCCGCGAAAAAGATTATGTATTCCAATCACTACATCCGGTACTTGTAATGAACTTTATAAGTTTCACGTGGTGACGTTTGGATTGACTAATGCACATGTAGTATTCATAAATTTGGTGAATCACGTGTGTAGGCTGTAATTTGATAAATTCATGCTTGTGATCATTAAGGATCATTTGTTTGTTTATAAGAATAAGAATGAGTTAATAATTATTTATAGATTGCCCTGAATTGGCCGAACAATGAAAACATGTACCTTAAATATTTAACATAAGACTTAAGACTTAATTCTTTACATGATTTAACCGTGTGATTAATAGATAATGGAAGCTATATTGACTTTTCAAAGATTAGAACCATTAACGCTTAGGGATTAAAAACTTAATCCTTTACATAAAATGACTGTTGGATTAATAATGGTAAGATGTATGCATATAGACTCTTCAAAAATTAAGAGCCCTTTTAAGACTTTGGATTTTACCAAAAAGAAAACAGAAATATGTTTTGACAAATGTTTTTTTTTACAAAGGATTATTAAGGGATCATCCCCTTATAACCAAAATATTTAACTAAACTTCTGTTTAGGGGCAAATGTTTTTGCATACCTTAAGACAACCTAAGAAGAATTGAAGAAACCCATTTAAAACCATAACATGAAATTTGAAATGATAATTTTTACTTTTCAAACTAAGAAAATTTTGACCAAAGTATAAACAAAGGTTTTTTTTCGAACATTTACAAATCTTATTAAATATTTTCGATAAATCAACAAAAAGCTTGTTAATTAAATTCAAATTTATTTTGAACATTTTATATAATTGGTCGAACTAAGAAATTTAAAATCTTTACGTTTACGTTTCATAAAAATTTAATAATTATTATTTAATTAATTGTAATAATTATCGACGTTTTAAACGCCGGCTTGAGAAAAACTGATAAAAATGATAGATAAGACGAAACTGAAACTTAGAAAATATGAAGAAAGGTGAACGTAATTACAGACGCATAATATAGAAAGAATATCTGAGTGAATTGTGGACATGATAATTATATCATCATGAGAGGTGAATATAGATACCGACGCATTATGTAGAAAAGATAAAGAACCAATTAGGACATGTTCCTTAATAATGAAGGTGCAAAATAAATTGCCGAACGATATAAAAATAAACGATGTTTGTAAAAAGGATAATATAGATGATAACAGAGGTTCGCGGCTAATGTGAACCATTAAAATAGAGAAGCCAATAGCGTTAAATGTTTTAAAGGCCACTTGTGGTTGCCTAAATATGGAGATTGTGAGATAGAGTTATGTTGGAATTTGTAAGTATAAGTATTCTATTTATGTCATTTATGACTAAAAGCATCTTTGTCTGAAGAAGATTACTGATGGCAATTATGAAGGCAGACATCGCCTCATACATTAGTAAATATCTAGCTATTTCAAAGGTCATGATCTGAATTTGATTCGATTTGGGTCATCGTCGACAGACTGACCAAATCTGCTAATATCATTCTCGTTAATGATAGAATCTTGATGAAGAAATAGACTCTTTTATTTAAAAGAGTTATGTAAACATAGTGTGCCTGTATCGATCATCTATATATCAAGATCCTCGCTTCGCATCGAATTTCTAGAGATTTGCTCAGAAGTCATTGAGAACGAACCTTGATGAGAGTACTATGTACCACCCTAATCGAAGGGACGAGGTAAAGTAACGATACAAAGTAATATAAGTGCTGTTTTATGTTTGAATGATTGACCTTTGGTAATAGACCGTATAATCGTTTTCCTATGGAGAGATTATCATTGATAATTATCGTATTAGGATCGAGATCTAATCTTGTTAGGATCTATATATTAGAGCATCTGTAAGTAGGAGTTGAGATGAAGACACCCGACATACACCCATTATGAGTTGGACATGTCTTTTAGGTTTAAGGTTTCCTATGATGGCGAACCTAACCTTACAAAAAACCCGACCCGCGAGATCTGAAATGATTGTTGAAATTAGGATTTGATTATTGACAGCCGGTAGTAGGCAAGAGGTTATGTGAATATGAAATGTAGATCTTGAAGTGCCAAATGGGTAGCGAAGTTATGCCACAATTTTTAACCTTGGAAAAATGAATTCATGATCTGACAAATCATGGGATATAAGTCCCCGTTGTTTGGGACCATTGAGATGATGTGAAAGATTGGTTTGAAAGGCATATAAGCTGGATCTACCCTAGGACTTCAAGGACTGCGTAAATTATGTTTCGTAAATCGAACTTGATGGAATATCTATCAAGTGAGAATCTGATTGTTTCTTAGTAGAGCTTAGATCGGCGAAAAGTTGCATTCATCAAAAACCCGTGAACATCATGGATAGAGAAAGTAAGTCAACATTAAGCCTGCTCTTATTCCCGTAGTTATGTTTGATGAAACTCGCGTATTGTAATTGCACTTGTGAGAAAAGACCGAATGTGGAGGAAATACCCACATGGCTTTAACTCTATAAGAAGCGAGTAGTAAGGTAAGATGATCTTTGAGGACAAAGATCCTGTTTAGGGGTAAATGCTGTGACAATCCGTCAATTTATGATTGATATTTTATTCTCAATATTTATTTGAAAACATTATTTTAATGTTACAATATGAACTCACTTATTTTTGGGAAGTAATTTGGATTTACGTCTTGAAGTAGCGTCGACTACGTCTAAACCGGAGGATTCTACGTTACGTGCTTACGTTTACATACACCGTCTTTGGTGACAGTCCGACATTTCAGAAAATAAATTTATCCGTGAATATTATTTTGGAGTTTTAAATTTGTGTTAGTTCATAAACTCACAAATTTACGAGAAGAGATTAGGACTTACGATTTTAATTTAACGTCCTTTACGACTAAACCATAAACCTTAGGATTACGTATTTACGTTTTTGAACTCCGTTTTTGATGAGACAATTTTTATTGGATTCGTTTTGTGTCGTTGATTCATAATTTATAAAAACGTTTTTCGTGAAACGACCCGAGGGCACGCAAATTGAGAAAACTAGAATCGAGGAATACCCGTAAATTAGTGAGGTGGGACAAAATACATTATCCCACCCCACTAATACACATGGGATGGCACAACATGACACCACATCAAAGATGTGGCATCATGTTAACTTGTAGCTTACAAGTGTAAGCACTAACTTAACACTTAAGCTAGTTTCTTCCACTCATCCCACAAAAACAACTAGCTACTCA